>WOXC01010068.1:0-492945 GCA_011680675.1 Gymnobelideus leadbeateri
TTCAACTCTGGTTTTTTCATCAAGAATGCTTGAAAGTCCTCTATTCCACTGAATGACCAAATTTTTCCCCTGAAACATGGTACTCAGTTTTGCTGGGTAGGTGATTCTTCGTTTTAGTCCTAGCTCCTTTGACCTCCAGAGTATCATATTCCAGGTTCTTCAATCCCTCAGTGTAGAAACTGCCAGATCCTGTGTTATACTGATTGTATTTCCACAATATTCAAATTATTTCTTCCTGGCTACTTGTAATATTTTCTTCTTGATCTGGGAATTATGGAACCTGGCTACAACATGCCTAGGACTTTTCTTTCTGGGATCTTTTTCAGTAGGTGATAGGTGGATTCTTTCAATCTCTATTTTGCCCTCTGGTAAACATCAGGGCAATTTTCCTTGAGAATTTCTTGAAGGATGATTTCTAGGTTCTTTTTTTGATCATGGCTTTCAGGTAGTCCAATAATTTTTAAATTATCTCTTCTGGATCTATTTTCCAGGTCAGTGGTTTTTCCAATGAGATATTTCACATTGCCTTTGTTTTTTTTTTATTTGTTTGGATTTTTTATAGTATCTAGATTTCTCATAAAGTTATTAGCTTCCATTTGCTCCAATCTCATTTTGAAGAAGTTATTCCCTGCAGTTAATTTTGGAAATTCCTTTTCCATCTGGACAACTTGCATTTTTAAGGAATTCTTCTCCTTATTGGCTATTTGTGCCTCTTTTGCCATTTGAATTAGTCTGTTTTTTTAAGGTGTTATTTTCTTCAGTCAGGTTGTTGACCCTCTTTTCATGATTTTCCTTGTATAATTCTCATTTCTTTTCCTAATTTTTCTTCCACTTCTCTTATTTGGTTTTCAAAATCCTTCTTAAGCTTCTCTATGTCTTGTAACCAGTTCATATTTTTCTTGGAAGCTTTTGGTGTGGGAGTTCTGACTTCATTGTCTTCCTCCTGCTCCATGCCTTGATTCTTTTTGTCCCCCCAAAAGGAATCCCAATTTGGACTGCTATGCTTGCCCAACTTCCCCTGCTTGCTTTTGTTGCCACTCACCCACTTCACTCTTGAGCTTTTTGCCACAGTAGAACTCTGCTTTTAGAGAGGAGAGCTTTTTCCCAAATCACTGGGGTTTTTCAGCTGCTGGAGCTATTAGATGCATGCCCTTTCAGAAGCCTCCACTGGCTCTAGAACACTGGTCATGCACCCCAAAAACTCCACCTAGGACAGGGATCTAGATCCAAGGAGGTTAAAGCAAGCATTATTACCCCTCAGGCTGGTTGATTGGTCCCTCTACAATCTGCAGGAAGGAGCTCTGAAACAGCTGTGGCAGTGGCTTCCTGCTGGTCTTCAGTGGGAGGTTAGTTTCTCTCTGTCCCTTTGTGGGTTCTGTAGATCTAAAGTTTATTTTGAGTCATTTTTTACATGTATTGGAGGAGGAGGAAGCAGGAGCCTGGTGGAAGTCCTGTTTCTACTCTGCCATCTTGGCTCCACCCCTCCTCATCTATCTTTTCTATAAGAAAAGCGATGAGTGACTTTAGAAAATTCTCTGTTAAACTCCAGGTAACATATCTATAGCATTCCCCTTATTTACCTGTCTAGTTTTGCAGTCAAAAAAGAATTGATTTTAATCTGGTATCCTACATACATCTTATTGGTACATCCTTATTTGCATATTATATACCCATTATATTGTAAGCTTCCGGAGGACAAGAGCTTTTTTTGTTGTTTTTAATGAAGCTCATTGACTCTTTATGATCACTGAATGGTTCTTTTTCTATATAAAAGCTCTTAGTCCAAGGAAAGATAAATATTGCATGTGGTTGTTGATGAGTTAACTAATACTTTGTTCTATAAAATTTATATGGCTTCTCATTTTTATTCATGTTCTTTTCTAATGCCAATCCAGTTGACACTCTTATCATTTTAGGTACCTTTTCAATATCCTTCTTTAACATAAGGATATCCAGATTTGAAATACCTTGGGGGAACTGGAGATGTTTTCTAGACAGTTTAGCAAATGTTTTTTCAATGTGTGTCATGATCACATCTCTATCTTGTAAACCAGTTGGAGAAAATTGTAATGAAATCCATCTGTAGAATCCTAGGATCACAGATTTAGAGTTAGAAGATAATAGAAAATGCTGTCACCTGGAAAGTCTCACTATCTTTATTTTCACTGACTCAGTACATAGTTATTAAACACCAAACAAACACAATGCCAGGCATTATGCAAATAAATGAATGAAACAATCACTGCTTGCAAGGAGCACTCGTTCTTCATGGGAAGCATACACAGATATATAACATATATAGAGCTTATGTATGTATATATGCAAAATGGAGAATAAGTACAAATAAAAAATAGTTGAATACAAAGTAGTTTGAAAGGGAAGGCACTAGAGATTGAGGATGTCAAAAAAGCTCCATATATGTAATGGTGCTACAACTATAACTTGAAGGAAAAGAGATACTTTTTGGTAGGTTGAGATGATGAAAGAATGTTGTTCAGGCACATAATAGTGTTGCTATACAATCACCAGGTGAAATTGGTTTTATTTCTTACTTAATGGTTGAATAGGTTTTAAAAACCTTTAGTAAGAGTTCTGTATGACCTAGGAAGCTCTGTAAGGGCCAGATTTCCTTCTGATAGGAAGACTAATATTTTTTGTCTTTTTTCTCGATTGTTTTTGTATTACAGAAGGCCTTTGTAAGGACCAAGGTAGGCCCTTGATAAAAGGGTGGGGAATAGTAAGGGAGAAAGGCAAGGTGGATACTCCTCCTACGCATGTTGAATAGGTTATGGGGATTAGACCAGAGTTGGAGGAAGGAAATAAAAAAGAAAGGAGTACGGGGTAGGATGCCCTAATTGGTGGCAGGTCTTTCTGCCACATATCCTAGATAGGTTCTCTTAGAAATAATGTAGATGAAAGGTGATTAGGACAAGAACTATAGTGGTATTTGTGTGAACAGTGAAAATGGGTCAGAAATGAGCAATGCTAACTTGTTAGGTCTTGCTAACCTGATAAATCTTATTACAGTAGAGATATCACAGTGTGGTGCTGTTATATCACCATTTTAATTTTGAGTCAGAACAGGAAGCACTGGAGAAGAGAAATTCCAGGGGACTTCTGAACTAACCCCTGGGAGCAAGAAAACAGATGTCATCTGGCAGCTCTGTCACCCATTACCCAGTTAACTTGTAGGTTCTCAGGCTGAGTTGTGAAAAGCCAGACATCCTTACCAGAAGTAAATAGAGCCCAACATTAAATAAAATCCAAAGTCAAGAAGTAGACTGGAAGAACAAGTAAACAAACAAAAAGAACCTGACCTACTATGAGCTACTATGGTTACAAGGAAACTCAAGCCACAAACTCAGAAGAAGACAGTGACCTGAAAATGTCTATAAGCAAAAAGTCAAAGAAAAATGTAGATTGGATAAAAGAATAACAAGAATTCCTAGATAAGTTAAAGCAAGAGCTAAAGAAAAAAATATAATAAAGAGTAAAAAAAAATCCAACAAACAAACCTAAAATAATCATAAAGGACAAAATCTTGAAAATAAAAGTAGATAAATTGGAAACCCCAAAGACTATAGGACTCACAAGAAAACCTAATTAGTCTTTAAAAAAAATCTTTAAAAGGACTAAGAAAATTAGTAAAACTTCAGTCAATACAATTATAAAGAAGAGGACAGAAAATCAAATCAGCAAAATAAAAGTGAACAAGGTTAAATCACAATAAGGCTAGAAGAAATAAAATGAATAATCAGAACTTAACATGTATAGTTATATTCCAACAAAATAGAGAATGTAAGATAAATACACTACCTTTAAAAATATAAAATTATGAGACTTACAGAAAACCAAATACAAAGCCCAAATATTCCAATCTCAAAACCAAGCCTTTTCTTGAGATTTGACCCATTTGCTATTATTTCACAAGGGCACTGTCATGATGTCTTATTTGGAAACAGTAATTTAATTGCTGCCAAGTTCATCTGACTGTTATTAATTGGTTGGTTCATCATTGTCTGATTAAGAAACTACTGATTTGTGGTATTTTCTTGTATTCTTTTCTATACTTGGGCAATTAAAACAAATTTAAATGCATTCAGCATCTACCATGTTCAAGGAGCTGTTCCAGGTTTTAGGCATAGAGAAATTAAAATTATAAAGCTCTTATCCTCAAGGCATTTATATTCTACTAAAAGTGAGTGTTGGTGGTACAGTATAACATACACAGGTGGGTATAATATAACATAGGAAGTGATGGGAACAATGAGTAGATTTAATGGAAATGCTTTAGGAAAGTTGAAAAATGAACAATAAACAGTTATTAAACTCCTACAAAATAAAAAATGAAATAGTGCTTTCTGTATAAGAGCTTAATTTGTACTAGACAAAAGGGAAAAGCCCTTAATTTTTAGATAATGTAGAGCATTATAATAGATATAATGCATCTTTTTTCAAGGATACAAATGATCAAATTTGAACCTTAGATGGCACTTTATTTGATCCACTCTTTTTAAAGATAAGGAAACCAAGGTGAAATTTAACCTAACAGACTATTCTATTCAACAAACATTGGTTAAATGTCTATTTTCAAGGTCTTGCATTAAGTACTGGTGATATGAAGTTGAAAATAAAAAGCCCAGAACATCAGGAAATTTGCTATTAGAGAAATCTACCATCTAGTAATATATTCAATTGCTTTATCAAAGTCACAAAGCTAGTTTATGGTAACTCTAGAGCTAGATATGATGCAAGAGTGTGCCAATAAATGTTTAACAATTGACTTTCTGAAAAAAAGTGTACCCATGGTGTACTTTCAGGTTTAATATGCATTATTAAAATTTTCTTTATCACTTTCTTAAATCTAAACAATCAGTAAATCAAGCCTTGATTTATAGCATTTGCACATTTCCAAAATGTAAATTCTTTTTTTTTTTGGAGGGCAATTGGGGTTAAGTAACTTGCCCAAGGTCACATGGCTAGGTTTTTGTTTGTGTGTGGGTTAAGTGTCTGAGGCCAGATCCGAACTCAGGTCCTTCTGACTCCAGGGCAGATGCTGTACTCACTGTGCCACCTAGCCACCCCAAAAATGTAAATTCTTACAGTCAAAATTTAATGATAGGCTCTTATAAGCTACTGTAAGTTGCCATCAGAACTCCGCTGATGTAGTTTCTTCCCCTTAAGTTTACTGTACTCTTCATTATATCATAGAATATCTCTAATAATTTAGCCATCTTTTTATATTATTAAAATTTGTCTATTAGAATTTTTGTTTTTCATATTACAGTCACTTCATATGCATTTCTTTACCTACCTAGCAAGTAGGTCCTTTGAAACGGAGATATAAAAAGAGTCAAGTTAATTCAACTAAATGGCTAACTCTTTGTGTCAATATATAAATATTCTGCTCCCATAGACTTGCGACTGTATTGGTTGTTTGTTTGGTTTTCATTCTCAAAGAGGACCAAAATGATATCACTATGTTGGGGTGAAGGTACACTGTGTTCAATTGTAGCTGATAAAACCAGTATGAGAATGGAAGATTCTACCATAGGTCAGGCACTAATAGTCCATATGAACATTTAGAGTGTAGATGTTTCTAAATTTGTGCATCTCATGTTCTTTTGAGCTACGATAATTTTGCTTTATTCAAATAATACAGCACCTCCTTTGATGTGGTGCTCTGTTGGTGTCTCCCATGTCTCAAAATTGATTTCAGAGTTCTTCAGTGATATCTTGAGAGTATCCTTGTACCATTTCTTCTGATCTCCATAGAAATGCTTTCCTCATGTGGGTTCTCCACAAAATTGTCTTTTAGGCAAACTTTTGGCATTTAAATAATGTGGCCAACTGATTGGAGTTGTACTCTTTGCAGCAGAATGAATGCTTGACAATTCAACTTGAGAAATGACCTCAGTGTCCAGTACCTCATCTTGTCAGGTGATATTCAAAATCTTCCTAAGACAATTCAAATGGAAGCGATTCCGTTTTTTGGCATGACCCTAGTATACTCTGCAGGTTTCACAGGCATAACAACAATGAGGTCAGTACACTGGCTATGTAGACCCTCAGTTTGGTAGGCGGTCTAATGCTACTCTTTTCTCTCACATTTTCTTCTGGAGCCTCCCAAACACTGAGCTAGCTCTGGTAATGCATGCATCAACCTCATTATCTGTGTGTACATGCCTGGAAAATATAATGCCAAGGCAAATGAACTTATCTATAGCATTTCAAATTTCACCGTCTGTTGCAACCCTGGTTCCATATATGATGGTGAGGTACCGACTGGTGGAGAACCTCTGTTTTCTTGGTGTTAATTGTTAAGTCAAAATTAGGACAAGCAGCAGAGAATTGATCCATACTTTGTTGCATCTAATGCTCAGATGCTGCATTGAGTGCCCAGTCATTTGTGAACAAAGTCATATGACCATTCTCCCTCCACTATAGTCTTGGCTTGTAGCCTTTACAAATTAAATAATTTATGGTCAGTATGGTAACTGACCTTGATGCAATTTTTGTCTTTGTCAAAGGCATCTGGCAACATCGCAGAAAACATTATATTAAAAAGCATTAGAGCAAGAACGTAGCCCTGCTTAACTCCATTGGTGACTGGGAAAGTGCAAAAGCATTGTCCATTATCCAGAATCTATGGAAACATGTTGTCATGAAATTCATATACAATACTGATGAACTTCTCTGGGCAGCCACATTTTAGCACCATTTCCCACAGACCTTCCCAACTAACAGTATCAAGGGCCTTTGTTAGATCAATAAAAATTGTGTCTAGATCTCTGTTCTGCTCCTGGTATTTCTCCTGGATTTATCAAGCAGCAAACTCAATATCAACCATTCCTTAGTTCTTTTTGAAACCACACTGTTTCTTGGGTAGATCTACTAAGGAGGAGTCTGGCAAGAGTCTTGCTGGCAATGACCAAGAGAGAGAGAACCTCCTGTGATTGCCACAAGCCAACTTATTTCCCTTTCCATTATAGAGATGGACAATGGAGGCATCCTTAAATTCCTGGGGGATAATGTCCTCTTGCCATATAACATGGAAAATTTCCATCAGCTTTTGTATGAGCAATGGACCCTCTGCCTTGTAAATCTCAGCAAAACACCAAGCACTTTGCTACAGGAGAGGAGCCTAATGCCATTCAAAACCTCTTCTTCAGTTGGAAGGTCAGCTAGAGAGAGATTGACTTCAACCTGAGATATATGGTCAGTGGCTTCCACATTGATTGATGATGGTCTGTTGTGAACACTACGGAAGTGCTCAGCCCATCTCTTCAGGATCATGCCCTTAATCACTAATCAATGTGGCCTCATCAGCACTGAGTAGTTGAGATACACTAAAGGTCTTTGTCCCATGAATAGTCTTCAGGACATTACAAAAGTGCTTTGCATTGTTACTATTAGGGTAAAACTGAATTTCACCTGCCTTAATGCTGAGCCAAGAATCCTGTGTCTCTCTAAGCTTCACCTGCACTTTACTTTTGATAGAGTTAAATGCTGCCTTCTTAGAGATAGAACTAGCTTGCTGATAATCCTGTAGAATTCTTGTTTTTCATTTAGTAACTTCTGAATTCCCTCATTGTTTTCATTAAACCAATCTTGATGTTTGAGGGTGTTCTGGCGCAGATGAGCAAATGTAGTGCTACATACCAAATATCTAGAACCTACTCCCTCCTTTTTTACTCCACTCTTATCAACCATGTTTCAGCTCAGCTTTCATTCCAAGTTAGCAACAAACTTCCTTCTTGGAGAAATGCTCTAATCTGTTAACATCAAGTGTTTTGGTATTCCTCTTGCTTTGAGGTCATTACTTTTGTTGACTGTGAGAGAGGACAAGTCTATGATTGGTCTAGCCCTACTTTGCAGCACGCATTACCTTCATTACTGTCATATCATGTCTGAATCTTCTCCTTACAATGATATAATGTATTCAGTGCCAATAGCTGCTTCCAGAATACATACACAAGGTTTTATTGTGTTTAGTTAAAGAGAAGACAGTATTGGTGATGAGATGACCATGGGATGCACAAGTCTTCAGTAAAAACAAGCCTCCCACCACAGGCTCCTGGTGCACTTAACCTAGGGGCAGGGAAGATCTTTAAATTTGCATTTCCATTACACTCACACATAAATTAGATGTAAGTGAGGCACAGTTGCACCCATTCTCTCTTCTGGAGTCATCAGGGTCCAACGGCAAGATAAAAGTCAAGATAACTGGTGATGGCTCAGGACACAGGGGGTGACCTTGGCATCTTTAATGCCTAACTGAGGCCTAGGCACTCCACAATACTTGTTCAGCTGCCTTTATGGTCGTTGGAACAAATTGTTCTCATTGACCCATTTACCAGGGAAAGTCTTCACATGCTTTGGATAGACACCTCCCTAACTCATTGATGGGTTTGAGAACCTCTTAGGTACTCTCAACCTGGTTTAGCCCATCTGCCAAAACATTTGCCATGTTGTGACTGCTGTGCATACTATAGTTCTTGGAGCCACAGGTGAAAGTTGGGTGAATCAGGGGGCCACCAAATGTGGAAAACAGCCCTGAAAATGACTCAGCAGCCCTTACCCCAGAACTATTAGTCTTCCCTAAATGCTCTGCTCTCCCCTATAAGTAATAAAGTGGGGAAGGTAGATTTTCTCAACTCTTTTCTAGGGTCAAATTTGACCTTCATAATTATCTATTTCACTATCATTTATAAACTCCTTTCAAATGTCCAATAATACTAGAACTAATCATCCAAACTGATTACCCTCCTCCCCTCATGCTACATGGTTGATCTGATATTTTTAATTGATTTCCACCAAGACAGATCGCCAAGCAGTTAAGAACAATCAATTGAGTTAAAATGGCAGAGAGGGTCCACTGAAGATTCCATAACTGGTTTGGTCATCGAATGTAAACTCTGCTGGCAAACATATGTGAATTTGGCCCATAGTATTTATACTTGGGAAAACAAAGACAATCCATTTAAATGACAGCCTGTAAGTTGTGTATATATTCACAAATACCCAATTTTCTACAGATATAGACAGTTCTTTTGCCCTCAGAGAAAATGTATGTTTCTTCCCATTGCCTATACTAAAACGTTTGACATTTTCAATGAATCTTTCTGCATTCTTCATATAGAATTTTTCCTCCCTCTGCTTTTGATAGGCTTCATATTTCACTCTCCTATTTCTGTGACATATCAATTTTATTTCTCTTTCTAGGTTATGCATAGTTCTTGTTTTCACTGAAATTTTAACTTTCCATTGTGCAAATTTCTTTTGCCAGAATTCAAAGTACAATTTCTGACTGTTGCACCTTTGAGAATTCTGTTTTTTCTTAGAGAGTTTTGGCATTTTCTCTGAGAATATTTCAAGTTTGCTTGTTTGCTTTGTAGGCATATTTCTCAACAATGTTTTTTATAGACATTGAATGCCTAAATTTGGTAGTGTCACTGATTTCTAGAAAACAGATTACAACTGGTATTTCTTACTCCTAAATAAAACATATCTCAGTGCTTTCTTCTAATTTTGTTGTCAGGAAGAGATTCCCCCACTGATTCAGATGGTGTTGAAATGATACATAATATAAAAACATAGCATAAAATGAAATTCTTCTCCAATTTATCATCTCGCTTATCTGAGAGCTATCTTCAGATATTTCAGGTTGGTGTTCTAAATATATGATGAAGCTCATGCTGAATATCTACATCCTGCCGTGTTTACATACTGATTCTTATAAGCATAGTACACAGGAGATGAATTAAATTGATGTATTGCACTTTCATTCCTCCCCTCCCCCATTAAGAGCCAGCTTTTTCTGTCTTCGTTCATGATTTTTATCATTTCCTATAGTAAACAAGTATGCTGATACAGCTAACATCATGGAAAGTATACTTTCCGATCAATATTTCAGGGGATTCTGTCACTGGCTAGTAGAAGATTAGGGAAGGTAAAAAGTGGACAACTCTTTCATCCCAGTGTATCATTCATTGCATTTTCTGATAAAGACTTATATACAATGATGCTCTCTGGGAACAGCCTCAAGATAACTGGGCTATGTATTAGATTTTTAACTTTTTCATTTCTAATAGGATTACATTTAACAGGATAGTTTGTAAATGACGGTGTCTTGGTGCTTTTCATAGGATCATAGTGCTTGGAGATGGAAGGGACTCTAAGAAAAATAAAGGTATGAGAAGTAGCTAGATGGCATGGAGGATGGAGAACTGGATTTTGAGTCAGGAAGACTTGCCTCTGAATCCTGCCTCTTACATTTGCTAGCTGTGTGACCCTGGACAAGTCATTTGTGTTTCTTACAATCTAAATTTCCTCATTTGTGAAATGTGAATTAAAAGAAAACTACCTAATTTAAAGGGTAGTTGTAAAGGTTAGTTGTATAACCAGGCAGGTATCCCAGACCAAAGATGAGCCTGCAGATCTGTCACTTTGAACAAGCAGAGCTTTCCATTTGAATGATAGTGGTGGAGTCTCTTAGTAGTCCACTGGAATTCCAACTAGAGCACACTCACAGGTAGATTATTCAGATTCAAACCCAGGTCAGGGACTTGAAGTGATCAGACCACTTTTAGAGGGTTGAAAGCTAGCAGGTTATAAGCCTGAGCTATCTTTGAAGGCATGGGATTTAATAAGGCAAGAGAGCAGCAATAGGACTAGCCCAGACTTTCCTTCTAGAAGTTTGCTGAGCCTGGTTCAAACATAAAGCCTGATATTAAGAAGGATGTAACAAAGCTATGTTTTTCATTCTTTCTTATTGGGGAGGGTGGGAGAGAGAGGGAGAGAATGGGGTTTTGCATTGATTGAAAATAAAATTTAATTTTAAATGTATTTTACTTTTTTCAGTATAACATTTATAATGAACTTTACTTAAGTCAACCCACTGTTCTAGTGTCCATTGGAACCTGGCTCTTTTATTTGATTTATTTGATATGCAAACTAACCTTCCAAGCTTTGTGATATCTAATGATGATTAGTTGTTTTCTTTATTTGTTATGCCATATTACTATTGAAAAAGATCTTTATGAAGTAATCAAAGGTATCTATAGTCATATGAAAAAATACTCTCAGGATTGAAGAAATGCAAATTAAAACAGTTCTGAGGTACTACCTCATGCCTATTAGACTGGCTAATAGGAGAGAAAAAGAAAATGACAAATGTTGGAGGGGATGTAGAACAAAATAAGACATCAATGCATGGTTGTTGGAGTTGTGGAGTTGTGAACTGATTCAACCATTTTGTAGAACAATTTGGAAGTATTTCCAAAGGGCTACAAAACCATGCATACCCTTTGATCTAGTAATACCACTACTAGGTCTGTATTCTGAAAGAGATTAAAATAAAAAAAAACACAAAAAAAGGAAAATGACCTATATGTGCAAAAATATTAATAGCAACTCTTTTCTGGTGGCAAAGAATTGAAAATGAGGGGATGACCATCAATTTTGGAATGGCTGAACAAATTGTGGTGTGTTACTATGATGGACTATTTTGCCTACACCCTAAACATTAAACATAGTCAAGTAAAGAAGAATTATAACCAATGGAGTGAACAATGAGAAAGAATGAACAAAATAAAACAAAACACAAAAGAGAGAGAGCAAGTAGTTTGCTTCGATCTGCATTCAGATTCTTTAGTTCTTTCTCTGGATGTAGATATCCCTTTCCATCATGTAGAACACAAAGTTTTAAAGATGAATGTTAAATTTTTTTAATGGGGAAAAATAAAATACTAAATAAATTTTAAAAATGTCAAAAAAGAAGAAAAAGATCTTTACTTCATTTCTGATATCTTAAGGACTTAATGTTTCTATCATTCTTATGCATCTTTTCTTCCTGAGTTTTGATCCAAAAATTCTTTTTTAGTTCACATTGGTATACAAACAGTCTTCCTGATGCATGTTATCCCTCTATTCTATAATCTTTGGTGGCTTTCCATCACCTGACAAACAAAATGTGAACTCCTAACTTGTCCAACCTGATTTCATACTAAAGCCCTTCAAGTGCTTTTCCTTTCAAACTGTGCCATCACACTGTCTCCTCTCTCTGTATCTTTGCTCATACTGTCCCACAAACTTAGAATAGAATACCATAAATCTCCATTTTTCCAATTCTCTCCCTTCAATGTCTGACTTATATACTATCTCCTCTATGAAGCCTTCCTGTATGATTTGACCACCTCTGCACATGGTGAAAATTATCTCATCCTCTTCAAATTCCTCTTAGCACTTTGCTTTGTAAGTTGATGTCCCTTTCAAATTTGGCCAATTTTCATGTTTATGCAAAGGGACAGACACAGAAGGAGTTCTAGGAATTTGAAAGTGCTAAGAAGACCTAAGAGCAAACAGCTCTTTAGAGGGAAAGGTGCTGAAGGCAATGATGGCCAAAGTGTTTCATTTCTTGGCAGCTAATTAGCATATGATTTTTATGAACATTTTGAGGTTGAAAGCTGGGAAAGTGTATTAACTAGAGCTTGCTCATGATTATGAAACAACTTCACGTAACCTACTTATATTGTACCTGACAGAAATGGAAATTTTATTTTCTTACTCTAAGATAGAGGTAAATAACTTCCCTCAAGAAGACCCTGTTCTGCAGCAAGGACACACTCAGAAGGTTAGGAACAAACAAGAGGAATAGAGATAGAAACAAATATTACATATGGAAATAGAGGAAGAAGAAGCCTGAGAAGCCACTTTAATATCTCTGTAAGCTTCCCAAATAGTTGGGTGCACAGTGAAAAGAATTCTGGGCCTAGAGTCAGGAAGACCTGCATTCGGACTCAGCTTCAGATACTTAATAGCTGTGTGACTCTGGGTAAATCACTTAACTCCTAGTTGCCTCAGTTTCCTTAACTATAAAACAGGGATAATAATAGCACCTACCTCCTAGGGTTAGTGTGATGTTCAAATAAGATACTATTGTTTAAAAAAAATGCTTAGCACAATACGTAGAATATGGTAGGTGCTATATGCTTATTTTATTAGTCTCTGCCTTTTTTATTTCTTTTTCCTAAAAGAGCTGAGTACTGCTTTGTTTGGCTGAGGATAGCAGCTCAACAAAGAAGTGGTTTTGTTGAGCTTTTGGGGTGTTTAGAAGTTTAGGTTTAGGGACCCTAAAATAGTGACACACAGGTTCTGCCCAAATGAATTCAACTCATGCATTCTTTCATCCAAAGAAAAACAAGGTTTATTAA
Organism: Gymnobelideus leadbeateri; assembly: GCA_011680675.1. Taxonomy (NCBI): domain Eukaryota; kingdom Metazoa; phylum Chordata; class Mammalia; order Diprotodontia; family Petauridae; genus Gymnobelideus; species Gymnobelideus leadbeateri. The sequence goes on from WOXC01010068.1 coordinate 13,215, forward strand.
AGATCTGCCATATTGGCCAGACTCTTGAGAAATCTGAACATTTGTATCACTAATGCAAGCAGGCCAGATTGAATCTGAGCACTTTCATGGAAACAAGATGGATCTTATATACAGAAAGGTGACTGGAGGAGGGGTCTCAGGAGGAGGTTGACTGTAGATCAAATGCTTGGACAAAGAGATTGGGCATTGACAATGAAAGGCAAATTGAGAGTATTATAGCCTCAGCAAACACCAGAGACTTGATCAAGTATCAAGGAGAGTTCAAGGGGGATTGCAGAGTCTGTATACCATCAGTTTTGTCCAACAGGAGAGTTGAGCATCTTAGCAGATGATATGTAGTACAAACTATTATCTGAAAGAGACTGTCTGTCAACTCCTGCAATCCATAGTTTTGAGCTGACCTGGGCTCATAGGTTTCCCCAATCATGTGCCTCCCTGCTATTTGTCTTTCTGCAGATTAACTATTCTTCCTTGGTAGATGATTGTGAACTAGGTTTATGGATGGAATGGAATGTTATCATTTTTCTTTCTTGTTTAGAAAACATTTCATGTTAATAGGGTTATTTGGGGTTATTTGCTTAATTGGGAAGTATCTTTTTTTTGCTTTTTGGAGGTAGGGCAATTGGGATTAAGTGACTTGCCCAAGGTCACAGGGCTAGTTTTTGTGTTAAGTGTCAGAGGCTGGATTTGAACTCAGGTCCTCCTGACTCCAGGGCTGGTGCTCTACTCTCTGTGCCACCTACCTGCTCCTTTCTTTTCATTTTTCCATTCATTTTTTGTTAAACAGTATATGCTTCTATTCAAGATGGCCAAACAAACTGCAAACATTGCTAATGATGCCTAATTGTAAAAGTGTGGGTTTGGAAGGAAACTTAGGAGCTACTGTTGTAGGTAGTGGCAGCTTAGTTTCCCCACACTAGAATGATTCCCTAGGATTTTGAAAGTGTTAGTGCACCTTGGGTGCTCCTTTGGAGAGTCACCCTAACCTGCCAGTATAGGGTTAGCAAAGAAGCCATAATTGAGGGAGAGAAGGGGAGAGAGGGAAGGAGGGATGGAGGGAGAGAGAGACAGAGAGAAAAAGAGGCAGAGAGGCAGACAGACACAGAGAGACAGATACAGAAAAGAGGGAAGAGGGAGGAAAGAAGAAGAGGAAAAAGAAGAGGAAGGAGGAGAAGAAGAAAAAAGGAGATGGAAAAGGAGAAGGAAAGGAAGAGAGAGGGAGGAGAAGGAGAGGAAAAGGGAGAAGGAGAAAGATGAAGAATGAATGAGTAGGGACATGCTACACTTTAACTTCTCACTCTTCCTTTTATCAAAATTATTTCTTGACTTACCCTTCCCTTCATTAGATTTTAAACCCCTTGAGATACAGACTCATATTAGACAGATAAATAGATAGTTGGATAGATAGAACTAGCTAGATATTCATATAGATATAAGCTATATATTTATGTCTATTAACAACACCTATCAACTCATCAATCTATATGTTTATATTTATTAACAACACCAATCTACTCATCATCTTTGTTTCCCTAGTAGCTGGTTAGGGTAGAACTAAGGAACTTAATGAAATAAAACATAATTGAAACAATTAATATGAGAGAACGTGGAAGAAACATGGAGTAGTGAAATAGGGTACCAGCTTTAGAGTCAGGAATCTTTGGGTTTATGCTGTCAGTTTTGACCCTGAGCAATTCACTTAACTTTTTGCAATCCCAGACAGCTCTCTCAGACTTTGTGTAGCACAGTATTCACCAACCTGTTTTAGCAGAGAAGATTAGTCATTGAGAATTCTGAAGATCAAAGAAATTATAAGTCTGGACCATGTGATAATATATACTTGAGTGGCAAAAGATTTTTTGTGGACAATGAGTGTTGTAGGACTTCAGAGGTAGGAAAATCAATGTGTACTAGGACAGACAGGGAAAGCTTCCTTGGTTGGGGATCTTAAACTAGGGCTTCTGTGATGGCTAAAATTTTAATGGGGGAATAAAGGAGAGATATTTTCTTTGACAAACAATATTTCCCAGAAAACACAATCTCAGAGTTGGAAGGCAACTCAGAACTTATCCAATCTAACCCATATCTTCATAAGATAGCCCTTTTCAACATACATCACATGTTGTCTTAAAGCATTTGTTTGAAGACCCCTAGTGAGAAGAAACTACTGCTTTCCAGGGCATCCTAATCCATTATTAGATATATTAATTGTTAGGAATTATTTCTCTAACTGTCTCTAAATCTGCCCCTCCAGAACTTCTGCCCCGTGTTCCTAGTTTTGCCCTCTAGGGACAAGCTCAACAATCTAATTAATCCCTCTTCTCCATGGTACTGTTTTAAATGCTTGAAGGCAAAGAGCAAGTGAATCCCAAGTACAGTGATTATATCTTTGAAACTAAGCATATTAATTTCAGTATGAAACATTTGATTGGTTCAGGGAGTTACTGAAACCAAAGCATGAAACCCATTTTGTCCTGAATTTTGCTTTGCTTGACTCACAGAGCCCAAAGGAGTTTGTTTATAATTGCATGTTTTCTATTTAAGATTTCCCCACCCTGATCCTTACCTACTGGTGTTGTTCACTCTTTGCTATATAAAAATCAGTGTTCCTAGTCCTTTCTCATACTCTTTGCTTTCCCTATGGTCCCCATAGTCACTTTGACACCCTGGCCCAGCTTTTCTTTTAAAATTTAATTTCCACAAGCATGAGAAAGAGTGAATCAAGTCCAAAGTTATGCTTCAAATTTATAAGCACATTTCTTCTTAAGGCCTTCTAATACTTCACAATATGGAATGTCTCATCCTCCCTCACCCCTGTGGATGTGATAACTCCCTCTGACAGACTGTCCCATTAGGAAGGAAATACCATGAATATCCCATGACCCTCTTTGCTCTTTATTAAAGTTCACTCTGAATCTCCTGGCACCTGCTGATTGCATATGGGCAATACAACCACAGGGTATATCAGCAGACTGACAACACTACCTAGATGAGATTTTTGTTGAGGCAAAATGTACCAGGTAACTTCTCTCATCTATATGTGATAATCTTGAAGAAGATAAATTGTACAGGGATAGAACACTTTACTTGAAGTCTTTAAGATCTAAGTCTGAGTACTACTTCATGTACTATATATTAGCTGTAAACAAGTCACTTAATCTCTGTCTGTCTCTGTTCTCTCATGTTTAAAATGGGTATAATAATAGTACCTCCCTCATGGAGTCATTGCGTGGATCAAATGAAATAATACATGTTTTTCATGAAAGTGTTTTTCTGACTTTAAAATGCTATGTAAAAATTATTGAATTAATAGTTCACACGTTGTCATTCAGTTGTTTTTCAGTTGTGTTTGACTCTGTGATCCCATTTGGGGCTTTCTTGGAAAAGATGGTAGAATAGTTTGCTTTTTCCCTTTCCAGCTCATTTATAGATGAGGAAACTGAGGCATACAGAGTTAAGTGACTTGCCCAAGGTCACACAGATAAGTCTTCCTGACTTCAGGCCAGACATTCTATCTACTACACCACCTATCTGTTCTATATGCTACTTTAAAGTATACAGAATTATTTGGTCAGTTCACATTTATTAAGTGCCTTCTATGGGCTACGTAAGCACTGGGGTACCAACAAAGGTAATACATAATCCCTGCTCTAGCTCATAGTCTAATGAGGGAGCAACACATTTATGATCTCATTTGATCCTCACAGCAACTATGGGAGGTAGATGCTCTTTTTATTATAATTTATAGGTGAGAAATTGAGGGTCAGATGGGATAAGTGCCTATGGTCATACAATTAATAAGTTTCCCTTTTATTTATTTTGGGGGTGATTATATGTGTTGTTCCCTTTGATAGAATATAAGTTCCTTGAGGACAGAGATTATTTAATTTTTGCCTTTTATCCCCAACATTCAATATAGTGCCTGGCACATAGAAAGTTTTAATAATGCTTGTTAACTGATGGATAATGTATCAGAGTTGGTGTCCAAGCCAGGTCATCTTGACTCTAAGTTTAGGACAATCTCTTCTATAACAGTGATTCTTAAACTTGTTGGTCTCATGATCTTATATACATACATACATAATACATATATGTATACACACACACATATATAGTGCTTTTTGGAGGGGGTAAGGCAGCGCAGTTGAAGTTCAGTGACTTGCCCAAGGTCACATGGCTAGTAAGTGTTAAGTGTCTGAGGCTGGATTTGAACTCAGGTCCTCCCAACTCCAGGACCAGTGCTCTATTCACTGTACCACCTAACTGCCACAGATCTTTTAATATTAAAAAAAAAAAGTTTTGAGGACCCCAAAGAGCTTTGAGTTGTGCAGCTTTATCTATCAGTATTTACTGTATTGGGAATTAAAACTTAAAATTTTAAAGTATTAATATATTTAAGATAAATAAATCCCTTATGGAATAATATAAATTGCATTTTATGAAAAGAAAATGTTTTCAAAAAGAAAAAAAATAGAAGAATGGCACACATTTTTCAAATATCTTTAGTGTTTGGCTCTTTAGAAAATTCTACTATTTTCTGCATTCAGTGTGTTGTGATACAATTTTTTGGTTGAAGTATGTGATGAAAATCTAGGCTTACACAGATACGTAGTTGGAAATTGGAGGAGGATTTTTAACAGGCAAATAATACCTTGAAATTATTATGGAAAAAAAAAGTTTTGACCTTTCAGACCCTCCTAAAGGGTCTCCCAGAAATTTCTGTTCTCATCTGTTACCTCCTGAATATGAGACAATTAAATATTATTTTTTATGAAATGAAAGATAAGCAGACAATCTCCCTGATGTAGAGGACTGGGAACATTTCTCATGGAAATGAGCCTATATCCTGGTTCCTTTTAATGAACTCCATATTTACATTCCTTGCTAAAGGACATTCACAACCAGAAGATGGTTGGTTGGTCTTGATTGATCCAATGGTCCCCTGGATCAAATCTGATTGGAAAACTGAACAGAAAGAAATTCCCAGTAAGTAGGTTTGAAAAGGAGAATAAACTTCTGTTCCTTTTTCTCTCTTCTCCACTTTTGAATGTGTAATTTGGAGCTCTTGACAGCTAGCTCTTCTTTGGACTACATGATAAGGGGATGGGAATTTCTCTCCTCTTTCCCTTTTCAACAATAGCTATGGAAGCTACAGAGAAAGGGCAGTGATTATATGTTTATACCTCGGCGAGCCTGACCTTAGATCTGAAGTCCCTAGCTGCTTTTGCCTTTTTTCTTTCCTTGAGGACTGGTAGCTGAGCAGTGAGGCTTTGTTTTGATGATGACTATTTTGAACGTTGGTGGTTATCTTGTGAACCTGACAGGTGGGGACTTTCTGGATACTGATAGGCATTAAAAAGTGCTTTCTGCCACCATATCATTCTTGGAGGAGATCATTGCCCTGGCTGGTCAGAAGACCTGTACCTTGAATTGCTGCTAATCAGCACAGACTGAGGTAAAAGTGAAATCAGTTCAATGGAGTCACAAGATTCCAAAGAATCTGTCTTTCCTCTCTGAATAATATAATAGGAATGATAGGTCACTATTTTATGCTTTAAGTATTTGTTAGTGCATGCCTTTAAGTCTATGTTTTAAGAATTTCTTTTCTGGTTGTAGCAGCAAACACGCCACTATAACCAGGGTGACTGCCAACACAAGTTCTTAGATCTGCTTTTCTAAAGGAAAGCAACTCAAAGTGGGTTAACAATCTTACTTTAATCAAATATCATTTACCTAGTTCAGGGGAAAAAGTCAGCAAACCGAACTTCAGAGTATACAGAAAGAAGTTACAAGAAGACAGAGAAACAAATCAAGCAGACAGGCCTCCAGCTGTCTGACTATTACATCTATACCTAGTCACAGTTACAGAGAGGGAATCACCAACATTTTTAAAGTTAGGGGGCTCTCAACGGCTGCCCAGAGTCTCGTCTGGGCAAATCATACAACTCTTCTTAATATGAGCCCCAAAACAAAGCCTCACATCAGGGTTTATACAGCCTTTTCCTGGCTCAGAGAATGTCACAACCCTCTTGACCTACTGCCCAATCACAGAGCACCAAGGTGTGGGCATTCCTGAAAACCAAACCTCCTGTCACAGGCTCCAGGTATAGGTAAGCCTATCAAAGGGCCTAGGGGCAAGGAAGATCTTAAATTCACATTCCCATAACACTGGTAGAGGAAAGAAATAGCCATCCCATATCTGATATCTATTACCTTGTAGGAGTGATTACCATTTCAAAAGAATCCAATTAATTCCATTTGGGGAGTCATTAGACACAAGACATTTCCCCCTGGTAATCAGATAGTGATTGAGGGGAAAAAAGCCTTAATTCCCTATCTTTGGGGTTAAATTCAACAAGACTGAAACAGAGTCCATGAAAATACAGAGAAAGACCCTCTAATGGGATCCCTTCTTGTCACCTCACCACTGAGCTATGTGTAACATTTATAAAGGAGACAGAAATAGGAATGAATACATCAATTGGATAGTCTTGAGAAATTTCAAGTTTCCAGCTGGAAGCTGGAAATTTTTAAATTCAGAAATCAACAGATGCAAGAGAAAAAAGCTTGTTCAGCGATGATTATGCATCCTTGTCAGACTCTAAATACTTCTCCTTCTATAACTTTACCCTAGCAGTCACTTAACACTCTTTTGACAAATAATGGATGTCTAGCAGTCAATACTACCTCACTCAGTGCTGAAGAAACAAGTTCTACTAGTGGCTTCAGGATAAAGTGTTATACAGAGTTGTCCTTTATTTGATCAATTGATTCCTTGGACCTGTGGGACAGGAAATCCATGTGTTCACAAGGTGTTTTGAAGGTTGTTATGGAGACAGAAAAATTTGGAGACACCCTGTTCTCTCCATGAAGCCTATTTTGTGATTTTAACTTTGTGTAGGGAAGGAAGAAAGGAAGAAGGAAAAAGAAAGAGAAAGGAAGGAAGGAAGAAAAGAAAGCAGGAGGAAAGGAAAAAAGGAAGCAAAGAGGGAAAAGAGAAGGTACAAGCATTTATTTAGCACTTACTATGTTGAATTAAGTTCTGGGGTTATAAATACATGCAAAAAGAAAGATAGTTCCTGCCCTCAAGGAGCTTTCATTCTAATGCTTTGGTGGGGGAATTCAAATCACAAAAAGGAGCTAAAAAATATGGGGATGGGAGAGATGAAGGTACTCAGTACAGGGGAATGGTTTTGAAGTTCAGAAGCAGAGCTAAGAGTATAATAAAGGCTGGGTAGCTTAGGCTACCACAACCCTTCACTGACAGAGTCCCTAAGAGGAACTCACCAGTAGGAGAAGGAGGTGAGCATTGTGGAGGGATTCAAGGATGGTTGGATGTTCCAAGTTTAGGAGCCCTTAGGTACTTAAAGAATCTTCAGGATGAAACAATAACAAAGGCATGTTTTGAAGTCTGGAAGTGAGGGAAGGGCTAAGAGTAAAATGGGTAGAAAAAGTATTAGAATTACAGAATCTCAGAGTTGGAAGAGACCCCAACATTCTAAACTACATCAGGAGTATGGGTTTCATGATTACAACATTCCTGAAAAATAATTATACAACCTTCACTTATAGACTATTAATGATAGCCACTGTTGAGTGAGGCAACTCATTTCATTTTGGATATTTTAAAAAAGTCATTCCTTCTATTGAGCCAAAGTTGAATACCCTGTAATTTTCACATATTAGTCTTCTGCAGTCAAGCAGAATTAATATAACCTCTCTTCCACATGATAACATTGATATCACTTTAAATATTTCAAGATAGCAACCATGTACTTCCTTTTGGAATCTTTTATTCTAAAGGAGAAATCCTCAGTGTCCCTTCAACTAATCATTCTATGGTTTGATTTCAAGTCCCCTTTATGTCCTGATAACCATTCTTTGAACATACTTTTAAACATCTTTCCCAAAATGTGACACCTAGAGCCAAATATAACATTCCAGATGTATTCTTATAAGGAATATTATAATGGCACTATCTCATCTCCCTAATTCTGGGAAGTGTAGTTCTATTAACACTATTATTATCATTATAATTATTTTGGCAGCAACATGGCATTACTGGCTCATGTTTAATTTGTGGTCCAAAAAATGCTCAGGTCTTTTAAATGTGAACAGCTATATAGCTATGTCTCCATTATCCTATACTTTTATAGTTGACTAAAAAAAAAAAGACTAAAGGATTTCATATTTATCTCTTTTAAATTATATTTCATTAAATTTGAACCACCGCTAGGTGGCACAGTGAATAGAGCACTGGCCCTGGTGTCAGGAGGACCTGGTTCAAGTCTGGCCTCAGACACTTCACACAAAAAATAGCTATGTGATCTTGGGCGAGTCACAACCCCATTTGCCCTTCAAAAAGCAAAAAAATAAAAAAATAAAAAAAAATTAACCACTGGTTTAACCAGTAAAAACCTAATGGGATCCAAATTTTGTCACTCAGTAAGTCAGGTATCTTACATAATGAAAATAGTATGAGTATACCTTTTATGCCTTCATTTATATCATTTGTAAAGATGTTCAACACAACTGAGCCAGAGACAACTGTGCACTGTTCCATTTCTATCGAGGTTATCAGATCCATTCATTAACTTTGTGAATCACAATTTTGACTAGTCATTTAATCAATTTTGAGTCTCCCTACCTGTATTAGTGTCCTTTTCACATATCTTCATCTTGTCTAGAAACACACAGTAGTGTGCTGGTAAATGATTCATAATCAGCTCTTCGGGAAAAGCAAAAAAACAAAAAAAGACACTCAAGATACACTTTTTAGTTTAGTCTGTATTATTAACACTTTCTCCACCACTTTCTTAAGTCTAGGAAATCAGGAAAAAGATAAATCAAGCCCTAGTTTGTAGTATTTGCTGATTTCTGAAGGGTAAATTCTCCCACTGGAAATTTAGAAAATGGCTCTCAAAAGCTGGTTTGCATTGGCTCTAGTACACACCTACCACAAGGGCACTGTTACAGATTCTGACAAATATTTTGATTCAATCTGATAACATGTAAAATTTACAATTTCACTAGTCTAATAATCCTGTCAAAAAGGGAACAAATGAGGTTAGTCTGGAATATTTTGTTCATAATGAATGTTAGTTGATTTGTAGTGATCAAGCATAATGATATATTAGATGAAAGCTCCATGAGATCATGGACTTAATCTCATCGAAATATTGCATTTTCCCCAGTATGGGAAGTAAACTGTGCCCAGTAGGAATTTATTATGTTCGCTAAATGTTTGTTGAATTAAATTAAATTTGTCTACATCACCTTTGCAGAACTATTTCTTCTCTTTTGAAAATCAGGACACCATTTGTCTCAAATTTTGCTTTCCTATTATTTTCCGTGCTTTCTTCAAGATCACCCATGTTCGTACACTAACCATATAAGAACTTTCTTTCAGTACCTGGGGATAGAATTCTTCAGAGGAAACTTTGGACTGGTAGTTCATAAGATCTTGGCACAAATACTGCTTAGTGCCTCTGTTGCCATGGGCAAATCACTTCTTTAAAAAAACTTCTTTAAGCCTCTGTTTCCTTGTCTGAACTTGGGACAATACCTATATTATCTCCCTCACAGGGCAGCTAGGTGATGCAGTCAAAAGAGCACTGGAACTGGAGACAGGAAGACTCACCTCCTGAGTTCAAATCTGGCCTCAGACACTAGCTGTATGACCCTGGGCAAATCACTTAATTCTCTTTGCTTCATTTTCCTTATCATAAGTTGAACTAGAGAAGGGAATGGTAAACTACTCTAGTATCTTTGCCAAGAAAACACCAAATAGGGTCATGAAGAGTCAGACATGACTAAGAAATAAGTAAACAATAACAAACCTATTACACAGGGTTGTTATAAGAATAAAAGGAATCATGTATATTAAGATTTTTTTTTTAACTTTAAAGAAATTTATAAATATTCTTCTCCCAGGCTAGGTGAGGCAAATGTAGTGTGGTGAAAGGAGTGATGAAGTTTGAGCCACAGAACATCAATGTAGATTTCATTTACTATGCATTTACTAATTGTGTGATCTTGGACAAGTCACATAGACCCACTAGATCTTGGTTTTCCCCTGTGAAAAATGAGGCAATTGGATTAGATGACCTCAAAGATTCCTTCTAGCTCTACATCTGTCCCTATAAACCCTTCTATGACAGCTGATTGCCCTTTTAATCTTTCTTCACTTGATTTTGAATTCTACATTAACCATTTTTTCTTCTATCCTTTCTAATGTGATCACAGTTGTTAACAGGGTTAATTAAAGCAAAGTATCAGAAGTTGAGTAGTTTAGCTTTCTTTGTTGTCTGTTAACACATGACCTGATCCATCCTAAGCAGTAGCTTTATCCCTTCCACTTTTGTTCTCACCATAGTTTTAGCTAGTCTTTCTTGTTGTCTTTAGCATTTTCCCTCCATAAGCCTCTGCACATTCTGGGCTTTACCCCTCCTAATTCCATTCTTTCAGAATTCTACAAGTCTTTTTTTATCTATCTCTCGTTATTAGACTTGCCTTTCAATTTTTATACCCATTCCTTTAAATCTGAACTCATCAATAAGATTCCTGTGCAATCACATTGGGTGCTTTATATACTTCCTACCTCTTTCAAGTTCACTCTCCCTAAAGTGTAGCTCATCCATCAGCAGAGCCAGGATTAGGAGAAGGCAAACCAAGGAGCAGCTTTTCAGGCAATAGTCAGCTTGGTGCAAAGAAGAATATTTTAATAGTACCATTCACAAATGCTCATATTTTCAATTTGAAAATTTGATTTTCTGTGACATAAGATGTGAATAATTCAGGGAGGAGAGAGGTATCAATTTTCCTTTTCCCATCTTGTACACAAATATCATAATTGAAATCTGTACATTACATTATGCCTGGAAGTTCCCTTCTTGTCTCTATCAGACTCCACACCACTTTCTTTTCTAAGTTTATCACCATGGCTTTGATGAGTACCTTGTTGGTCAAGATCATAATTTTCCCTTATAGCTCCCCCTTGCTGAAGTTTTCTCAAAGGCAAATAAAAATCATAAACTTTAACAGAAACTTTACTTTTACCATCACCAGGTATCCACTTTGTTCACATTCATTCTGTCCAATCTGTAGCTGAACAGGAATCTTATCCATAATCCTCTGGGTAAGTGATGGGTCACCCTAATCCAATAAGGGATCAATTAACTTCCTCATTAGGTGGTTAATGCTGATGGTGGACAGCTTTAATTGCTAGCAGGTTTTTTGTTTTTTTTTTTTGCTTGTATTGAGGCTAAATCTTCTTTGAAATTTCAGCCTGCTGCCTTTTAATCTGCCTTGTGTAGCTAAGCACAAAAGTCTTCCTACTGTGTAAAAAAAAAAATCCTCAAAGTCAATTAGTATGTGCCCTAAAGTCTTCTCCTCTCTAAGCTAAATATTCTTAAGTTACTTCTGGTGATTTTCCAATACATCTCAGACAGCTAAGTGTCACAGTGGATAGAGATAATATTTGTAAACTACTTAGCACAAAGTCTAGCATATAGTAGGTGCTGTATAAATGCTTTTTCCTTGTCTCCTTTCTCCTTCTTACCATCTTGGCTGCCTTGTTCTAGATCTTTTCCAGTTTATTGATATAATAGCAGATAGGGGGATTAGTGGTTCAAGTGTTGGACTCACAGTCAGGAGGACTTGAGTTCAAATATGGCCTCAGACATTTGTTGTGCAACACTGGCCAAGTCACTGTTACCTCTCTTTGCCTTAGTTTCCTCATCTTTCCATTAGGGTTGTCAAGTAGTTTGCAAACCTTAAAATGTGATATAAATATAACCTATTATTAATTATTATTTTCTGAAGTGTGGTGGCCAGGACTGAAAATAATTCTCTAGTCTGATCATGGCTAAATACTGCAGTACTACCACAGCCTTCCTCATAGGCACTTGGCCTCTATTAATACAACCTAGTATGGCAATCATTGTTTGGCTGTTATATCATGCTCTTGAATCACATAAAGCCTGAAATCCACTAAAAACAAAACAGAACACACAGATACCTTTCATTGGTTGATTTTATTTTACCAAAGTGATGCATTTTATACTTTTCACTATTAAATGTAATCTTATTAGATGTATCCCATCCTTTTGGCCTTTTGAGATCATTTGGCTCTTGACTTTGTCATAAGATAGGTTAGTTATCTTCCTCACCTCATTCAACTGGTAGATATGATAAATATGTTGTTTTAGTCCATGGTTGCTACTTTTGGGGAGCAGAGATTTCTACAGAGGAGAGAGACCAAAAAGTCATCAGATGGTGAAATCCATAGGAATTTATTTGCCATTTTTAAACTTACATAAGAGAAGGTACTTAACTTGACATGTCCATGAAGAAAAGTGAAAGGATGGAGGTGGAGCAAGTAGGCATGTGGATCCTAGCCATCAGGAGGATAAGAATACAAGTAGATCATTGAAGAGTCAGGGTGCATGCATAATTTATTTACCAGAAAGGAGTCTAAGATGATCATTACATCATGGTGGGAGGAGAAATGAAGTCAACAATCCAATGACAGACCCACTCTTCAGCTACATCCTTGATCAGTGCAGGTTTGCCTGGGGTTCATCTCATGTGGTGCCACAGTTGTAGACAAATACCAAGTGTGTTTTTCCAGGAGGACCTTGATATCTAGCAGGGCTATCTGATCGGTTTCATAGCTGTGATGCCATAGGCAAGAAAGTGCCAATTAGTGGAGCTGGATAGGAAGCTTTTAGTGTGGAATGTTGCAGGTGCAAAAGAGGTCAGGAAAGGGATGGGGATGCCAGGCAGAAAAAAGGAGAATAACTAGAACAGAGAGAGTCTATTATAAAAAAACAAACATAACAAAAACTATTGAGATTCCAATTTAAAAAATTACTTTCATGTCACCTTCTCTTTATAAACATCATTCATAAGAATGTTGAATAGCACAAGGTCAAGAACAGATTCCTGGGGAACTCTAGTAGAGAACTGTTTTGATATCTACCCATTTATGGTGACTTTTGATGCCAAGTCAATTTTCTGTACTATCATGTAGATAATATTTCTTCATCTTGTACAAAGAGATAGCTTGAATAACCTTAGCAAATGCTTTACTGAAATACTGAAATGCCTTCTATACTTTTTAGTCTAGTCAGTATCAAAAAAGGAAATGCTGTGAGTCTGGCATGATCTGTTTTAATTTTTTTTTTTATGAAGCTGTGCTGGCTCACCACTTTTTAAAGGGAAAGCATTTTTGCCTTATCATTATCCTTTCTTGCATATTGGGACTTAAGAATGACTGGTTCTTTCTGCTGATCTTACATCATACTTGCTCTTCATCATAAGGGTTGGCAGATATATATTAGCAATCTTGTCGCTCCCCTTCCATTTTCAATATAAAGCGATTTTGAGTGGCTTCACAAGAGACTCCATGAGAGAAAAAAAATTACTCCCTCTCTGGTCAAAAAAGTCCCAGTATTCCTCTATCTTAAGTCATTCTCCAGGAACCCCACACCTCTTCTCAGACACTACTTCCTTAAGCACACATTCTTTTAAAATTTATTGTTCTCTCCCACTTTGAATCATCAGCAGTAAAAAAAAAAAGCATATCACACTCTCCTAAGTATTTTACCTTTTCTTCAAGATATCATAGTACTGGATATGTAAAGATGGGAAGAAGGAAGGAAGGAAAGGAAGAAAGAAAGAAAGAGAGAAAGAAAGAAAGAAAGCAAGCAAGCAGGAAAGAAAGAAGAAACAGTTCTGATTCTTAAAGAGCTTATATTGAGGAGAACAACATATACATATAGCAATAAACAGATAGAAAATAAATATGACATATACACAAGGCAGTTAAATATAAGTTGGAGGTGTGTAGTTCTAGCAATTGAGGAATTCAGGAAAGACTTCTTAGAGAAGTTGATGCCTGAGTTGCATCTTGAAAGAAGTGAGAAATTCTAAAGGATAGAAGTGAGGAGGAAGTGTGTTACAGGCATAAAAGACAGTCCATGAAAGGTACATAGAGAGGAAATGGAGTGCTGTGTCTGAAGAACAGAAAAAAAAAAGCTCAGTCTGACTGGAAAGAGAAGTGATCTTTAATGAGGCTAGAAAAATAGTTTGGGTCCAGGTTATGAAGGGCTTTAAAAGTCAAAGAGAAGAATTTAAATTTAATTCTAGAGGCAATGGAGAGAGACCTGGTGACCTGGTCTGATACACAATTAAGGAAAATCTTTCTGGTAGTTGTGTGGAGGCTGGATTGGAGTGGGGTGTGACTTGAGACAGGGAAACCAATTAGGAGGCCATTGCAATTGTCTAGGCAAGAAAGGATGAGAGTCTGAACTAAGTTTGCAGTTGTGAGTAGAGGGAAGGGGCAGATGGGAGAGCTGTCTGAAAGGTAGGAACAACAAGATTTGGCAAGATTTTGGATGCTAGTTTCATGACTCATGGTAAGTCATTTAAGCTCTATTTTTTTCAGTTTCCTCACTGGTAAAATGGGATTTATAATAGCACCTAACCCCTGGCTTGGTATGAGGATACAATGACAGAATGTTTATAAAGTGCTTTGCAAAATTTAATGCACTATGTAAATGCAAGCCATTTTTATTGTTTTTGTTACTGTTATTACTCTTTGTGGTTGAGGTAATAAAGAGAATGAAGGAAGATCAAGGGGGTAACTAGTGGCTCAGCAGGTAGAGCTGGGCCTGGAGTCAGGAAGACCTGAGTTCAAATGTGACCTCAGACACACAGTAGCTGTATGACTCTGGGCAAGTTTGCCTTGATCCACTGGAGGAGGAAATGGCAAGCCACTCTAGTATCTTTGTCAAGAAAACTTCAAAGATGGTATCAGTGTCTGTTCCATGGGGTCATAAAGAGTCAGACTCAACTAAACAAATGACAACAACAAAGGGGGATCAAAGATGAAACAAAATTGGTACAGGCTTGAAGGGGAAGTGTCTGTGGAATTGTTGAGATAGAGGAAAGGAATTTGTTTTGGCTTGTAAGGTTATTAAGAAGTAAGAATTGGCTTCAAAAAGTTTTAGCTGGGTGCTTAGGCTTGAGATATAAATGCACACAAGTAATATCATGAAACAATACTTAAAATTCCAGCCATTATGGAGGGTAGGAGAAATTGTACAGGGACTTGTCTTGAGGTCCATTGTTTGTATTTCTGCTGTATCTGAGTTAACGGTTACCTGTGTTCCAAGTATAGAATGATCTCCCTCCTGGAGGGAAAGGGGAAGGTATGGGAAGAATAGTTATCAACACTCTAAGTTGTTAGAGAGAATGAAACAGCAGCATGGTTTCAGTGGAGAAAGAAAGAGATCAAAGGTGGGGGAAGGGGGACTTAATACTTATTAGGATGATGGAAGAGTGTTACATTTAAATATGAATCTGAGGCTCTTCCTAAAGAGAAGGGAGTTATATTCCCTGAAGAGAATGAAGCAACTTGTTCTCCCAGGAATGATATATTAGAACCACAGAACCTATTAGGTAAAAGATAATTTAACAAGGGGCAGAGGAAGAAGAGAAGAATAGCAGTTGGTGACTGGCTCTTCAGGGATACTGAGACATGTATTTGCTAAAATGATCGTAAGAGTAGAATGATCTGTTCAATCCAGCAGATGTGTATGTGCATCTGTATGCCAGGTATACCAGAAAACCTCTTAAGACTTCAAAACACGGCAATTACCCACTTCTAATGAGTCAACTGATCACAAGTGACACTACCAATCTGAAAGTTTTGCCAATGGTTATGAAGTCTTGGGCAAGAATCTGAAGACCACAGGGGAATAGGCTGTGTTTTCCCCATTGCTGCCCATTGAGGGCAAGGAGCATAAAAGAGAAAAAAATGATTTTAAAGTGAACAGTGCTATTGATAAGGAAGAATTTATTACCTAACAAGAGATAGAGAATTATGGGATGTAAAATGGATTTTAAAAGGTTTTGCACAAAATCAATGAAGTCAAGATTTAAAAGAAAGTAGAAAACTAAGGAAAATATATTTACATTGAATTTTTTTGATAAATGTCTAATTTCTCAAATATATAGAGAAATGAGTGAAATTTATGAGAATGCAAGTCATTCTTTAATTGATAAATGGTCAAAGGATATGAATGGTGAATTTTCAGACTATTAAATCAAAGCTTTCTCTAGTTATATGAAAATGCTCTAAATCCTGATTGGTTAGAGAAATATAAACTAAAACAATTCTGAGGTACCACTTCAAACCTATCAGATTGGTTAATATGATAGGGAAAATAAAATGACAGAAAAGGAAAATGGCAACTATTGGTGGGCTTGTAGGAAAATTGGACTAATAATGCATTGTTGATGGAATTGTGAATTGAACCACATATTCTGGAAAGCAATTTAGAACAGTGGCCAAAGGCCTATAAAAGACCCTTTGGTCCAGCAATACCCCTACTAGGTCTGCATTCCAAAGAGATTTTTTAAAAATGAGAAAGGACATATATGTACAAAAATATTTATAACAGTTCTTTTTGTGGTGACAAAGAATTGGAAATTGACAGGAATGCCCATAAATTGGGAAACGGTTGAACAATACTATGGTATATGGTTGTGATAGAATACTGCTATGCTGTGAGAATTATGAATAGGATGGATTCAGAAAAAAAACCTGAGAAGACTTACATGAACTGATGATGAGTGAAGTGAGCAGAACCAGTAGAATGTTGTACACAGTAACAGCAACATTGTTCAATGATCAAATGTAAATGATTTAGCTGTTCTCAGCATGATAATGATCTAAGACAGTTCTGAAGGATTTATGATGAAACATGCCATCCATCTCCAGAGAAAGAACTGATAAAGTCTGAATGCAAATCAAAGAATACTTTTTTTTAACTTTATTTTTCAAAAATTTTTTGTCTGTCTTCTTTTACAACATGACTCAAATTGTTTGCTTCCTCAATGAGAGAGGAGAGGAAGGAGGAGAGAATTTGGAAATCATTTTTTTTAAATGCTAAAAACTGGTTTTATATGTAATTGGAAAAAAATAGAAATGTTTCTAAAAAGAATGTGAGCAGCTAGATTAGAAGGTGGTATCTTAGAATTTGATTTGGATTTATAGATCTTGACTTAAAATAAGAGTTCCCAATTTTTTATTTGTTTTGTAGATCCATTTGATGGATCTAGTGAAACCTATGAAACCTTTCTCAGAAATGTTTCTAAATGTAAAATAAAATGCATAAGATTACAACAGAAACCAATTATTCTGAAACACAAGAATCAAAATATTAAAGATAAAATAAGTTCTTAGACTCCAGGTTAAGAACCTCTGGTTTAAACAGTAGATAAATTCCTGCCTAGAGAGGTAATGCACCTATTAAACACAAATAAGAAAATATCTACTGCTTTGCCAATTTAATCAAAGGACTTTACACTAAAAGGCACAGGAGAGGAAGAAGACTATCTATGTATAATCTCAAAGTGATATATCAGATACTAGATACCCCAAGAGTAGTCACAGAGAAGGAATAAAAGAAATGTAGACATCCCAGAAATTTATAGGAGACAGACTCATGGCATCAAATGTTCGTGCACAATTTCCCAGAGTTTAGGCCACAAGCAAGAACAAAATGAAAAGGATCAAATGAATGGAACTACGATACGATACCATAGTGATAGGGACTTCAATGACTCAAGCATCTGCTGGTGCTCTCCACCTGCCTAAAGCAAAGGAGCTGATAACTTCTTGGAATGCTTAGTAATCATTTTTTCTTTCAAAAGAAAGGAACCAATAAGGGGGCTTTTTTTTTTCTCCAGAAAGGGGAGAGAAGAGAGTCTGTAAATTATAGCACAGTGTTTGACTTCTATACTATGGAAAATTATAGAATTATTAAGGAGCCAGGCTTGATTCATCAAGAATAAGTTATATCACACTAATCTCATTTCCTTTCTTGGGGCAGCAGTATTAAACTAGTATATGAGGGTAATGGTGTGGATACAGTTTACCAGTATTCAAACAAAGCTTTTGATAAAATGCCTCATATGATTTTTGTGGAAAAGATGGAACACTATGGATTAGTTAAGATCGGATACATTCAGAGCTAGTTGAATGGCTGGAATCCAAGAGAAATTGTTAATCTTTTTTTTTTTTTAAAGCAATTGGGGTTAAGTAACTTGCTCAAGGTTACACGGCTAGTCATTATTTATGCGTGGGTGCTCATTTTCTGAGGCCGGATCTGATCTCGGGTCATCCAAACTCCGAGGCCGGCTCTCTTACTCACTGCGCCACCCAGCCGCCCCTTTAGGGCAATTGGGGTTAAGTAACTTGCCCAAGGTTACACGGCTAGGTTTTTGTTTGTGCGGATTAGGTGTCGGAGGCCGGCTCCGAACTCAGGTCCTTCTGATTCCAGGGCCGGCACTCTATTCACTGCGCCACCTAGCCGCCCCGAAATTGTTAATCTTTTGATTTCAACATGACAAGAGGTCTCTAGTGAAAAAGTTCAAGGATTTGGGCTTGGCTTTGTGTTGTTCAACATCTTTATCAATGATTTGGATAAATGTTATGCTTATAAAATTTACACCGGGAGGGATAGCTAACATACTGGATGATAGAATCAGTATCTGACAACATCTTGACAGGCTAGACTGAGCATTGGGTAGTAACTAATTTAAAATTCTCATAGACATTCTTGTACTTTGGCACAAAAAATCAACAACAATGGGGAGGCATGGATTGAAGTTGTTTTTTTAAAAGGATTTGGGGGTTTAATTGAACTGCTAGTTTAGTATAAATCAATAGTGTGAAGTGAAAGCCAAAAAAGGTTAATGTGGTCTTGGGTACTCGTATCCATAGAAAGTATATGAGTCCAACTGTCTATACCTGGGTCTATTATAGACCGAACCATTCATCTATGATGTCTTTAGGAGAGAAGGAGGAAGGAAAAAAAAAGGAAAGAAGGCAGGAAGGAAAGAAAGGTGGAAATGAGTGAGGGAGGGAAGGAGACAGTAAAGGAAGAAAGATAAAGAGGAAAAGAAGAAAGTGGGAAGGAGGGAAGAAAGGGGGAGAGGGAAAAAGAGGGCAGGACAGAGGAAGGGAGGGACAGAAGGGAGGAAAGAAGAAAGTAAGAAAAGAGAGAAAGAAAAAGGAAGAAAGAAAGGAAAGGAAGAGAGAAATAAAATGGAAGGAGGTAAGAAAAAAGGAAGGAGAGAGGGAGGGAGGAAGGGAAAAGGAAGGAAGAAAGGAAAGAAAAAAGAGAAAGGGAAAGGAGGAAAGGAAGGACGATCTAATTAAAGACAGAGGGTCAGTGTTAAGGTCAGAATGACTGAGCTAAGGCAGAAAATTGTAATGAAAAGGAAATCAAAGAGAGAAGGGGAGAGAAAAGGAAAGTGAGAAGAGAAAGGATCCAGGGGACAGAAAAGCAGTCAATTCATAATATGTGAACAAGCTCTGGGAGCCTTGGAGTCTGCTAGTTTGTTGCATGTGTATAAAATGGCTATATTTAGTATGAATGGGAGGTAGTGATGGAGGGAGCTTCTGGGATCTTGGAGGCCTGAAACTGGGAAAAAGGATAAGAGTTTATAAAGGTGGTGTTAGTTCAGTGAGGTTGTAGATGAGTGCAGCAGGGCTGCTTTTTCCTGTCTTTGATGTCCTAGTGCTATGTATCCCCACCCTCAGTCTCCTACCACCACTATACAACAATGGTACACTTGGGGAGAGGAGAAGGACAAGAAAATCACCAGAAAGTTTGATCAGATTCAACATTTGAATGGTGAATTTTGGAGTCTACCGTCATTCTTTGCTAGAAGCTTTCGACTACTGGGCATGTGGGAGAGCATTATAATAAGAGACAGTAAGTAGTCCCAAACAATAAAAACATGTGAATACTTCTCTATTACTATAGTGCTTTAGGGTTTATAATACACTCCCTATGTTCCAGGTAGTATAAATATTCTATGTTTATAGGGGAAGAAAGTGAGTCTCGCAGCTGAAGTGAATTGTCCAAGTTCACATAACTTGTGTCAAAGCCTGGAGTCTCATCAAGTGGGGCATGTACATGTGGCCTCCTAGAAAGCAAAGAATTATTTCATGTATTGCCTTTTTATCTAGAGATACTTTGTACATTGTTGGTGCCTAATAAATGCTTGTTGATTGATTGTATTGGCAATTGAAGATCTGACTCTGGGCAAGCCTTCTGCAGCTCACACAAAGGGAAGGGATCCAATAGTTATAAATGATAGATCAGTTAATTGTAGGGTTTTTGCCATACCATAACTCCAACTCTATTGAAGCTAGATTTAGTAAGAAATGTCCTTTGAATTGATCTAATTTCAACTTCTTTCATTTTTTAGATGAAGAAATTGAAGCCCAGTTTGGGGAAGTTATAGATCATAGAGATTACAAGTGGCAGAACCAGAATTTAACCCAGTAGTTCCAGCATATCACTTAGGGTCTGTACGCTGGGGAAAAACAGAACAAACAGAAAACAAACAACTGGGGTGGTGAAAGGTAAGGAGAGGATAACCACTTGGAAAGAGGACTACCTTGCAGGTTCCTAATGTTTCTACTGCCACATGGTTGGACTGGCATTGCTTCATTGGTGATAAGCAAAGCAGCCCCACAAATAGAAGTGCATATCAACAACCCAAATGGGGCTCAGGACTCATAGATGGTCTCATATGTACTATACACCATTATTAATTGGTTAGATGATTGGTGACACTCTGAGTATGAATGTGAACACCCATAGATGGCACCCATGTCATGTCAGTATCCAATGTGTTGACATAATGGCAGCATCTATCAAGTCTTTCACTGTAGCCTTTTAATAGAATGATATCCTAATGGTATTCTGAAGGATTCTTTGACAATTAGAGTCTATCTCAGGAGTTATTTAACAGTTAAACAATAATTTAATCAAATCATTAAATTAAACATTAAACACCTACTATATAGAGTAGGTACAGTGCTAGGTCAGATGATTTGAAGTTACTCGGTTTCCAAAGTAACACAACAACAGCAACTAGCATTTATATAGTGTTTTAAGATTTGCAAAGCATTTTATGTATCTCATTTGATACTCACAAGAACCCTGTTAAATAGATGCTGTTATTATCTTCACTTCACATATGAGGAAACTGAGGCTGACAGATACTTGGCCAACATCACACAGCTAATTGGTGACTGAAGATTCAAACCCAGGTCTTCCTGACTCCAGTTGTCCTTCCAAAAAAAAATAAGCAAAAAAAGAGCAAAATCAAAAAAACACATTTAAAAAAAGGGTTAGGAGAGAAATACAGTGCTAGTCTCTAAATGTATTTCCTTCATTCCTCTCCGCTAATAAATAAAAATTACTCTTCTGCCTTTAGCTTTTTTCTTGTAAAAAGAGGCATAGATGAGTATTGAAAGAGAAGCCATATGGTGCCTGCTTGGGGTAGTTTCCACTGCTTGGGTTTGGCTGTATGGACAAAGTCGTTGAAGGGCTTCCTCCAGCCCGCTAGATACAAGTGAAAACATATCAGGAATAATACATCATCAGGGTCTAGAATACAACTTGGCTATCATTGTGATAGTCCAAGAGGAATTACCTTCTGGTGGGATTAATTTGTGAAATGACATCCTAAGCCAGGGATCTCAACATACATATCCCTCAATTATTTTGGAAATGCCAGGAGAATCTAGTATGTAGTGGGGGTTTTATAGTTGTGGCTTTTTACCAAATGAGATTGAACTTTAAGATGAATTTTTAAAAGACCACAGAGGAAAGAATTTGGAAAGAAATTATAGACTTGGGGCAAAAGAAAAAAGTTTGGGACATAGCAGCTGTTGACTGGTGTACTTTAGCATTAACTTGGAGGATAAAAAGCAAGAGTGACTTCCAAGTCTAGTTTTTAATTGTTCTAGTGTCTCTTTTGGTAGAGAATCAGGTGCTAGATTTAGGGTCAGAAAGAATCCTGTCTCAGATACTGGTCTTGTGACCATGGGCAAGTCAAATGATATCTCTGGGTCTTACTTTTCTAATTTTTGAAGTGACTGGGCTAGATTCAGGGGCTTCTCAGATTCCTTCTACTTCTAGATCTATGTATGATTCTAGCATCTGATTCCAGAACAGTCAATCTGACAGTGCCCAATGGGGAGAATAATTAATGGAATGAAGGCCTGGCTAGGGAGTGGGGATGTGATTATTTAATTTAGTTTGAAGTAAAAAGAAGCTGGCCTTAGGTTGTTTCAATAGAGGAGCCTGCATCAAACTTACTTTCTGAAATGTACTTTGATTGTAGGCAAATCCCCTGTGTCATCAATCTCACCAATAAGAGCAATTAAACAAAGTGGAGATATGAAAAAAAATCATGATGTAACCCATAAGCGAGAGGTGTCAGAAATGAATGATTCTGCCAATAAGAGGCCCAAGTATAACCAATTGAAGTTATGGACTTGCTGTGATTAGGAGTACAACATTGTATAGTAGAGTGCTACATTGGAGTCAGGGAGAGATGAGCCCTAATCCTACCTCAATTAAATTCAATAAACTTTTATTAAATACTTATTATATGCCAAGAACCACATAAAGTACTAGGGATGCCTTGCATATTTCTTAGCTGTAAGACTTTGGGGACAACACAATTGCTTTTAGTCTCAGTTTACAAATCTTTAAAATGGGGGTGATAATACCTGTACCACTACATGGTTGATATAAGAATTAAATGAGATAATACATATAAATCACTTTCCAAATATTAGTGTTATGTAAATGTAAGTTGTTATGTTCCTCCAAGATTTCCAAACTAAAATCCAATTTAATTCAATAATAATAAAAAACAAATGTTTATTAAAGGCCTAGTAGGTACAATGCAATATATCCTATAGTCTAGCCCACATCTCTTCAAGATGAAATAAGATAAGTTATACAATGGTTTGCTAAAATACAAGCAAATTGTGTCTATAGTATTCCTCTCATTTAACACAGTAATTTTGTCAAAAAAGAAATAATGTTAACCTGATGTTTTCTATGTTCTTATTGAAACTGTACTGGCACTATATTATCCCAGCTTTCTTTTCTACTAGTTCACTAGGCATCTCTTTAATTAATACATTCTCTATTTTTGCTAGAATTTGAAGTCAAGCTCTCTGGCCTATAGTTTACAGGCCACAAGAGTAGGGCATTTGCCTTTCTAAAATCCCACAGTATCTCCCTTCTTCTACACAATCTTTCAAATAAGTTTGACACTTGCTCAGAGATCATGTCTCCTGGGTTTTTGTTTGCTTCATAGCCAAGAATCAAATGACTTAATATTAGCAAGGGCACTAGGTTCTCTCTTACTAATCTTGGTCCTTTCTAGTCCTGAGGTAATTCTTCTTGAAAGAGAAAACAAACACAAAATAAGGAAGGCATACCACCAAATGGACATGGGTAGGGTGGAAGCAGTCCATTCCGGGAATGGAGAAGAAGATGGATGATGGAACTTAGCCCAGACAATATTGCATAGGGACTCGTAAATGCAAGCAATCTATGGAGTAACTGGGGACAAGTAATTGGGAGCCGAGAAACTTTCTCAATAGAAAACTTGCATGATTGAAATGGCACATTAGTCAGATTACATATGATAAAGGGTATACTTGTAAATGCTTAACACCTGAAGATATACGTGTGTGTGTGTGTGTGTGTGTGTGTGTGTGTGTGTGTAATCTCCCTCCATAATATACTTTTAAGTTGAATCTGAATTAAGAAAATTTTCTCCATCCTTTCTTAAATGCATGTAATTTCTTAGGTGTAATTTATATTTCTAGGTATAAATATTCACACTGAAATTTGAACAATTCACTCTCAAAAATGGGTTTTAGGGGCGGTTAGGTGGCGCAGTGAATAGAGCACTGGTCCTGGAGTCAGGAGGACCTAAGTTCAAATCCGGCCTCAGACACAACACAAAAAAATAGTCATGTGACCTTGGGCAAGTCACTTAACCCCAATTGCCTACCTTCCCCTCTCAAAAAAAAGTAGGTTTTAGTTGACTCCAGCACAGTACCAGATAGGATGTCACAGAAAAAGGCAAGAAGAACAAGTAGAAGGCTTGTATAATGGTATATATAAAAAAAGGTGCCAATAGACGGAAGATTTAGCAGGGGAGCTAATTCTGCAATTTGAAGTTGGGCTGGGGAAATAGAGCTGGGTGGTAAAAAGCCCTTGGTAAAAACCTCAATGTTAATGGCCACAAGTGTTGAGTCTCTGCAATTTATATCTCACTCACTAGAATTTGGCTGCCTTAACTGAGTGCCCTCTCCCTCTGTGATGAGGCCCTAGGGATTCAATGCTGTCTTCCAAGAACCAGCCACAAGCAGCATTGCCCATAATTGCTTAAGGTTTCCTCCACTGATCAGACCAGATAATGGTTGTCTTGGAGGCACTATCAAAATCACATCTGAAGGTAATGTAGTTGCAGAGAGTAGGGAGGGGTATCCTTGGCTTTTGGGGTCTTGCAAGATAATCAATCCTCTTTTGCACAATTGTTTCTGCATTTTCAGATCCTCCCCAGCAAAGTCAGCATATCTGAGGTGTAATTACCAGCACTGAGGATTAGAGTTGTCCCACACTGGCAAACTCCCTTCCTTTGGCTCTCTCCTTTAATCAAGGGCGCTTTGGGGGCCAAATTTGACAGCTGCAGTGCTGGCAACAAACCCAGGAACATGGTTCTGGGATAAGTTACATTTTCGGGAGCTTTTGTGTCAGGGTTATTGGCAATCTGTTAGAAGGTTTCACTGTCAGCATCAAAGCCAGAAGGGTGTAATGCACCATCCATCTGGCAGAAGTAACAATAGGATAAAGTGGGTTTGATAAAATCTCATTATGTTTTCATCTATTGGATCAAAGGAGGAGGAAAAGAGAACATTTTATGGGGAGGAAATGTTTATGTTATGCTGCCTTATGGCCCTCAGGAGTTTAGAGGACACACACAACTCAGAAACTTGTCACATACTGTGTTGTTTATAGTATAGACCATCATATGACACTCTTTTTCAATTCTCTATCTTGTTCTTTTATTCCTTCCTTTAATCTTCTCCTCAACATCTTTACTAAACTACATAGGAAACCTTAGGCTTATGTCTGTAGATATTACATAGACTCAGAATGGAAAAAACAGAGGCATTCTTGATTCCAAAGTCCCAAGAGCAGCTTAATCAATGCCCTGGTTTTAGGGGGGAGGGGATTTTCTAGGACTGAAATGATGTGGCCATCATTTCAATGACATTCTTCATGGTTTGTGGAACTTTATTTCTATGCAAGATGTACTGAGATGCTCACTAAATAAACATGATCTGCCCATTATCACAAAATAACAAAACCAAGCTGGAAGAGATTTTAGAGGCTGCCTCATCCATGATAGAAAACAAGTAACGGTCTTCTTTAAGACAGAGATGGCTTCATTTTTTGCCATTTCATTGCCAGTGCCTAATACAATGCTTGCGTATTAGATCATTATTTTATTATCCGAGTCTATGTTTTTGTCAGAGTGTTGATTTACTGGAGTGGAAATTCCAACCAATGGTGCAGGTCAACAATCTTCTGAAATTTATAATCTTAGAGATTAGCCTGGGAAATAGGGAGGTTAAGCAATTTGTCCATGGTCACAGAGCTAGTAATTATCCATAGAAGGACTTAAGCCCAGATCTTACTGACTCCGAGGCTGGATCTCAATCCACTATACCATACTGCCTTTCACCTTACATATAAGAGGAACTTAATAAATTCATTTTGAATTGATTTGAATGTCCTCTACAACATAGCCAACAAATGATCATCCACTTGTGTGAAGGCCTCCAATAACTGAGGAATTGATCATATCCACAAGTATACATCCCATTCCACTCTTGAACAGTTGTAATTGTTTCTTACATGAAGCTGAAGCCTGCCTCTGTGTAGTTTTTAGAATTAATGCAATAATCTCTATAAATTCTGGTGTCTAGATATTACTAGTTTGAACTGACATGCACAGTGCTCCATTGAGGCAGGTAAGCATTATGATCTTCATAGGATCAGCATCATAGGTTTAGAGGTGGAAGATAGAAGATCAAAATGTAGAGAAAAGATCTGTATTATGTATTACTAATCAGTATTCTCTACTCCTAAGAGCCCTGGTCTATCTGGATTTTAGTCTTACATTTTTTATTTTAAAATTGCAAGAGTACTTCTACCTTTCAAAAGTAGGTTCTAATTACTTCAGGAAGAATTCTGGCAGGTTGAGAGGAGGCAAGATTGTGCCTGATTAGAGTGCAACAGTAATGGAGAGTGCTGTTGCCAGTTACCAATATGTCCTATACCAGAAGGTAGCACATAATTGGGCTGTACCAAAGCTGTTAGCTCACCCCTCTTTATATTTTACAGGAGGCATGCTGGTAAATCAGACAAAGGGCTTCCTGAATTTCAGTACCCATCAGATAATTGAGAACTGTTCATAGGGCTTTTGGGGTATAGACATGCCAAGTTCTAATTTCTTTAAGATGACATCTTTAATATTCTTTTTTCCAACTCACAAACTCTTCCTTTTTAGAAAGATTTGAGGCAGTGACAATGCCAGATTTTTTTCCACCAGACATGACGGGTGAGATAAGTGAAAATAGCTCTTTGGGTAAAACAGGAATTACTTGAGAATTTGGGCAGACAGTGAATAAAATTCAGAAAGATCGAGAGAGGGCACTCACTGTTCCCTGACTTCTCATTTTCTTCTCTTTTATGAGAATGCTTCCTTTAGCTGGAAGGAGGTTAATTACTAATCCTTCAGAATCCCATGACGCTGGACTCCTTATTATAATGCTAGATCATATACCAGTGTGTTCCTTATAGAACGTGACTGGCTAATTATTAAAATAGTCCAGTTTTTTCTCCAGATGTTTCCTTTCTGGGTAAACAAATTGCTAAGTTCAATTACCTTCTATTTGCACTTCATTGCTTCTTGACAGCAAATATGCTGCAAAAAATAAGTTGCCTCCCAGTGGCTATAATCTCCAAGGATAGAATAAACAAATGTTTGTTCAAATTTTTAAATTTCCAAATATACATATACCTCTATATGTATACACACATAAATACATATATAACTATGGCATATACATCTATACCTGTATACATATGTGTTCTTAAAATTGTCCTCCTTAAAACTCTTTGAGTGTAGTATCATATAACCTTATTTCTTAGACTTCTTAAAGGCATAGTGACCCATTTTCATAACACACGATAACTGTGGCATTTTAATTCAAGGTTACATAGAATGGGTTGATAAATCCTTATTTACAGAACACAAGATTATCAAGAATCAAGGATAGACCCAAGAATCACATAATTTCAGAACTGAAAGGGACCTCAGGTGCCAGGGAAAGTTTTATTGACACTGCTTTCTTTGTGTTTATTTTTTTCAAGTGATGATTGGACCAACAGGCTCCAAAGTCTAACACTTTATGAGTCTGTAGTTCTGTCCTTGACTCTTGATAATCCCATGCTTTGTAGGCGATGTTTTCTCCACATATTCTATGCAATCTCATTTCAAAATACCTCAAGGAGGCATTTTTAAAAATCCAAAGAGGAGAACAGAAGGAAGTTCAAAAAGAGGACATGGGCAGTCAAAGCAGTCTAGACAGTACTGTATTGAATTAAATATATACTTAAACCCAAGCTGTATGTAATAGAGATTCACAGTTTCATTTAAAGTCCCTTTTTTCTGTTCCTTGGATATGGACTTGGTCATGTTTTTTGATGTTTATCTAGCTCATAATCGACCAAAAAATGAAAAAAAGAAAAAATATAAGGAAGTGATAAAACACTATAATTTTGAGCAGTGTGGAACACTTATCTGTCTTGTTGGTCATGGTTTGAGGGATCAAAGAGACAACAATTTCTAGAATTTATTCCCTCATCTTAGTTCGTTTCTTTGAGCCATCAGAACAGAATCCATGTGCTATAGTAGCCCTTGCTCCATCTATAATGTTTGATGGGCAAACATCATGGTATGTATTATCAGGCTTTTTCAAATATTATATGGTTGCATCCTCAACTTTTATACTGAGGGCCCCATTTTTTTTTTAAGCAACTGGGGTTAAGTAACTTGCTCAAGGTTACACGGCTAGGTTTTTGTTTGTGTGGATTAAGTGTCGGAGGCCGGCTCCGAACTCAGGTCCTTCTGACTCCAGGGCCGGCGCTGTATTCACTGTGCCACCTAGCCGCCCCTAAATAATTACTTGATTTTTTTGTTTGTTTGTTTTTTGGAGGGCAATTGGGGTTAAGTAACTTGCCCAAGGTCACAGGGCTAGGTTTTTGTTTCTGTGTGCTTTCAGTGTGTGAGGCCGGATCCAAACTCAGGTCCTTCTGACTCCAGGGCCGGCGCTCTACTCACTGCGCCACCTAGCCACCCCGAGAGCCCCATTTTGGAAGAATAGATTTTATTGTTTCCATCATATGTATAAAAACCAAAAAACAGAAAGAATCAATAACTCACATTTGTATACTGCTTTAAGTTTTGTAAAGTACTGTATACATTATCGAATTTAAGCCTTTCAATAACCATGTGAAATAGGTGCTGTGGCAGGGATTACTATTCCCATTTTGAGGAAACTGAGGCTTAAGGAGGTTTAAAGTAGCTGGTTTATGTAGAAAGTACTGGGAGTAGGATTTGAAATCAGGCCTTCTTGACTTCAGATCCAATATTTTATCCTTTATGCTTTACTGTCACTTCTGTGATTTGTAGCTATGAATAGGCTTGTAAAGGAATAAGAACTTGGAAGCCCAATAATAACTGGGGAAAGGCTTTCTGTTTCTTCACAAGGTAAAGGGTGAATATGAATGTTAGAGCAAAGGATAAGGCATTAAAGAAACCATCACTCAATGACCACTATTGACAAATTGTTACCCTTGCTTTTGAGTTTTTGAAAAGTATGCCAGTTTAATAGATCATTATGAGATATAGCATCCCTAAAGATGGAGGGGCAGAATGATTATTGCTTCAGACTTTTGTTGTTCAGTTTTTTCAGTCATGACTGATCTTCATGACCCTATTTGAGGTTTTCTTGGCAAAGATATGAGAGTGGTTTGCGATTTCCTTCTCTTGTTTATTCTATAGATGAGGAAACTGAGGCAAATAGGGTTAAGTGACTTGCTCAAGGCCACATAGTAAGTGTCTGAGGTCAGATTTTAACTCAAGTCTTCTTGACTCCAGACCCAGCACTTTATCCACTGTGCCACCTAGCTGCCCCATTGCTTAAGACTACCCCAATATGTTAATTGTGAAGAATTCCTCCATCAGGTAATAATTGTGTGGTGGCTACGGAAAGATACCTATCTTTCAAAATGGGAAGGACTGACTTCTGGTACTGACTTTCTGAAAACTTGTGGATTCCTTATCATTTTCTGTACCTGATATCCCCGGGTTTAGGCCATGATTCTGTCATGTTCTTCTCATCTTCCACTCCCTAAAACCCATCTTTACTTAGAGCTTGGTCCTATAAATCTTTTTGGTCTTCTAAGAAGAATGTAAACCTCTTGAAGGCAGAAACAGTTCCATCTATATCTTTATATCACAAAGACCTATCAAGCATAGTGTCTTGTCCATAGGTGCCTAAAATTATTTGTTGTATTTATGCTCCTGTACTGGATTCAACAAGCTTGCACTTGATGGGGAGCAAAATACAAAACAAAACAAAATGCATTATAAGAAGTGTTTCAAAAGTTTCTTAGTGAAATTAATAATAATAGCTGAGTTTGTATAGTATTTAATTTACATGACTTCCTATGAGGCAATTACTACTGGTTTTCATATCTCTAGTTTTATAGAGAAGGAAACTGAGGCTCAGAGATATTAATTGCCTTGTCCACAGTTTCTCATCTAGTAAGTGGAGAAAGCATGGTTCAGTGGAAAGAACCGTGGTTTAGATTCAAATTCCAGCTTTGCTGCTTACTAGCTATGTGACTTTGTATAAGTCATTTAACCTGCATGGGCCTTAGTCTCCTTATCAGTAAAAGGAGGGGGTTAGCCTAGATCATCTCCCAGGTCTTTGTTGGCTCTAAATCTATGATCCTTTAAAAGCATCTGAAGCAGGAGCTGAACTTGGGTATTTCTAATTCTAGTTCAGGGCCTTTATGCTATCTAAATCTATGATGCTGATTTAAGGATTGGAAGCATAGTCCAGTACCCTATGTACTTCCTCATTTCTGCTTCTCAATTAAAAAATCACATCAAATGTCAAAGTTTTCATGATGAAATGGAGAGGAGGTTGGGTAAGGCCATAACTAAAGAGTGTTCTCCCCTCTCTTTCTTCCTTACATCCTATTTGTGACGTACATTTTGCCTAGAGTTGTCTGATTAAACCCGTGAATCAAGGGATGAGGAAATGATTATTTCACTAGCGACAGTGGTCAGACTGCCAGGAAAGGTGGTGATGGATAGAGGAATCTGAGTGCCAGCTAGCACCCTTGCATCCCACTCTATTGAGAAGTAGTTGCTCATAACCACTCTAGTCCAGCAGCCAGTGATTACCTCTCAAAGGAAAACTTGGACCTTTGAGCCCGACCTTTTTCATGGTCTTTGATGATTCTACTGATTCTCAAGTGTCTCTATTTGTGGGTATAGCAGCTTGTAAACATGTCCTGTGTAGCTGCAGATCAGAAGGTGGATGTCTGTGAGAGGTGCATGATTTGTGTTTATGTCTACTGTGGATTTGGCAGGGACCTTTCTGGGACCAAAGGGAGATGAAGCAGGCATTCTCTGTTCTCAGGGAAAAAAAAACCCAAACACTATGACTTATATTTCCTCATGTCTGACATGTTATTTTTTTCTTATGGGAAGGAAGTGTACACATTTTCTTCTCTAAATGACAATTTTAGTTCTAATTATACATCTAGTTAATGTCTTCCTGAGGGACTATCTGTTGACATACTGACAAGACTGCAGCCGCCACTATGTGTGGAATTTGGATTTGGGGCCCATTTTCTTGATGTGTGCCTTTTTCATCTCTCTTATTCACATAGATTTTGCACACTAGGACTTGAATAGATGGGATCTTAGACTCCATTCACTAATGAGTTCTGGCCAAAGCACTATAGGGTCCTAAAGAGTGTTCAAGAGATAGGTGGGTTTTTAGTCAGGTGTTCGGTAGTTCAAATTGTGGTTGAGACTAATAGAACTTCATAGCTGGGGGCACCACTCAATCAAATAATAATGTGTTTATAAAATACCTAATATGTGTTAGATGCTAGGGATTAAAAAGGCAAAAACAAAATTACCCTTGTCTTTGAGGCTTACATTCTATTGACAGGAGCATGTACAGATATGTGTATACAAAACTGATAAAAATAAATATAAGGATTTTTTGGGGGGATGTGAGTCTAGAAAATGGGGGGTTGATGGAGTAGATCGGGAAAGGCCTCATGTAGAAGGTGGCACTTTAGCTCAGCTTTGAAGGAAGCTAGAAATTCTAAGAGTTCATAGTCAAGTCTTGTAAAGAAACCTTGAGGAAGACTGGCCTTCAAAGTGAGACAAGCTAGCTTTCCTTTCCAGGCAATTTTATTCCTTTCTCACTCTGCTTCACAGAGTACCATTATGTCCTTTTAGGTGATGAGAAATCTCTCATTACTATTTACTTCATGTTCAAGTTATTTTTTTTTAATTTGAAGCTTTCATTTCAGGGAGGTGATTGGAGCAAGCTTCTGGGCTAAGGAAAGATATGCTGTGTTCAGTTTGCCCATTTTTACAGATGAGGAAATTAAGGTTCAAAGTGGCTAAGCAGTTCTTATCTCATCTTAGTTCTGGTGAAAAAAATGATTTTATATTTGATTCTGGGGGCAATAGAGAACCAATGGATTTCACTGAGTAGAGCTCATGATATGGCTGGACCTGCATTTTAAGTGGATCAATTTGACATTTGAGTAAAGGATAGATTAGAATGGGAAGAGACTAGAGCCTGGTGTCCAACTAGCATGCTATTGCAACAGTCCAAATGGGAAGTGATGAGGGTCTGGACCACAATGGTGGTAATGTTAAGAGACAGAAGAAATATTATAAAGGTTGAAAAGACAGGGGTTAGAACATGATTTTGATATGAGGAGTGATATGAGTAAGGGGTTGGGATGATATGTTTGTTGTGAACTGGGAGGGTTGGGATGATAGTGACATCTTCCACAGTAATAGAAAATGATCACGAATTCAATTTTGGACATTTGATTTTTAGGATATCAACCAGACATCCAGTTTGAGATATTCCAAAAGGCGGTTGGAGATGTGAGAGACTGGAGGTCAGGAATAAGTTTAGGGCTAGAAAATTAGTTTTGAGAATCATCAGCACAGAGATAATAATTGAAATCATGGGACCTGATGAGATCACCAAAGCAAATATAGAATCAGAAGAGGTACCAAGACAGAGCCTTGGGTGACATCCATGATTAATAGATAGTATGTAGATAGATCCAGCAAAGAAGGCAGATAATGAGTCAGGCAGGAGAACCAGGAGAGGATAGTGTCACAAAAACCTAGAGAAGAGAGTATCAAGAAGAGGGGTATGATATTCTCGAATGCTAAACAGAGGTTAGGAAGAAAGGGATCATCAGTAACTTTGGAGAGAACAGTTTCAGTAGAATGGTAAAGTTCAATGATGGGATAGGAAGCCAAACTGCAAAGAGTTTAGAAGAAAATGAAATGAAAGGAAATAGAGGCATTGATTATGGATGACCTTCAGCTTAGCCATAAAAGAGATGAGAGATATAGAAGGAAAGCTGGCAGGATAGACAGATCAAGTGACAGTTTCTTTTTGATGATGGAGGAGAGGTTTCCTTGATTGAGGAACTTAATGGAGCATCCTCTAGAGAGCATAGAATTAAAAAAAAGAGTTTGGAGTGGTTGGGGGAAGCTTTTCTTGGGAGTAATATGTGGAAGGTCGACTTGGGATGGAACATGGTAGTAGCCTAGACCTTGTGACACTGGACTTATCTTACCTTCAGAGAGAATAGAGTTTTCCAGATGCTTAGGACAACATATGGAAAGTACAAGACTTCTCCTAAAAGATGGAAAGAAGGAAAAGAGAGAGAGAGAGAGAGAGAGAGAGAGAGAGAGAGAGAGAGATGCCTTCAAGTATACAAATACAAAGCACATGCAAATCAATTAAAAGTGATTTCAGGAGAGAGAGAGACTGTACTAATGAGGAAGGTGAATCAAGAAAGACCTCATGTAAGAGGTGCTATCTAAATTGTGCTGTGAAGGAAGCCAGGAAATCTAGGAGGTAGAGGTGAAGAGGGGGGCTTAATAATCTAAATGAGATGAGACATCTTTTTCTTCATGACTATACTTGAACACACAATGGAGCCAAATTTTGATATTAATTATCTTTTTTTGGGGAATCCCAGATAATTGTAGGGCTGTGCAAGCTGAGAAGGTGGGAAGGAAGAGCACAATCTCAACTATTATGGTTACTTGCCTTATAGAATAAGGCATCATAGTATTCTTAAGACAGTACTGGATTTGGAGCCAAAGGATTGAATTAAAATATTGGCTTTGCCACCTGTTATACTATCATCTTCAGGAGCTCAGTTAATCTCTCTGAGTCTCAGTTTGCTTAATTGCAAAATGAGGGTTAGATTAGAGTGCCCCTAAGTTCCCTTCCAGCTCCAAAAACCTGTGGTCTATGAATTTATAATTAAAAACCATTTCCTTGACTAGAGAACCAAGTGATTCTCATAGTTATGTAGAGCTTCATTTTGTCTTGGGGAAGCAAGAACTCATAAACAGCCCTGATGTTTCTAGGTGTGCTTGATCAACTCAATTAATTGATTATGTCTTCAGTATTTCAAGGATTTGTCATATTTGTTTGTGTTGTGTGTACCCCCTTTGCCAAAGTAAATTGTAACTCTATCTTCTGTCTTCCCTCCCACCCCCAGCATGATTTTTTTGAGTTGCTTTGGCCACAAAAAATGACCATGTCATGAGCAGCCTCCCAGGGTTGAGTCTTTTTTAAACTTATCTATGACAAATGGTAGACATGCATATGGTCACTGGACCCATGACTGAAGCTCCTTTTCCTTGGCATTACCCTTTTGTACTCTGCTGGCATAGCCTTAGAGACCACATGCTATACATCCTTACATCAGAGTAGAGCCTTTGGTATAATTTGGTTGATGACAAAGGTTATAATATCCCTTTCCTCTTTTAAAGCCCTCATATCTTGTTTGTACATAGCTGTTTGCATGTAGTCTTCCCTAGTAAATGGTGAGCTCCTTGAGAGCAGAGATGGTTTTTTGCTTTTCTTTGTATCCTTAGCATTTAGCACAGTGCCTAGAATATAGCAGGTGCATAACAAAAGCTGATTCACTGACTGAATTATGGTATAGACCAATGCTTTGTCTTTTCACTGTGCTTTTAGGCTCTAATGAGGTGGTTTTCCATTTTCCCCCAGAGATAGTTTGATTGTACATAGTTATTTATATATTGTTTCCCCTATTAAACTGTGAGCTTCTCAAGAAAAGGAACCATCTTTTGTCTTTCTTTGTTCCCCTAGTATTTAGCACAGTCTGACACATCATAGGCACTTAATAAATCTTTATTGATTGAATGATTCCCCCTTCTATGTGCCTTTCTATTGAAAGCATTATAAGAAGTAGCCATATTGTCTTCTCAGAGATGAAATGAGAATATCACTGGGTCAAATATGGCCACAAACTAACTTTTATATAAGAATAACCTGAGATAAAGTTACTTTTAAAAAGTGACAGTGAAGAAGCTTGTTGTTCCTTTTGCTATATTTTTCGTAGTGCTTTGGGACTTGGTTTACTCAGCTATAAATTTTTTAATAGAGTATTTCTTGCTTTTGCCTGGGAAACTAACAAGAATATGACACTTTAGGGGCTGTTTAATGGGAAGGGAAAGAGTTTTTACAGCTTGCTGGGACAAGCTACAACTACTCTTTTTTTTCTGTTGGTATTGGACTCCTGCTTCAATCCTTTGCACAGCTAAAGGGTTCTTCCGAGACAGACTTTAAGATTTGTCTGTGAGGTTTAAAATGACCTTAACCACTAGTACTATTTTCATTGAATTTGATCCTTTCAGTGTATTTCAAGGGAAAGATCACTGGATTTAGAACCAGAGTTCCTCTGTTTATAAATTGGTCCTGATACTTAATACCTGTGTGACCTTAGGGAACTAATCTTGCCTTTGTAGGTTTCTGTTTCCTCATGATTACGATGAAGATGTTGAAGTAGATGAATTCCAAGGTCCTTTCCAGTTTGTGATCCTAAGGAATTTATCTGTACTCTTATCTATATAATTCATACCTCCTAGTAAAGCTAACCATCATTATATTTGGGGTAAATAATTTACAAGGTGACCTATCATGCAGTGATGAACCAGGACAACAATCCAAGATTCTGGACTCCCACTTTCATGTTCCAAATCAATTCAACGCACATTTCTTAAGGGCTTACAATATATAAGGCACTGTGCCAGGCATTAGTGATCCAAAAATAAAAATGAAAAATGAAAATAAAAATAATAATAAAAATAAAAATAAAAATGAAACTATCCTTGCCATTAATGATTATTTATTCTACTGGCAGTACTCTCCCACCTGTGTTCTTCTTCTTCATCACTCTCCCGTGGGATAAGATTATCAAATCATCATTCTCAATATTGCTTCAGCTTTGGTATTCACACCTCCTTAGTACCCTTAGTTTCCTCTGCAATGGGTGCCATATTCCCACTCTGCTTTTTGTATGTTATCTTCCTTTATTAGATTGTAAGCCCCTTGAGGTCAGGGACTGTTTCTTTTTCTTATTTGTATCCCTAGACCTTAGCAGAAATGCCTGGTGCATAGTAGTATTGTATTGAAGTGAGGGGAGATATAATATATAAATAAGTGTTTACAAACCACTGGCAAAGTAACATAAAGTATTATCCAGAAGGGGAAGGTATTCATAATGATATAAACATCTGATTTATGCTTCAAAGGCAATAACAGCATGATGTCCTGGAAAGATCATTGAACTTGCAGTCATGGGAGCAGAGTTCAAATTTGAGCTCAGGCAACTGATTATAATACCAACACCTAAAGTAAAGCCTAATGTAACCTGGGAACAAATGACTCAACATCTCTGGGTCTCAGTTTTCTCAACTGTTAAAAAGTAATGAGGACTTTCTTGCACTTGCTCAGATCACCTAATGGGGGAGGACCCTTCTCCTAGGAGAAGACATCTTGCCTTTGTTCTCCTCTGTCAACTGGCTGCGTAATCCAAACAGAATACTTTAAAAACTAACAGATCGGGACAGTTATTTTCTTTCTTTTTACTTCCAGAGAAGTTGAAGTGAGGGGTCAAAGATGACCTTCCTTCCCCCTTTACTTCATAGCACCAAAATTTGGCTTTAGGCTTAGGGTTTTGATTTGTTTCATTCCATTTTGTTTGTCCTTAACAGGCTCTGGTAGTGGAATCACCCCTGGATCTAGTCGCCCCAGCTTTGGTAGAGTTAAGATTACAGGACCTATGGGCAGCCAGCCAGTGAGCCAAGCAGAGAAGCCTTGAGAAGTCAGAGTTACCTGCCCTTGACTTGAGTCCAAGGTGGGGAGTGGGGTGGGCTTTGACCTTGGAACTTTTTGCTCTAGACGATTTGAGCTAAACAGTGGACCTATTTTTTTCTCTCTCCTTAATAAGAGGTGGTATAGCTAGGCTTATGCACTGGAGCACAGGTGGGGAACCTGTGGTCTTGAGGTGATATATGGCCCTCTAGGTCCTCAAGTGCGACCCTTCGACTGAATCCAAACTTCATAGAACAAATCCCCTTAATAAAAGAATTTGTTTTGTAAAATTAGGACCCAATCAAAAGGCTGCACCCAATTCGAAAGTCACATGTGGCCTGGAGGCCACAGGTTTTCTACCCCTGCATTAGAGTATTGGTAGGATGTTTGTTTATTCTTGCTATACCTTTGATGTAAATATTGTAAAAGCTAATCTGTTAGGTTGTTAAATGGAACTAGGGTGCAGAGGACCCTTTATAATTGGGAGAACATTATCAGTGGGGGCTAGAGCCAAGGGCAGAGAAATTAGATACTTACAATCCCCTTGTGTACTGAAGAACTCTAGGGGAGAAGTGAAATGTAACATTCTTGGTTCCCAGGTACTGAGGGGCCAGAGGAATCACTGCTAAAAGAATAAGGAGCTAGATTGATGATGACCAAATTCCCTTTCATCTATTAGATGTTTTATCATATAGAGTAATGATTTTATGAAACTGTAAGGGAGAAGTACATTCCATATGGAGGGGACTACTTGGGTAAAGCCACTAAGATCAGGATGCAATGTCATCTATAGGGAGCAGCTAACCCACAGTTTGACTGCAATGAAGCATGCCTGAAAGGTAGCATTAGGAAGTAAAACCAGAAAGATATGTGGGATCCAAGACTGTGAAGGACTTTAAATATCAGTGGGAAAATGAAACATTTTCCCTACATGCAGTAAGGATCCACTGAAGGCCTCAGTTTCTTCATTTGTAAAACATGGGGATTGGAATAGTCTCTGAAGTCTCTTCCAGGTCTATAATCCTATGACCATAAGATTTTTGAGTTTTAGGTGACATGGTGTAATGGGAATGGGAATTTGAAGATCTTCCCTGCCCCTTAATAGATTTTTTGGGGGGGATTTGAAGACATTCCTTGCTTTGAAGATAAACTTTGCCCCCTAATAGACTGAATGTAGTCACATGGAGTCTGTGGAGGGACAAGTTTGCTGAAGGGTGAAGCAGAACCACAGGAACCTGGGAGTCAGAGCTAGAGATAATGCTGGGAAAGAGAGGAGCCCAAGCAAGGAGATAGAGAGGTTCATGAATAAATATTCATCTTATATTGGTTAATGGGAAGCCCAAAGAATGCTGTGGCTCTCTGTGTTGTTAGGGCTTGTTAACTTCATTATTACTATGAAGTTATTACTGGGTTTGGGATTCAGACTTCTGGTGTCTAAATAAATGTTTCAGTTCCATCCTCTACATGGAGAGTTTGTTATATTTTGTGATTGAGCATCATGTGATATTTATAGTCATGGTCTTTATAGTGATCGTGGGTGCTATAAATATTGCATTGGCACTACACATGGTCATATCTCAGTTTGGGGGATATCAATTTAGAAATTATGTACAAGACAGATTAGAAAGAGAAGGCATTAGAAAGATAAAGGAAATCTATTAATTCTGGGACTATTGCAATAGTTGAGGTGAGAAGTGATGGGAGACTGAACCACATTAGAGGTTGTGTGAGTGGAAGGGAAGGGACAGATGTCAGAGATGTCATGGAAGCAGCCCCCATAAAACCTGGAAATTGATTGGTTTGGGGGGTTGAAGAAAAGCATAGAGTCAAAGTTTTGAACTTGGGTTCCTCAAAAGTTCTATTGACAGAAATATGGTAGAGGAGGCATGAGTTTGGGCATAAGTGTCTGAGGCCAAATGTGAACTCAGAAGAGGAGTCTTTCTGACTCCAGGACTGGCACTCTATCAACTGTGCCTATGAGCTCATCTAACAATATTTTAATGCCAACTCAGAGAACTTTTCCTATGATGGTAGCCACTGAGTGAAACTTTTTGATTCAGTTTTGTTATAAATGTGATGTAATCAATGCATGTGTCTCTAGGTTTTTTTTTTTTTGGTTGTTTTGTTTTTACCCCTACAAACTCAGGAAAAAATTGTGATAGATGCCCAGAAATAATATGTGGAGGTGTCATTCCATTTCAGTAAGCCATTCCCATAGAATCCATGGGTTACTTAAATTGACATTGTGACAGGCAGCATGGAAAAGTGTATAGAGCACTGAGCTTGTAGTCCAGTAAAGCTGAGTTTGAGTCTGACCTAGCTCATTAGCCATGTGACCCTGGGCAAATCACTCTCTCAATCTCAGCTTCTTTCACTCTATACATATATACACATACACATATGTAAATATCTGTATGTATATGCATATACACATGCACACATATGCATATATGTGTATATATATATATTTATATCTATACCTGTATCTACATATCTCGCAATATCTGTAGCACTTACTTAGAAGGTATTGCTATTTTGGTGACAGGGATGAGACCTGTGATTTCACAGGGAAAGGGACTCTAACAAAAGTGACAGGGATGAGACCTGTGATTTCCCAGGTAAAGAGACTCTAACAAAAGCATGTAAGCACTTTTCTCTACATCTACATTCTAGAGCAGGG
Organism: Gymnobelideus leadbeateri; assembly: GCA_011680675.1. Classification (NCBI taxonomy): domain Eukaryota; kingdom Metazoa; phylum Chordata; class Mammalia; order Diprotodontia; family Petauridae; genus Gymnobelideus; species Gymnobelideus leadbeateri. Next base: position 52,364 of record WOXC01010068.1, read on the forward strand.
GTTCTTAGCCTTTTGGGAGCAGTCTGGTGAAGTCTCTGGACCCCTTCTCAGAATAATGTTTTAAATAAATAAAATAAAATGCATAGGATTGGAAAGGACACCAATTATATTTAAAGATAATGATCAAAATATATTTAAAAAAAAACAAAATAAAGCAAATGTTCACAGACCCCAGGTTAAGAACCCCTCTCTAGAGAGTTGCATAGAACACCAAAAAGTTAAATGTCTTGTCCAAGTTGATGCAGCAAGAAGGTATCTGAGGTGGGCTTCAAACCAGGGTCTCCTGACTCCAATACATTCTCTGAACTAGGTCAAGCTGCTTTCTTGGAAAGGCAAAGACTAAATTAACATGTAATGATTTTGCTATTAACCAATGTCTTCCCTAGTTTCATATGCAAAGGAGAGAAAGTAATCCTTAGCAAACAAAAGAAAAACAAAAAAAGGAATTTGGTGAATTGTAGGGGAAAACTCAGCCAAGTTGTATCCTGCCAGTTTTTGTCATCTACCTCAACCGACTACAGTTTCAGACTGAGTAACTTTAAAACAAACTGCCTCTGGCTTTGAGCTTCAATCCTCCCTAAATCCATTGTTTTTCTCTGCTCCCTCCCACTTACTCCCTTCTCAGGGAAGGTACTGTTCCTTTCTGAGCTTCTTTCCCTGCGTGGGAGTAAATGACTTTTCCAGTCTTCATTTACTCCAGCACATCAAAAGAAGCCTGCTGATTATCTTGGAGTTCTCGAAATGGTGCAGACTCCAGGCTTACCCCAAGCCTGAGTGAAGAAGGATGCTGTGGACAAAAATGTAGCAGAGGATTAAGATAGCTGCCTAAAGGGCCAGTGACACTGGGGTCAAGTTTTAGTGTGGCTTCTTTTTGTTCCAGGAGAAAACCACAGTCTATCTTACCTAGGCTTGAGAGAGAAAAACTATAAAGTGCAATTAGGGGGAGTTGAACTCAATCTGTTTAGCACTTACTGAGTGCCCAGAACCATGCTAAATTCTGTGGGGGGATAGAACTCTTACTCAGGGTTCCTGCTTTCAATAAGCTTTTCTTGTTCAGTTATGTCTGACTTTTTATGACCCCATTTGGGGTTTTCTTGGCAAAAATACTGGAGTAGTTTGTTATTTCCTTCTCCAACCCATTTTATAGAAGAGGAACCAAAGGCAAACAGGATTAAGTGACTTAACCAGGGTCACACAGCTAATAAGTGTCTGAGGCCAGATGTGAACTCAGAAGAGGAGTCTTTCTGACTCCAGGGCTGGCACTCTATCAACTGTGCCAATGAGCTCATCTAACAATATTTTAATGCCAACTTGGGGAACTTTTCCTATGGTGGTAGCCACTGAGCAAAACTTTTTGATTCAATTTTGTTATAAATGTGACGCAATCAATGCATGTGTCTCTAGGTTTTTTTGTTTGTTTTGTTTTTACCCCTAGGAACTCAGGATAAGCATTTCATTAACCTTTAAAGAGAGGCAATCAGAAATGGTAGACAAGACACTGGACGTCTAGTCAGGTCACCCTCTTTTCCTCAATATTTTCTCTCTAGTTTCTGTGATGCTACTCTATACTCATTCTTCACCTGCCTATCTTACTGCTTCTTTCCAGCCTCCTTCACTGGATTTTCATCCAAATCATGCCCGCTAAAGGATAGGTATTCCCCACAGATCTGTTCTGGTCCCTTCTCTCTTCTCCTTCTATACAATTTCACTTAATCTCACTAGCTCCCACAGTTTCAATGATCATCTTAATGCTGATGATTCTTTTTTTTTTTTTTTTTGCCTTTTCTGGAGGGCAATTGGGGTTAAGTGACTTGCCCAAGGTCACACGGCTAGTGTTTGTGTTAAGTGTCTGAGGCCGGATTTGAACTCAGGTGCTCCTGACTCCAAGGCCAGTGCTCTATTCACTGCTCCACCTAACCACTCCAATGCTGATGATTCTTAGATTTATTTATCTAACTTTAACCCTTCCTGGCAATTCAAATCTTACATCTCTGACTGCCTTTTAAAACTCCCCAAATAGATATTCATAGATATCTTAGATTCAACATATCCAAAACTGAACTAATTATCTTTTCCTCCAAACCTTCTTCCTTTCTGAAATTTCACATTCCTATTTAGGAAACCACGACTATCCTAGTCATTGGGGTTCATAACTGAGGTATCATCCCAGACTCCCCTCATTCTCACCCCTCCCCCTACCATATCCAATCTGTGGTCAAATCCTGGTGATTTCAGCTTTGTATCATTTCTCCTATTTGCCCCTTTGGTCTGTTGATGCTACCACCATGCTGGCACAGATCCTTATCACCTCATGCTATTGCAATAATATATACCATTGCAACAATCTGATAGGCCCCTTAACTCAAGCATTTCCCCACTCTAATTCATCCTCCATTCAGTTACTAAATCAATCTTCCTAAAGCATAGATATGACCATCTTATGCCCCTCAAGTGATACATTTCTGTGGGATTGGTGTCATTTAGAATACACCAACTGGTTGTTTCCCTGGGCATAGATTACAAGGAAATGGTATAAAGTTCATGATCTAGTCCATATTGTCTCTTATAAAAATATAAATTTACAAAAATAATAGAATCCAAATTGACTAAATACCTAAACTTTATGATAACATCAAGAGACCCATATTTGAAACAAAATTAAACAATAACTATCATTTACATGCTAAGATTTGCAAAGCTCTTCACATATTATATCCTGTGATCTTTACAATTACAATATGAAATAGGTACTATTATTAGAGAAGAAGCTGAGAGAGTTTAGATGATTTGCCTAAAGACACTCAGTATGCAGAGGTCTAAGACAGGATTTGAACTAAGATCTTCCTGACTCCTGTTCTAGCCTTTTCTATGTACTGTGCCTCCTAGCTACTTCAGGTTTAGACATGACTGGAAACTTTCTCTGTTCTTCAAGTTCCATAAGAACTAGGCTGGACTGTTTTGTTTAAGTCAGATGAAGCTACCAAATTCCAAATGTGATTTTGGAAGAAGAGATAATCAACAAAAATTTATTAAACATCAATTATATCAGACACTGTTCACAATAGGAATACAAAGACCAAAATAGAATACCTGCCCTCAAGGTACTTACATTCTATCTTAGGAAACAACAAGCACATGTGTCAGTTTTATAGAAGAAAATGATTAATACTCTACTATTTTATTTCATTTTATTATTTTTTTTTTGTAGGGCAATTGGGGTTAAGTGACTTGCCCAAAGTCACATGGCTAGTAAGTGTGTCAGGTACCTGATGCCTGATTTGAGCTCAGGTCCTCCTGACTCCAGGGCCAGTGCTCTATTTACTGTGCCACCTAGCCTCCCCATACTCTCCTATTTTACAAACCTTCTAGAAACTGATCTTTTACAAGGTTATGCTACTTCCCATCCCACTCCATTCAATAAACTCCAGTGGCGTCGTATTGCCTTCAGGATCAAACATGGAATCCTCTGACTCCTCACACTCTTCATAACCTTGTCAGTTTGAACATTTTTCTCACCTGACACTTCATGCCCTGGATGTCTTCCATTTCTGGAACTCTCTCCTTTATCTTCACCCCCTAGCTTCCCTCAAATCTTAGCTAAAGTATCATCTTCTGCAAGAACCTTTCCTAGTTTTCCTTAAACTAAGTCCCTTTCCTCTGTGACTATTCCCGATGTATTGTTTGTATGAATATGTGCATACATATATGTATGTATACATAGTCACACATATGTATGAATTCCATATAACTTGTATATAGTTATGTTGATGTTATCTCCTCTGTTAGACTGTGAACTCATTGGACAGGAATTGTTTCTATACCTTTCTTTCTATCCAGGGCTGGTACATAAGAGACATTTAATAAGTATTCATTTACTGACATAAACTAGACTGAGGCTGAAGCTTTTATAGGAGGAAAATATTTTCTAGTCATTTGCTCCTACAAGTCACTTGCCTCATTCTGCTGCTCCTGATTTCTGAGAAAATCCCTTGCCTACCTCCTAGGGGGTAGCAAGTCTGTCCCATTCCTTTCCTTATTTATCCTCCTATGCCTGAAGGCAGATAAGCCAGGCTCTTAGTTCACTGAAGCACAGATTATTAGGGCTGGAAAGGACTTTATAGGTGATCTAATTCAACACCTTCATTTTGCTGATGAGGAATCTGATGTTGGGGGAGACAAAGTCACTTGACCAGGTCCAGGTTTACTCCTTTCCCTTTCCAAATGAAAATATGGCTTTAAAGTCTGGGAAAAAATCTGTTCCATATTCATGGAACCAGGAATGTGAATAGATATGAGGGATAAAGGTTCTTACATCCTACTTTCCCCTTTGTACTTTGTTAGGTAAGCTTGCATAGTGTGGCTGGTTGGTTGTTGTCCTTCTGTTTCTGAGGGGACCAAAATGATATCACTGTTCTTGAGTGCTTGATCTGGTAGAGCATTCCGAGCTTGAATTATTCTGATCAGTCACAGTCTGTGTTCGTCCTGATTGAAAGCACTGGACTTGCATAGCATACATATAACATGTTTCCCCAAAGATCTCAGATCCATATAATTCTGTGAGGCTTCCATGGCAGATTTTCCTTCAGAATAAATATGGGGTCATAGGATCCCTAAATAAAGAGCCAAAAGGAATTTCCATTCTAGATTAGAGAGCAATCTGTAGAGGAAATCCATACCCCAGTTATCAGGTTACACTGTTTAAAGTTGGGGTTGACTTGCCCAAAATCACATGACTAGTTTTTTGTGTTCTGTGTCTGAGGTCAGATTTGAACTCAAGTCCTCCTGACTCGAGGGCCGGTGCTCTATTCACTGCAGGAATCTTCATTTTAACCAAAGCTCAGAAAAACCCAGCCCCTCTGATAGGTCCCCTTCTCTCTGCCTGTACAGACACTGCCCTAGTCCACAACCCTATCAACTCCTCAAATCTCTCCCCTCTCCAGTCCAATCTTCACTTAGCTGCCAGAATAATTTTCCTAAAGCTTGAGTCTGACCAGATCACCCTCCTCCTCAATGAAATATACTTTTAATTCTATTTCAAATATAATGTCTTCTGCTAGGCATTAAAGATCTTTTACAATCTGACCGTTTCCCATCTTTTCTCACATTGTATTAGTCACCAAGAGGCAGCTAGGTGGCACCATTGTGCATAGAGCACAGGGCCTGCCCTGGAGTTAGGAAGACAACTCTTCCTGAGTCCAACCAAATTTGGTGTCAGACACTAGCTGTGTGACCTTGGGCAAATCACTTATTCCTGTTTGCCTCAGTTTCCTCATCTGTCAAATGAGCTGGAAAAGGAAATGGCAAAATATTCCAATATTTCTGCTAAGAAAACCACAAATGGGGCTATGGAGAGTCAGACATGACTGAAAATTACTAAATGATAACTAGTCACCACATACTCTATAAGCCAGCTACTCTGGCCTATCTGCTATTCCTTCCACAATAGTGTTTGCCCTCTTTGTGCCTCTGCACTGTCTGTCCACCATGCCTGACATGCACTCCCTCCTGACCTCAGCTTCTTGTAAGACTCAGAATCAAACCTACCATGTGAAGGAGGCCTTTTCCCAGCATTCTCTTCCACTCTATCCCCTCAGAGATTACTTTGTGCCTCCTCTGTAGAGATCTTTTATATGTACATAGTTATTATACATTTTCTCCAGTTAAAATATAAGCTCTCAGAGGGCAGGAAATGTTTATGCCTCTCTTTGTATCTCTAGCACTTAGCACAGTGCCTGGCATAGAATAAGCACTTAATAAATGCTTATTGATTGACTTACTAGAAAAATTATTCTTTGAAGAAAAAATCTGGGAAGTTTATTTCTCCCCCACTAAGTGAGGCTCTTCCTACTCCAATTGCTAAGGTCTTCTGCTTTCTAAAAACAGTTGAGCTAGAAGGGGAAATAACCTATGAGTCCAGAGCAAATCTGCCTGAGACGAGCAAGCAGAGAGATGGTGTATGAGAGAAGCTATATATCCAAGAAACCACCAGTCGGGAGAGCCTCAGGAGCAAGGGGATGGCCTCACCTGATGACTCCCCATAGCATCAGATGCATGAGGTGTTCTCTCCATGTCTTTTCCCTCCACCTGTGTATGCTGGAAACTCTCCACTTCTCATCAGCAGCTCTGCTAGGTATGTTCTCCACCAAACATCATGTCCTGACCCTGTCTGTTACCCCCATGAGGCATTCTTTCCTTCCCTGATTTTCAGCTTCCTTCTGTATTTTGTCTTCCTCCATTTGACTGTAAGCTCCTTGAAGGGAGGGATTGTCTTTCTTTTTCTTATTTGTATCCTTAGCGTTTAGAAGAACAGTGCCTGGCAAACAGTTGGTGCTTAATAAATGTTTATTGAGTTGAATTGGATATATGCTGCCTCTTCAATGTTCTCAATGTATGTCCATTCTTCTCTTAGGAGGTACATGTATGTGTGTGTGTGTGTGTATACCCATATATAATGTATATATATGTATGTATGTATATATATACACATATATAGATGTATGTATGTATGTGTATCTCTATCTCTATATCTATATATGAGAGTGTTCCCCAGGTTTAAAGGGAGCATGATTTATTGGTCTTCTTATTTCTCTGCTTGTCCATTAAATACAGTTGCTTTGAACTAATTGTGTACTTTGGCTGACTAATATAGTCAAACATAAATTTTGGTTATGGACAAAGCATGTAATCTCTTTGAACCTCAATTTCTTCATTTGTAAAATAAACATGATAATAATAACACCAACCTTGCAGTACTATTAGAAGGATTGAATAAGCCAATGTCCTATCAGCCTCAGTTTCCTTATTTGTAAAATGGACAAACAATAGTATCTGCTTCAGAGGGCTGTTATGAGTCTCAGAAGAGTTAATATAAATAAGATGCATTAGCAAAGAGTTATTATATAAACGCCAGCTGTTAGAGCCACAGTACTTTTCAAGCAGTTTTGCCTTCGCCTTTATTTTCTGCTGAACACTTTAAAAACTCATTTTTAATCTAATGCCATGATTTGCAAACTCAGATTTTACAGAGTAGTTCCCTTGTATTTGATGTCGGAAATTCTTTAAAACCCCAAACTTGGAATTAATGTCAATGTTTTAAATAATTTACACTCAAAGGTGAAATATTCATAAAAAAGAAACTGCCTGAACAAATGTCACCACTATATTTTTATTGGTCAGATTTATTTCCAGTTGCTGAGAGCTGGAGATTATAAAAATGGTATGGGGTGGGAGGAGTGGTTGGCTGCAATTGTCAGGCTATCAGAGCTCTCTGTCCCTCCATTTCTAGGATTAGCATAATGTTGAGACTGTGCAAGAATGACAGCCATGGTTTCCCAATTTTTCCCCGTCCTTTGTCTTGTGTAGTTTTGAGCAAGCTGTCATAATAAGGGCATACTACAAGCTCAGCCTTATGTTAACAACTTTCTGCAGTTGAAATAGAATTCCCCTAGGGCAGCCCACACAGCACTGTTTGACATGCGAACAAAAAGGTATCAAAAATGGACATTTTCCTGGGTGACCATACACTTTGCTATCAAGGTTCCAGAATAATAATTATAAGATAAGGGCAATCTTAACTGCACCCACCCTGTCTCAACTCTCATCCTCCTCTCTCCCCCCAGTTTATTTTCAAGTCCTTTGAAATGCAATGAAAGGTAAATTATTTCTCACTGGTTGAGTTTACTTAATAATAATACCATGCTCTATATAGTTATCCTTTCCATATGGCAGGGGGTTAAGGGCATGATGTCCCCAAGATCTGGAAAATCTACATAAAATATTTTTGGGGCTCCATCCCTACCAGAGAAGTCTGAATATTTTCTTTTTCTTTTATGGAGTGTTTACAGGACCTTATTGTAAAATTTGGTTGGTCCTAGGCTCTGTGTTGTCTGGCTGGCTTTTGCACATCGTCTGTGGCTTCCACAAAACTCCCACCAAATTCCCATTTAATTTCTTATGCCTACCCAAGATATATTGAAACTGAGATGAGGATAGTGGGGAAAGTCTCAATGTGGAAGGGATAGCTGTGTGTGAGATTTTGGGTAGAGTCATCAGTCAATAAGTAAGCATTGATTAAACACTTACTTTGTTCCAGTAATTGTTCTAAGTATTGGGGATACAAAAAAAGACCAAAGTGTTCTGTCCTCAATGAACACACATTCAGATGAGAAGTATAATATGAAAATAACTATGTATATATGTCAACTGAGTGTTGCCCAGGTAAGATGTGTATGTACATATTTTTTAAAATGTGGGACATGGCTAGATCTCTCTGGAATCTTACCTACTTTTGATTTCTTTGATTTCTCCCTATAAGGGAACTAGAGAAGGTGTCAGGAGGCTGACTGTTTTGTTTTCTTATTAAAGGGGGTCTCATACTAGAATTATATCTATTTGCCCTTCTAAATATTGCTAGTTAAGGGCATAAATTTTCAAAAGCAATCAACCACTATCTTCAGTGGTTATTACCCCTTAAAAGGAGAGGGTAACCTAAGCTTCCAGATGGAGGTATGATGCTTTCCCAAAAATTAAACAGAAACACATCATAAATAGTTAAGAAGGAGCAAACCCACTCATCAGTAAGGCAGATAGTTGGGGACGTAGATATAACATTTGATCTGTATTCAGGAAGACCTGAATTCAAATCCAGCCACAGACTTTTAGTAGCTGATCTTGGGAAAACCATTTCACCTTTCTCTGCCTTTCATTATCTGTAAAATGAAGGTAGCACCTGCTCTCTAGGGTCATTGGGAGGAGATATTTATAAAGGGCTGTAAAAACCTTAAAGTACCATATAAGTGCTAGCTATTAGCATATTATTATTCCAATAGATAAAAACCAGAAAAAAAGAGTTAAGCAGAATAGAATATATTAGAAAGTACAAAAGAATGAATGAGCTGTTTATATGAGAGCAAGTTGAGACCTTGTTCAACAACCAAGAGAGAGCGCTTAATCTCACCCAAGAGAAATCCTCCCTAATCTCTATGGAGGCAACCTGGAAAATCAAGGACATGTTGATAAACCAACTTCCCCTTTATATCTGCAAGTAAGTTTTTCTGTTTCTTTTCCCTGGAGCTAGTCCCAAACATAGTCTGTTTGTGCTAGTCAATGGCTCTCTGGGGGAAAAAAATTACTCAAGACCTGTCTTTAAGTTCAATCTATGTTATTAACATTTCCTCCATCATTTTCTTAAGTCTATAAATCAACAAAACAATAAACTAAGCATTGATTTATAGCAGTTTCTGAGGTTTAAATGCTCAGCCTGAAATTCTAACAATCAGCTCTTTTGAGTCTAGCACTTTCCTAGTTCTGGGAGAACTGTAGAAGCAGGAATGAAGAGTGTGTCTCCTCTCCCGAGTTCCCCCACTAACTTTAACCTTCATGCTGGCATATAGTGTTGAGTCATCATTCTGTCTACCAATTAGGATAATCTTATGCAAACTAACAGTCTGGAAATCATGATTGCATATAGTAAGCTATATCCAGTGTAAATCTCAGCAGGAAGTGTGGAAAGAGAGGAAGGGAGGAAACAAGTATTTATTAGGGACCTACTTTGTGCAGGCACCATGCTAAGCACTTTCCAAATATCTCATTTGACCCTCACAGCAATCCTGAGATGTATATGCTCTTATTATCCCCATTTTACAATTAAGGAAACTGAGGTGATAGAAGTTCAGTGACTTTCCCAGAGTCACAAAGCTAGTCAGTGTCTGATAGCAGATTTGAACCTGGTTTTTCCTCACTCCAGGTCCGACATTCTATCCACTGTCATATAGTTAAAAGTTCATACTTTTCCAAATATTTATTTTATTTCTGTTTAATTCCAATCCATATCCCATCCCAGAGATATTCTGTAAAAGGTCTGCCTAATATATGACTGGTTTTCCTCCAGACCAGAGATACACCAAAATAGCATTTGGGCTATTTGTTATCCCTGGCTCCATTACATGGTGGATAGATGATATTTCTTATTCCATTTGTTGCCTTGGATAAGTCACTTAACCCAGATTGCCTAAGGTTCTTCATATATAAAATGAGGACTTGGGCTAGATGGCCTCGAAAGTCCTTCTCATTCTATATTGATCATTGCATAATCCTGTGATCCTTTGACACGAGTCATATCCACTTCTAACAGTTAGAGCTACATTACCATAGGCAAGTCACTTAGATTTCCTGAGCTCTTCAATTTCCCCATCTTCAAAATGGGGATAATAATAAATGAAAGTCAGCTAGGTGGCACAGTGGATAGAGCACTGACCCTGGAGGCAGGAAGATCTGAGTTCAAATCCAGCTTGAGATATTAAATAGCTGTGTAACCTTGGGTGAGTCACTTAACCTCTCTTTGACTCAGTTTCCTCATCTGTAAAATGAGTTGGAGAAGGAAATGGCAAACCACTCCAGTATCTTAGGTAAGAAAACCTCAAATGGAGTTATAAAGAGTCAGACACAAATGAAATGACTGAACAACAAAAGTTTATTGAAACTAGGAACCCTGAGTAAGATTTCTATCATGACTGAATCAACTCAGCAATAATTGCTATAGTAGTTACCTCCTAAATTTGTTGTAAAGCTTAAATGAGATAATGCATATAAAATACTCTGCAAACTTTAACCCATCACAGTGGAGACTAAAAAAATATATTTGGAATTAGGAATCCTGGGTTCAAATCCTGCTTCTGACATAACAGCTGTGTGACTCTGGGCAAGTCAATTGATATGTCTGCCTCAGTTTCATCATCTGTAAAATGAGGATAATATCTACAGTATCTGCCACCAAGGTTTGTTGTGAGGCTCAGGGACAATGCATGTAAAAGTTTAGATTTGTCCATTGGGTTTTTTTTTTTTTGCCTCTTTTTCTCTCTCTTTCTTATTTTTTAGTTTACATCATTCATTTCCACAAGATTTTGAGTTACAAATTTTCTCCCCATTTTTCCCCTACCCACCACCCAAAACAGTGATCCCACTGAATATCCCCTCCCCCAATCTGCTCTTTCCCATATCTTGCCCCATCCCTCCTCCGACTTTCCAGTAGGGTATGGTGGATCTCTATGCCCCAGTGCCTGTAACATGTGTCCATTGTTACCATCATATGTTTAACTCAATTATTTCCTCTATGCCACTTCTTGTGCAAAGATCAAAGGCTAGAAATCCAAATTTGGGACTATTCTATATAATTCTATCCTGTCCAATGGTCTTGGAGGTGGGGGGAGATAAGACTCTGTCCATTAGTTTCCATAAGATAAAGGAGAGTAATTATTTTAAAGTCTTATTCCAACATCAGAAAGTATGGATTACTCAGTGTAAAACTTTATGGATGATAAACGAGAGACCATAGAATCTTGTAAGCCATACAAAATTATGGAAAGAAACCTAAGGCACTTGTCCTAATTGAATAATATTCAATATTTGTATGTGTAGTTGTTTTCTACCCCAAATAATTTGAAGATGTACTGCTGGTTATTGAAAAATTAATCTGTAAAGAGAAGAGCAAAGTTCTGTACATACTAAATTAATTAGAAAATGGCTTAGTTTTGGGGTGGCTAGGTGGCGCAGTGAGTAGAGCGCCAGCCCTGGAGTCAGAAGGACCTGAGTTCGGATCCAACCTCAGACACTTAACGCACACAAACAAAAACCTAGCCGTGTGACCTTGGGCAAGTTACTTAACCCCAATTGCCCTCCAAAAAAAAAAAAAAAAAGAAAATGGCTTAGTTTAAAAAATGATATATTTTTTCTCTTATGAGGTGTTGAGGATACTTGTTGTTACTCTTTTTTATCCTGTGTGTTTCTCCTCAACTAGCTATAACTCTATTGCCACCCCCAATTCCTGATTTTTCCTACTATTTTTTGTCATTCAGTTGTTTCAGTTATATCTGATTCTCTGTGACCCCATATGGGGTGTTCTTGGTAAAGACAGTAGAGTGGTTTACCATTTCTTTCTCCAGCTCATTTTACAGATGAGGAAATTAAGGCAAACAGGGTTAAGTGATTTACTTTGGATTGCACAACTGATAAGTATCTGAGGTCAAATTTGAACTCAGGAAGATGAGTCTTCCTGACTCTAGGACTGGCATTCTATCCACTGTGCCACCTAGCTGTCCTTTCCTACTGTACTACTACAGAAAAAAAATGCAACATTATACTGGAAATAACTTTATAGTACATGAACTAAACACCTGGGAAACAAACCTTCTTACACATCCTGCATTAGGGTCAGAGCCTTATTAGAGTATAATTAAGATCTAGGAGTGTGGAAGTATCCATAGTTCCATTGAGATGTTGAGCCATTTCTCTGATGTATCTTATTCAAAGGAACCCAGAAAGAATGCAGCCTTATCTCTCAATGCTTCTTAGCTTCACAGCTGATGTTTACTTCCACCTTGTTGTTGACTTGGGCTACCTTCAGATCTGCTTAGTCCTTAGGACTGCCTGACTTGGCTGAGGTATCACATGAAAGCTAGATTCAGTTTGGACTCTCATACTTGGCTGCAGTCAGAGCTGAGCTGATAATTTTCTATGAAAGAGCTCTCTGGGGAAAAAAATGTATGTATATCACACTTTAAAGTTTAATCACACATTAAAGCATCATTAACATTTTCTCCATCACTTTCTTAAGTGTAAACAACCTGCAAATTAATATATCAAAGCCTCAGTTATGACATATGTTTATTTCTGAGGTGTAAGTGATCACAATGAAAATTTAACAACCAGCTCTCTCAAGCTAATTAATTTTAAATTGCCTCTGGCTGTACTATTGTTCTGCACTATGATCTGATGACTTTTTTTCCCCTTTTCTTTTCTGTTCTCAGTCAAACTGCTTGGCAATTGGTAACAGCTCATAAACTGGTTCCCCTCTCTCCAGTCATATAGCTACCAGGCTAGTTGAGGTCCTCACCATTTCTTGTTTGAGTTATTGCAATTGTATCCTAACAGATCTCCCTGCTTCATCTCTCCCCACTACAACCTACCCTTCATTCGGCTGCCATAGTTATTTTCTTAAAGTATAGGTATGATCGTATCACCTTTAAGCTCAATGATTTCCAGTTGTTCAGATCTGAGAGGTAGTTCTAGACTAAGGTAAATCTTTGTTTCTCATTGCTTCCTGAAAGGACTCTGATAAGTATGTATGATTTTAGTCACTATTCTTCTAACATAATATAGAGAAACATGAAAAAAACCCTAAGGAAAGGCAAAAAACAATTAAGAGTATGGAAAATTATCATCATTGTCAACATATGCCTACAGGCTACTGTGCTGGATGATGGACAAAGTGGATAGAAGTAGTAATGACATTTATACTCTCAAGGAGTTTGCAATATAATTGGGGAGACAAGGTATGAGGACAATTATTATTTGAAGATGCATGAAAAGATTTTGTTTAAACTTGCAAAAAATAGACCAAGCTAATCTTATTATTGTATATGGTGGACTCTTCCTGTGAAGAGAATGATAACCTATTTCCTATATTCATGTAATGTCAAATAAGATTAAATGAGCTTATGATAAAACAAGAGAGATTCTAGCTCTCCTCAAGATTTTTTTTTGACACAAAGTGGTACAAAATACAGGAAATGGGCCACTGATCAAAACAGACAAGTGTTTAATGATAATTTCCCCTTTGAAGAGATGAAGAAAGTAATGAAGGGAACTGCTATTCTGGACTGATTCTAATCAGCAATGAGTAAATGGTTGATGAATCAGAAATTACGGGAACCTTGGTGGAAAGTGACTGCTCCTTCTTAGAATTTATGATATAGGAGAAGAAAACTAGGCAAACCGTGACTTGCACCCAATTTATGAGATGAGCATGGACTACAATTCTACTGGCAAAATCAGTCTAGTTGGAATGAAAAGCTCTTGAAAATGCATTTCTGAAATAAAAGGGAAACAATTACAGTAAAAAAAGGGGGGGGGAGAAGTGACTTAAAATATCAGTGTGATACACAAGAAATACATCAGAGTGTATTTTTTTTTTTTTTTGGAAAATACATATAGAAGATGGAGGGAAAATAGTTAATGGAAGATAATTTTTTGAAAAAGTATTCTACCTTCCTGGAATAAAAATGTCAGGAATACTAAATTTCATTCTGAGGTTTTTTTGTTTGTTTGTTTGTTTTTTGTTTTTTGCTTTTTGGAGGACAATTGGGCTTAAGTAACTTGCCCAAGGTCACATGGCAAGGTTTTTTTTGTTTGTTTGTTTGTGTGTGTGTCTAAGTGTCTGAGGCCGGATCCAAACTCAGGTCCTTCTGACTCCAGGGCCGCTTCTCTACTCATTGCGCCACCTAGCTGCCCCTTCATTTTGAGTTTTAGCTACAGAAATTAGGCATAGGAAAAGAAACTTTTGGCTCCACTAGGGAAAGGAGGAGGATCAAAGAAAGGACAGTAGCACTTCTTGGGGTAGAAGGGATAATAAAGGATGGTGTAGACAAAACTGAATCACTTAGCTCTCATTTCTGTTTTCTTTGCCAATGGAACATTTTTGGCCTGGAAAAGATTTACCTCAAAATATTTAATATTGGGTCAAACCCAAGATAAATGGGAAAAAAGTTGGAGAGCACCTTGCTGAGTTCAACTTACTAGACCTAGAGAAATTGCTTCTCAGCATACTCAGAATTGGCAAATTTGTTTGTTGTTTTACTTTCTGTGTATTTTTTAATGTTTATGGAGAATGGGATATTTGCCCCAAGACTGGTCAAGGAAAAATGTTTTGATTTTCAAAAAGAAATGACGCAGAGTGCACAAACTATAGGCTAGCAAGTTTGACCTCTATTTCTGGCAAAATAATATAATATGCTATCAAAAATTTCATTAGTGAGCATCTGGAAAAAGAAACACCAATCATAGAAGCCAAATGAATTCATCAAGAATTGTTTACTTTTCTGATGAATTTTTTAGAATGTTAGGCCAGGTGAGTGATATAAATATAATTTACCTGAATTTAAAAGATAATTTCATAAACATTCATATAGTACTATTTTGGATAAAATATAAAGGATAGATCATATTACAGTTAGGTGGATTTGAAACTGGTTGAATATCAGACACAAAGGCCAGTTATTAATGATTTGATGTCAACTCAGGGAGAGGTGTCTCTATCTCAATGCCACAGGGAATATGCTCTTGGCCTTTTACAGTCTAATATTTTTATTAATGAAAGGATGAAGTTATAAATGGCAACCTTATCCAATTTTCAAATGACAGAATGCTAAGAAAATAACTATCACACTGAATGACAGTCAGGATCTACAAAGATAGCAACAGACTGACTTAAAATGTAATTAAGTAATGATCAATGCAAAATCTTACACTTGGGTTAATAAATCAGTTTAAGTCGAGTAAGATGGCAAGAGCATGGCTAGATCATCTTGTCTTTCTTTTTTTCTTCTGGTCTTTTTTTTTTTGGAGGGGGAAAGGCAGGGCAATTGGGGTTGACTTCCCCAAAGTCTCACAGATAGTAAGTGTTAAGTATCTGAAGCTGGATTTGAACTCAGGTCCTCCTTACTCCAGGGCTGGTGCTCTATTCACTGTGCCACCTAGTTGCCCCAGCTAGATCTTCTTAAAAAAATCGGGTTTTCTCATAAATTATGAGATTGATATGAGTCAAAGCTATGTTGATTTCCAAAAAGAAAAAAAAAGTTGAGGTTCCTTGACTTACATTAAGGAAAACACAATATTTAGAAAAATGGCAGTCATAGTCCCAGTCTATTCTGGAACCACATTTTAGAAAGAACCCTGATAAATTGGAATACATGTAAAGGAAGGTGACTAGGATGGCAAGAGCTTTGAGATCATTTCATGTAATGATTCATTGAAAGAACTGGGGATGTTTTGCTTGGAGAAGAGCAGATTTTTTGAGGGTCTGGTAGCTATGATCAACTATTTGAAAATCCATCATGTAGAATAGAGGTGCCAAACTCAAAACTATAATCTCCATGCTTCCTAGGTTGAAATAATTTAAAATATAATTGAGAAATATTTAAGAAAATAAAAATAAAATACAACATAGATGACATTAATTAGTAATTTTTTTTAGTTATTATGCTGCTTCAGGAATCTATTTCTATTGAAATTGACACCATTGCTGTAGAAGATGAAGTAAACTCCATTCCTATTTCCAGAAGATAAAAGGAGTTCCAGTGGGTAGAACTTAACATAGAATCAGAGTTCCCCTTGATAGAATGTAAAATTTCCTGACAATCAGAGCCACTCCCAAATGGAATGGATTATATTGTGAAGTCTTAGACTTCCCCTTACCATAGACTTCTATCAAAGCCTGGATAAACGATTTAGTTGGAAGTTGTAGACCAATATCATTGGTTGGGTACAGGTTGCATTAGAAGATCTGTGCCATCTCTTCCAACTCCGAGTTTTGTGCCTTTCTGGGATGCCACAATCATTTAAATAGGACTGAGAAGATGAACAAGGTCTTGACAACTCCATTATTGAATGATAGTCATTTTTATAGATAAGGATGGGAAGTTAACACTGTGGCATTTCCTTTACCATTCTGAGATTCAGATCATACATGCCTCTAAATAAATCTCTCTTCAAATTGTAGAAGATGAATAAAAACAACAACAACAAACGATTGGAGAAGATGGAAATTTGAGAAAATAGTGGAGTGAAGCATTTGTATTGGGTTTCAGGCAAATCTGCTCATGTAAGAAGTAGAACATAACAAGACTGGGTCAAGCTGACCCACCTTAAGCAGACAGTAGCTGTAGCATACAAGGAATAAGGCAAACAGTCATGATCATGCCTTAGATAGCTCTCCTTCAGGCTCAAGTTAGCTTTCTTGTCCTTCAACTGATTGGACTCCAGTACTTCCCTCTGGTCTTGTATTTTTTTCCTGTTTACTTGGGCATTTTTGAATTGTTTTCCTTTTGTTTCTACTGTAAACATTGGTGTAATGATTCCCTACTGTCATCCTCTCTTATGATTTTTGTTTTATGACTAGTGCCCGATTATTTCTATTTCTAGTTCTGATGCTTAGATTCCTTCTTTGTGATCCCATTAATTGCTCTCACTTGACTTCTTGTGTCCCAGCTCTTAAACCCTGCTAGATAGGCCCTAGTACTTTTTTCTCTTCAGGTGAGAACACTCAACAATTAATCAGAGGCCTGAACAAGGTGTGAACAAGGTTTAAACAATTTTTATTGACTCAGTCAATGACTATGTCAGTCAAAGGCTTTAGATTACATGCAAAAAGTCCTTGATTAGTTTAGAAGTATTGAAAGGATGGATTTATATCCTAGCATTATCTCCAAGATAGCAGTGGCTTGCTGCCATGTCTACATTAAAATCTGAGAACTGAATAGACAACAATGAGGAAAAAAAAAAGCTTAAGGATTCTACTTGAAGTCTAGTTCCCATATCATGCTTATAGGGAATTTCATGAGTAACCCATGAAGGGGAGAAGGAATCCCAGAAACCAGGGTCTGGGAATTACTCTTTTGACACATGTACTCTCTAGCCCTGATACCACTTTCCCCTGGAATCTATGTACTGATGAAAAGTGTGTTATACATGTGGGAAGATGCTATTTTGTACCAATTAGGTGACCTTAGTGAATATCCCTTTTGAAAATCTAAAAACTATATGCTAACTGACTGATATCAAATTATAATGATGGGAAAAACAAACCTGTGTAGCTATTGTGAGCTATAGCATTAGAAAACTACCTTAGAACCCCTAGGGGATTCCCCTAGATCTTCTTGTACAGCTGTAATGGAAAGCTATATTTCCAAAGAACTGAAATTGAGAGTCACTGAAATGATAAAAATATGATGGGCATGATCAGGCAACACTGTAATACAAATAAGAAATTAGGAAGAGAAAAATAGCACAAAGGAAGTCATCCAGGAAATGTACAAGAGTATAAGATAGACTGGTAACTTGGTGAGAGTGAGATATAATCAATAGACAGCCATGTACAACAGGGTGTCAAAATATAGAGGAAGCAATGAAGCCCCACAGCATGTTAGGTCAACACTGTTAGGGGAATAGGGCTGTGCTAATAGAATGATCTCATGGGCAGCCTGGTTAGAGCTGGATTGTTGTAATGTTGGGAGTTCACCTATACCTGCTGCTCACAAGGCTGTTAGGGTAGGTATAAAGTAATAGTGTTCTTTGTGGCTTACCAGTTTGAAAAGCATGGACAGCATACATTGGAATTGTTCTTTCTTATACTGTCCTAGCTTCACTGGGAATTTGAATAAAAGATGGAGATAAAACTGTAAAGTTGTCCCGTGGAGTCCTTGTTAACCTTGTTTATTGGTAAATGAATCAACAGGAATAAATAGCAATAATTAGCATAGAATATTATAATATTAATATTAGCAATTAGATTTCCCCTTATCATAGACTTCTATCAGAGATTGTATAAATAATTGAGGGGGGGAGTTGTAGAGGACATTATTGCTTGAGTATGAATTAGATTAGATGATCTTCAACGTCCTTTCCAACTCTGGGGCACCCAACACATGGGGTACTAGGTGGCATTTGTTTTGTTCATCTGTGTATGGATCCTGAAGTATATAACTGTATTTCTGTGAACCACAAAATATACACTAGCACTGTATCACGTGATTTATCCTACGTTCCTTCCCCCAATCTCTCTCTGTCTCTCTCTCTCTGTCTCTGTCTCTGTCTCTATCTCCCCCTCTGTCTTCCTCTGTCTTTCTCTGTCTCTGTCTCTGTATCTTCCAACTAGGTTCACATTCTGTCTCAGATACTTACTAGCTGGGTGATTCTGGGAAAATTATTTAGCTTCTCTCAAATTCAGTTTCCTTATCTATAAATTGGGAATAATGTTATATCCTACCCTCACATAATTATTATAGGGATCAAATGAGATAATATTTGTAAAGCACTCTGAAAACCTTAAAGACCTATATAAACACTCTCTAATATTATTATTTTTTAGAGGGGAGGTTAGTTTGTGCTAGTGCAGCTGGCTTTCACAATTATACCATTTTTTCTCAGAAGAAATTCATAAATCAAGACAACATTATACAAAAACACAAATATATACCTATACACACATATATACATATACATGTGAGCATATATGTATATGCAAATGTATATGTCTTCTTTTCCTCATGGGATGTGTATATCTTCTTTTCCTTCTTCCTGCTTCCCAAGATGTATTAGATCTCTGATGCCATGAGATCTTCATTTATCTGAAGATCTACTGATTAAATTTATGTGATAGGAGTCCTGACTAATATGACAAGTTGCTTTGATTATTTGCAAATGGAAACTCCATTCATCCTGTCAAGTTTAAGAAAACGATATTTGTTTTTTTAATCTTTTTTAATATTTTCTTTTTCAAAATTACATGTAAAACAATTTTAACATTTTTTTTGTTTTACAGCTTTTGAGTTCCAAATTCTCTCCCTCCCTCCCTCCCTCTTCTCATTGAGAAGTCAAGAAGTTTGACATAGGTTATACATGTGTAGTCACACAAAATACATTTCTATGTAAGTCATTCTGTGAAAGAAAATGCAGACAAAGAAAAAATAAACAAGAAAAAAGAAGTAAATAAAAAGTATCTTTGATCTGCATTAAGATGCTTCCAGTTCTTTCTCTGGAGACAGCCAGCACCTTTTATCATAAGACCTACAGAATTGTCTTAGATCATTGTATTGCTAAGAATAGCTAAGTTATTCATAATAGATCATCACACGACATTGCTATTACTGAGTACAATGTTCTTCTGGTTCTGCTCATTTCATTTTGCATCAGTTCATGTAAGTCTTCCTGTGTTTTTCTGAGAGCATCTTGGCCATCATTTCCTAAAGCATAAT
This sequence comes from Gymnobelideus leadbeateri, assembly GCA_011680675.1. Taxonomy (NCBI): domain Eukaryota; kingdom Metazoa; phylum Chordata; class Mammalia; order Diprotodontia; family Petauridae; genus Gymnobelideus; species Gymnobelideus leadbeateri. The sequence goes on from WOXC01010068.1 coordinate 72,169, forward strand.
TGTATTCCATCATAATCATAAACAACAGTGTGTTCATCCATTCCCCAATTGATAGACATCACCTCAATTTCCAGTTCTTTGCCACCAATCAAAGAGCTGCTATAAATATTTTTGTACAGATATGTCCTTTTCCTTTGTATTTTTTGTAATCTCTTTGGGATACAGGTGGAGTAGTAGTATTGCTTGATCAAAGGGTATGCATGGTTTTATAGCCTATTGGGCATAGTTCAAATTGCTCTCCAGAATAGGTGAATTAGTATACAACTTCATCAACAATGCATTAGTTTCCCAATTTTCCCACATTTCCTCCAACATTTGTCATTTTCCTTTTCTGTCATATTAGCCAATCTTATAGGTGTGAGGTAGTAGCTCAGATTTATTTTAATTTACATTTCTCTTATCAATAGTTATTTAGAGATTTTTTTTCACATAAGTATAGAATAGCTTTGATTTCTTTGTCTGACTATGCCTGTTCATATCCTTTTAACATTTATCAGTTGAGGAGTGGCTCTTATATAAATTCAACTCAGTTCTATATAAGTTTGAGAAATGATGTCTTTATCTGAGAAACTCACTGTAAATTTTTTCCACAGTAATAATTACCAACTATATATTTCCCTCCATTCTGTTCCCCCCATTTATCCTACTTGATCCTTTTACCCTGTCCATTCTCAAAAAGTGTTTTGCTTCTGACTTTTACCTCCCCCTCCCTTTTATCAGCTCTTTCTGTCCCTTCACTTATCCCTTTCCCTTTCTACTTTCCTGTATGGTTGATAGATTTCTACACTCAACTGAGTGTATATATTATTCTCTCTTTGATCTAATTCTGATGAGAATAAAATTCATGTGCTCCCTTTCCACTTGCCCTATTTCCCCCTCCAATGTGAAATCTCTTTTAAGCCACTTTTATGTCAGACAATCTATCCTATTCTACTTTTCCCTTTCCCCTTCTCCAAATGTATTCTTCTTTCTCCTTTCTTAATTTTATTTTACTAAGTAATCATACCCATCACATTCAAATCACACCTCTGCTTTCTATGTATACTTCTTCTAACTGCCCTAATAATGAGAGTGTTTAGGAGTTATAAATATCATTTTCCCACATAGGAATATGAACAGTTTAACCTCATCAAATCCCTTATGATTTCTCTTTCCTGTTTACCTTCTTATGCTTGTTTTGCATCTTGTATTAGAAAGTTAATTTTTCTATTCAGCTCTGGTCTTTTCTAGGGATAATATATTTGAACAAATGTCCCTTGACTCATCCTCTCTTAACTGTTATAACAGATTTCCCCTATCATTATCCCTGCATTCTCTAATTTCTTATTTTTCCCTGTTTATTGGCTCCTTCTTCTTCAGAGCTCTGTAATGGTAAGGGAAGTTGAAGATCTTCCCTGTCCTTTGGTCCCTTGATAGGCTTAAGTGAATTTGAGGATCTTCCCTGATTTGAAAATATACTCTGCTCCCTAATAGGCTGAATGTGATCACATGGAGCCTGTGGTGGGAGGCTTGTTTTTCTGAAATACCCACACATTCTTACTTTGTAATTAGGCCATGGTGGGTCACCAGGGTTGTGACACTCTCTGACCCTGGAAAAAGCTACATATACTCTGAGGCTAGGTTTTGCTTTGGGGCTCACTTATGGGAAGAGTTCTGTGATTTAGCCAGATGAGACTCAAGTAGCTGTTGAGCCCCCAAGCTTTGAAAACTCAGAAGTTGGTGCTTCTCTCTCTGATAACTATGTAGTTATGTAATGGTCAGACATCTAGAAGCCCTGTCTGTTTGTCTGCTGAATTGTGTTATTTTCTTTGTCTGTATTTTTTGTCTACTTGTAAATTCTGTTTGTTTTCTCTGAAGTTCAGGGTGCTGACTTTTCCCCCTGAACTAGGTAAATGATATATGTTTGATTAAAGTAAGATGGTTAACCCCTTTTTAATTTATTTTCTTTTAAAAAAGCAGATCAAAGAACCTGTGCCAGCAGTCATCCTGGGTATGCTAGGGTGCTTGCTCCTACAAGCCCTCCCATTCATTAAAAAATTAAAGGGCATCTAGATGGCACAGTGGATAGAGCACAGGCCCTGGAATCAGGAGAAGCTGAGGTTAAAATTTGGCCTCAGAAACTTATTAGTTGTGTGACCCTGGGCAAGTCACTCAACCCTAATTGCCTAAAAAATATTAATACTAACTTTACCTTATTCCCAAGTTATTATCCTGTATCTCACCTGTCTTTCCCTGGAAAATTCCTTTGTGTTGGAGGGTGGGGTGAGGATGGAAACTCTCTGTTTATCTCCATTTCTTCTCAATCTCTTGCCTTCTGGCATCTGGGTTTATCAGCTCAATTGAAATTGCTCTCTTCATGTAATCAGTTATGTCTTAATTGCCCTTTTTAGATGTTTTTTTTTTTGTTTTGTTTTGTTTTGTTTTGTTTTTACTTCTCTGAAGCATTTTGTGTTCTCCATCTCTCTGGGTTTTCATGATACTACTCCCATACTACTCCCATACCACTCTCAGTTTCCTTTTCTGGATCATCATCAATAACTGTTCTGCTAGCTGTGAGTGTATCTCAGGGCTCTGTCCTGACCTCACTTTGTCTGTCTCTGTCTCGGCCTGTCTGTATCTCTGTCTGTCTCTGTCTGCCTCTCCTCATCATCTCCCATGGTTTCAATGACCATTTCTGTGCAGGTGACCCCCACCTGGATTTTTAGATCCAGTCCTCATCAAACTCCTGGGCTTCAGATCCTCATACCTTCTTGTTATAGGGTCTTTCATACTGGATGTTTGCAGGTGTCTCACACTCAACATGACCAAAAAATAGTTCATTCGGTTTCCAACTAAATCATCCCCTCCCTTCCCTAACTTCCCTGTTTCTGTCAAAGGCATAACTGCCCTTTTAGTCACTAAAGTTTACAACTGCATGCAAACTGTGTGTTTGCATCTTTGACTCTTTACTCTCCCTCCTTGGCAATCACCAAGGCTTATTGATTCCACCTGCACAAAATCTCTAACATCCATCCCCATATGTTCACTCATACAATCACTTCCTTAGTTCAGACCCCCATGACCTTTTGCTTAGCTTATTGCAAAATCCTCAGCCCCTTAATAAAAGGATTTGTTCTGTGAAGTTTGAATTCAGTCAAAGGGCTGCACCTGAGGATGTAGAGGGCCATATATGGCCTCGAGGCTGCAGGTTCCCCACCCCTGTCCTGGACAAGTAGGTCTACTTGCTGTCTCTGATATGAGACATTCCATCTAATATCACTGGGGCTTTGCACACACTGTTCCCTCTGCTTCCTCTTAGACTACTTAGCTTTCTTCACATCTCATCTCATGAATTACCTCTTTTCTACATACTTGGGAATTTTTTCTTTATCCCTTAACATTCTTATGTTTATTTCATATATGTATTGCATCTACTTATGTGTCTATATACTGTTTTGCCTAATAGAATGGAAACTCATTGAAGGCAGGGGGAGTTTTTGAGTTTGTATCTCCAGAGCTGAGCATACTACCTGGGAAATATTGTAAATGCTTCCTAGCTAATGTATTAATTGGTGACAACTGATTTTTCTGTTTTCCTTGAATGCTTTAGGTAGATTGTCTTTTTTTAATTATAAAAAAATCCCTAGTTTCTGAGAAGCATTTAGGAAAAAAACCCTTTTCAGTTCATCCTTACCATAAGATCATACTTAGTAAGTTGTTATTTTAAAGCTGAAAAATAATTTTAAAAATTTCCTACAATTAGGAAAAACACACCCATTACAGTTCTTGCATGCTAAGGTTACTTTGAAGTCCTCCAAGTTTATTCATCATTTTAATAGGATTCTTTTCATTCAGTAGAAATGCCTCATAGTGCCCCCTTTATTCCTTAGGCTTTCTAAATATAACAGATTTCTAAAATCTTTTTTCCCACCTTGATTAATAGACTTAGGAAAAAACTGAAACAAACATTTGCTTTAATTTTAAGACGAAGACAGGAAGACTGGACTTTTCTAAAAGTCAGGGGGGAAATTTTAATTCTCATAATAGTATTTAATTCTATTCTTTAGGATATTTCTAATATTTTTTACAGTATATGGTAACTGGTAATAGAATAAGATCATTTAGTGTACCTTTTATTTAACATAGAAATAGGTGACACAGTAGATAGAGGGTTGAACTTTGAGTTAGGAAGACCTGAATTCAAATATAGCCTCAGGATCTTACTAGCTATGTGACCCTAGACATGCCAATTAACCTTTTTCTGCCTCAGTTTCCTCAATTGCAAAATTAGGATAATAGTAATACCTACCTCATATATTTGCTGTGAGGATAAGATGATATATTTGTAAAGCATTTTGTGAACCTTAAAGCATTATATAAATTCAAAATATTATAATTTTTAGTGATTAACACATCAGACTGATTCAAGCCAATGGTCAGTGACTTTTGAAGGGTTGTGATAAAGTAACTCTCCTACCTCAAGATTTATGAATAGACTGAAAATTTAAGATTTTCCTTTAATAATATGGAAACCCTTCCTGAAGTTATTTTTATTCTAGGTGATGCAAAAATGCAATAAAAACTTAAGTCATTCTTATATGATTTACAGAGATAAAAACAGAGCAGATCCTGACTTCACGTAAATCACATTGCACTTGGGGTGTCAGAGAAGCAGTGTAGTATACTGGATAGAGAAAATAATGTAGATTAAGGATGACCTGTGTTCAAATAACACCTCAAATACTACCATGGGCAAATCACTTAACCTTTCTAGTCTGCCGTTTCTTCATTTATAAAATAAAGAGATTGGATTTAACGAACTTTCAAGTCTTTAAATCTATTATCCAAAATGTACAAAGATAGTTAAATACAATGTAATTTGAGCTGGAAGAGAATACTAACAATGTTGCTAGACGGTGCTGAGAAGTTCAGGGAAGGCTTTGGTTAGCGGGCAGCAGTCCTTTAATGGAAACTAGTAATGATAAGAGGTGGATACTAAGAGAGAAAGTATTTATTCCAGGCATGGGGTATAATCTATGCAAAGTCATGGAGATGGAAGAGAAAATGTTGAATTTTGGTATATGGCCTATTGGTTAATTTGACTAGCACAAAGAATGAAAGAAGGGGAGTAATATGAAATGAATCTGACAGGGTAGGACAATTGACAAAGTGTGTGTATCCGTGTATGTATATGTATACACACATGCACACACACATACATATCCAATGTCTATGTAACTGTTTGCATGTTGTCTTCCCCATTTTAGAATGCGAGCTCCCTGAAAGCCTGGAGAAAATTTTTTCTTTCTTTGTATCCCTAGTGTTAGCATCATGCCTTACACATAGTTAGCATGTAATAAATGATTGGTAATTTGCTTGTTGATCAAATCATAAACTTAGAAGTAGAAAGGACTGCATATTAAAAACATTTGAGCAGAGGAAAGCCATGATCAGTTTGATACCTTAGGAAGATTTTTTTGGTAGCTAAGTAGAGGATGGATTGGGGAAGAGCAGAAGCAGGGAAACCATTTAGGAGGCTTTAACAACAATCCAATCAAGAAGTTCTAAGTGTCTGAAGTAGGGTATTGCCCATATGTGTGAAAAAAAGATAGAGATGCAAGAGATATTGTGTAACAGAATTGCTAGGATTTGACAATGGCTTGGACATGGAAGGTAGGCAATAAGAAGAGGGATGGCTCAGGAATTACTCTGAGGGAATGAACTTGTTTCACAAGAAGGATGATAGTACTCAGCAGAAACAGGAAAGTTAGATTGAGGATGGTGGTTTTAGAAAAGAAGATAATGTATTCTTGGGTCATGTTGAATTTGAGATGTCAATGGAATATTGAAATAGAGATGTTCAGCAGATGGTTGGAGATGTTAGATTAAGTCAAAAAGATATGTGAGTGTTAGAGATAAAAAGTAGGGATCCATCTATATAGAAATAGAATTAATCAATGGGAACTGACGAAATCACTATGAGAAAAAAAGTAGAAAATGCAAAGCAAAGAATGTTTATGATACGATATTGGGAAATACCCATATATTTTAGGTGGGAGATAGATGATGATCCAGCAAAGGATACTGGGAAGGACTCATTAGAGAGGTTGGAGATGAATGAGAAGAAAACAGTTTCATGGAAGCCAAGGGAGAAAAGCATCTACCAAAGAGATTATGTGTGATCATTGGTGTCCAAAGCAGCAGAAAGGTCAAGTACCTTGAAGACATTGAGGAAAGGTCATTAGTTCATGCAGCTAAGCAATCATGAGTAAATTTTGGGAGAGTAATTTCTTTAAACTGAAGAGACTGGGAGCCAGATTTGAGGTTAGGAACATGATTCATGGTCTACTATAATTAGATGATCTGATCACAATTCCAAGGTTTTTAGAAGTTGTTTTTCTTCATATTGTAATCATCATTCTTTTTTACATCCTTTCTCCCGACACTCCACCCCTATCTATAGGATAATATTAAGATTGTGTATCTAGAGCTAAGCAGAATCTCAGAGGTCAATACTACCCATTTTATAGGTGAGGAAGCTTATGGGATTTGTGGAAGGTCCTACAGGTAGCAACAACCAAAGGTGATATTTGAACCCAATTCCACTGCCTTCCAGAGCCAGTGCACTAGGTACTGTATCCCAGTGCAGTAGATCCTACCTTCGGCCATCTCTGCCTCTTGAAATCCCTCACTTTCTTCAAGGTCCAACACAAGTAACACCTTCACTATAAAGTCTTTCATATAATAAATATCTGCTTATTATTAGTCCTTTAAAAAGTCTGAATTGCAAATTTATATAGTAAAACACATCTTAAGCCTATATGGAAACACTGAAAAAATGAATATAATATATATTTTATTAATTCTGTTCTGCATAGTACTTGTAAACTTGTACTTGTAAATATTAAAATTTAGTTAAGTCCATAGAACATTTTTATGTGTCCTACCATGTCTAAAGCCATATGTAAGTCAAGAGGATACAAAATCCAAAAAGGGCAGTTCCTGTGCTCAAGGGGCTTTTTGTTTATATTTGTTTAGAAATAACCATAAAACAGCTAGTGGGAATCAACTGGAATGGTGAAGGCCTTTGAGTCCATACCATTTGACATCCTGCTGAAGGAAATGGATATATTTAGCTTGAAGAAGAAAAGATTAAGGGGATCATGGTAACTGTCTTCAAGTGTTTAAAGAGCCATCATGTATATGAGGGATTAGACTTGTTTTGTTTAGTCCCAGGGGGAGAAATAAAAAAAAATGAACAACAACAACAACAACAAAAAAAAAAACAGGAGAAATGATCCAAAGCCAAAAAGGCACAATTAGGCTTACTGTCAGGGAATTAAAACAACAAAAACAAGAACAACTAAAAACAACTTTGTAATAGTCCTTCTTTCCTAGCCCTAAACAGGACTGTCCAAAAAAGAAGAGGGATGACTTGAAAGATCATGGGTTCATCCCCTTCCCCAACCTTGGAGTCTTTTGGAGTGGTTGGATGACCACAGTGCCATAGTCAGAGATAGAAGGTACTCTAGAAACCTTCAAATCCAATCCCTTTATTTTACAAATAAGGAAACCAAAGCACAGAAATGTTAAGCAGCTTTCATAGGGTTATAGCTGGTAAATGTCTGGGGTGGGATTTGAACCTCAGTTATTCTTCACCAAAGGCTCTATTCCATGCTACTTTCCTAATACCACTTGTCAGGTATGTTATATTATAGTTTTCATCTCTAATTTAGGCTAAATTGCCAATGAAGTCTGTTCCAAATGGAATATTCTGTTATCATGTGATGGTACTGTACCCAAGGTGCCTGCTAGCACAGGTTCTTTGATCTGCTTTTCTAAAGGAAAGTAACTAAAATGGGTTAACAATCTTACTTTAATCAAATATATATCATTTACCTAGTTCAGGGGGAAAAAGTCAGCATCCTGAACTTCAGAGAATACAAACAGAAGTTACAACAGACAAAAATATAGGCAGAGAAACAGACAGCAGACAGGGCTTCCAGCTGTCTGAGCATTACATCCATACCTAGTTAGTTACCCAAGAGAAAAGCACCAACATCTGGGTTTTCAAAGCCAGGGGGCTCAATGTCTGCCCAGAGTCTCATCTGGCCAAATCATATAACTCTTCCCATAAGCCAGCCCCAAAGCAAAACCTCACCTCAGGGTATATATAGCCTTCTCCAGGGTCAGAGAATATCACAATCCTGGTGACCCACTGCCTAATTACAAAGTAACAAGGTGTAGGCATTCCTGAAAAACAAATCTCCCACCACAGGCTCCATGTGACCACATTCAGTCTATTAGGGAGAAGAATATGTTTTCAAATCAGGGAAAAATCCTCAAATGCACTTAAACCTATCAAGGGTCAGGGAAGATCTTCAAATTCCTGTTACCATCACCATGATTCTGTGATGAGGTGAAATTTGAGAAACAAAATTAGATATATTCAGAGTGCTGTGAACAATTAGATGAGAGAGGAAGGGTGGTGGGGAGGGAGATAGATACAGGGAGAAAAAGAGAGGGAGAAAGACGCAGAAAAAGAGGAAAGGGGAGAAAGAGAGGGAGGAAAAGGAGAGAGGGAGAGGAAGGAGGAAAGGCAGAGGGAGAGAGAGAGACACACACACACACACACACACACACACACAGAAACAGAGAGACAGAGAGACATAGACACAGAGAGAATATATAGAAGATTGAAAATACCCAAGCAGAGTTTGGATGGCTATTTGCTATAATAGATGGAGTGCTGGTTGTGTAGTTTAAGAAAATCTAGCTATAAACCCCACCTCTGAAATTTACCAATTGTGTGGAGATGGGCAAATCACTTTGTCTTCCAGATTCTCTGTTTTGTTTCAGTAAGCCTGGGATAATAATAACTCTAGAATTTGCTTCCCAGGGTTGTTCTGATGTCTCACTAAGATGATAGAGGATAGCACACTGGAAAATAGAAAAAATGTTAAAAAAAAGTGTCAGTTACTATTTAGTTTAGCATTCATGTTTTGGATAAGAATTGGATTAGACAACTTCAGAGATCTCTTCCAAATCTATCATTCTATGATTTGACCAGCTGTCCCCTAATCCTGACACTTCCCATAACATAAATTAATTGACTGTAGAGTTTTTCAGAGCCTGATCATGTGAAGCATTCTCTTACAGAAACTGTTGTATAGGTTCAGATAAAGGTCATAAAAATGCTCTTGGACTATGTCAGATCCCTTTTCTTTATTTTGGATTTTGCACTTGAAGCAATTTCTTTGCTAAGTCTCCTCTGTTGAAAGAATTGTGAGTATGTTGCAATAAAACTACAATTCTACTGGAAAATGTTAGCAATAGCTGGCACCCTCTTAAGCTTTGGAGCTCTGGGTTAACAAGATGCCCTCTGCAAAACCATCAGTTCCTGACTGCAGGCATTGAGGGAATCATCTATTACAAAGACTTGCACAGGCAGTTTCCTTCTATTAGTTTGTACAGCAGAAATCTAATCAGAAGAACGTGAATGAAAACAAATGAGCACCAAGCCCAGTGGCTAAGCCTGGACCCTGCTTAGAGGTTTTCCAATTTGCTGCTTAATATTAGTTCTATGGTGTTATTATGTGAAAAAAAAATTTTTAATCAAAGTTGAAGACATTTAGATCTGCAAGAAAAGACAAGAAAGAAAGAACATGAAGCACTAGTTGAAATAACACTGAGGTCTGTTTTATTAATATCCCAAGGAAGAAACCGGTTTTTATCTCGCCACTAATCATCATGACATTCACTTTTGAGTAAACTCCCGACCTGGAGGAAGACGAGACCGTAACAAAGGCAGGTAGAGAAAAGAAGATTTGCTTTAATAGAACAGCTCACAACTTGGGCTGACATCCCAAGGCATAAAATTTAATGGTTGGTACTCAGATAAGAAAGAGAAGGAAAGGGCCTCTAGCTGTGTGAAACAATAATTAGGCTTCAGACAAGGACATATGGAAAGGAAGATACTCTCCATGAGGCAGCTGGCCAGCTGTTTCTTAAACCTGGGTTCTGACTGCATTGGTACAAGAGGCTCAAAAGCAGGGGACCCTAACCTCTTTCAGTCCTCAAGGCATTTTAAAACCTCTGGGCATGAGATATATGATAGTGAAATACAGTTGGTACTTGGGATCGTCTATAATTTTATTCCAGTGGCATGGACAGCCCATAAAACCTGATTTTTTTTTTAATGCTGCATTGCTGTGTAGATTTTCTTTAGATTGACATCTTGGTATTTTCTCAGTAATTTTTCTCATTTACAGCTCTAAATCTTTGTTTTCTGTTGTTCATGCAAGAACTTTGAACAAGGACAGATAGTATCAGGTCCAGGGAACTGCATTTTATGGTTCTCTAAAGTGGTAAATTATCAGTAATTCGAGTCATTTTTATTTGCCTGAGATGACTGAATCTGGAGTGTGTGTTTGTTTTTGTTATCTAGCTTCTCATTTGTGGAAAGACACAGTTGGAGTAGCTCAGCCTCCTAAATGTGCTTCCTCTCTCCCCAAGCACTTAAAGGTATTGTTTAGAGAACATTGTTTCCATAGCAGTTATACTTTGTGATTTCATGGGTCCTCCCTCCATTAGTGAAGGTTGGAACCATTCTACACTATCAGTAGTTGGTCTTCTTTAGTTGTCATGACTGAAGAATCCATCATCTAGTGGTCCATTTTCTGATGTTGATCCCCTTTAAATTTAGTTAAGCTTGTTGCTTAGATGACAGAAACTGTTCATTATTAGAATTAAATCCAGTGAGAATTTAATTATCACCTGTTATTTGCCAGACAATATTAGATGTTGGCAATAAATATTTTTAAAAAATGAAACATTCCCTGGTATTGAACAGCTTACATTCTACTGGGGAGAAACAATACACACACACACATACACACACACACACGAGATAATTTCAGCTGAAGGGGAGAACACTTCTGGGTGTATCAGGAAAAGTTTTATAAGGGAAATGGCTCTTGAGATGAGCCTTGATGGGGACTCGAGTTTCTAAGAAACAGGAGTGAAGAGAGAAAACATTCCAAGTATAGATAGAATGTTATGAAATCTAGTGTAATCTGCACACTCTGGTCCTTTTCTCTAAGGCCAAACTACTCTATCAGGCCCCTGGAGTTTGAGCGAACCCTGAGACATTTTTTGGGATGTCTTTTCTCTGTTGCCTGATCAAGTCTCCCCATTATTAGGAAATCAATAACTAATACTGCAGTGCTATTTAACCACATAATACTGGAAAGCTTTTCCAAAGGCATATTTATTTCACTGATATATCAAGAACAAATATGCAAATATTTCCCTCAACATTTCAGCAGCAAAATTCCACCCCATCACACCCCGACATACCACCTTAGTCTTGGTAGGGTGGGGACTAGGCTTTTAAGTTAGTTCAGTCCCTTTATAATATTTGCCCTACTCACTTTATGACAGAATAGTATTACTACTGTCAGTTGAATCTATCCATGGGTGTGTGGTCTTTAATTCACTCCCAAAGGCCACTTTTCTCTCTCTGGGGCATTAATAGTATACTGTACACCAAATGTGGCCTGGATTCTTACTCCAAATTCAGACTGGAGACTATTCCCTGCACTTACAACAGAAAAGAATGAATTAACAGGCCTGAGACACTCCTGTTCTCAGGGGTCATATGGCTTCGGAGAAGAGGAAAGCCCTGAAGTTTTCCCCTTACAGTGGAGCCTCTCACCTGAAGTTGTAGATAGAGTTACCACACATTTCTAGACAAGACTACAGCAATTAGGCAACGAGGCCATAGCTAAAAATGAAAGGTCTTTTTGAATATCTCCAGTCCTCCATCACATGGACTAAATAACCAGAACCAGTGATGGAATGTCTACACATGATCCTGTCTTTCCAAACTACTTCCCTCACCTGTAATCCTGAATCTCTAAGAAGCAGTTCCCTAGCATCCCCCATGCAGAGAGATGCTCTCTGTTCACTAGTATCAACTGACATTATCAGTTGAGCAAAATTATGGATTCTATGCTAGAAATAGACTCCATTACCTAATTGAATGGTTTTAAATTTAATATTATAAAAATATGATGGATATTTGTAGTTATTAACTTCATTGAAATAAAAAATGCATTATTATTTTGACCAAGTTCTTAACTGAAATCATTTGTATTCTCAGGTCACTGCTGGAAAACAATCTGATAAACTAATCCTTGAAATGTTGTTAATGATATAACTCTATAGTTTCATGTTGTATGTCATATGTCATATATTTCACACACGTGTGTATATATACATATATACATACACACACACCTATCTAGGGTTTTAAAAAAAATTGAGGTATATAGCATGTTACCCTTGCAAAGATAGGCTTGAGTGAGGGTACCAGAATGTTCATCTCTGGGGATGACATAAGGGCAATGGGAGTCTAGTGAAAGCAATTTCAAAAGAAGCTAGTAGATAATAATAATAATAATAATAATAATAATAATAATAATAATAATAATAATAATAATAAATGTAAGTATGTTAGAAAAACTTGGCCTACCTTCCAGTTTTGTCTGGAGCCAGTCATATGGTTGATATCTAATGTATCTACCAGGGAAAACTCCATTATTTAATAAAGAAATGGACTTTTAATGGTATTGAATAAAAAACTTTCAGTTGGAAGGAAGCTTGGAGGTCATCTATACCAATCTTTTACCCTATTCAGTAACCCTCTCTATAGTATTCCCTGGTGGCACAATATGTTAGGGTGGGGCTTGAGCCCAAGCACCCTATCACACTGAGAGGTTTAGTCATTTGCCCCCTGGGCAAAGAGCTATTGTCCACAGAGGTAGTATTAGAACTCAGTTCCCAGAAGGGCAGATTTAGAAGCAAGAAAATTTAGTCTTGATTTAAGGGGAAAAAATTCTTAATAGAGCTATGTAAAACTATACTGGGCTGCCATGACAAATAATGAGTTCCCTATCATTGGAGGTTTTCAAACCAAAATTGGATGAATGCCTGTTGAGTATGTGATAGGAACAATTATTTTCAGGGGTGATGGCCACTGAGATAACTCAAATTCTGAAATTCTATTACCCTTCACTCCAAAGCCAGTCCTCTATCTACTTGCTATATACTACCTCTTCTTTCTTACCATTTCATTAACTTGAAGGTTATATGTAGATCTCAATTGTGCAGAGGGGAGTTGACTTCTCTAGCAAACAGAATAACTCTTGAATGTGTAGAAATACTTGAATGATTCAGTTGACAGTAAGAAATATGTTTAAAATAATTTTTGCTCAGAGTGACTGGATATTAACAGTAATTGGAATCTTTGACAAGCTCTGACCTTCGCTCATCCTGATATAAGTCAAATTCATTTTAGTGGCAGTAATGCTTCAATGAAAATGGCCAATTTCTCATTCGTTTTCAACTATTGTGTGCACTGTATAAAAGGGATTAGAGAAATACAAAACCCAGAGTAAAAAGTCTAAGAGAAAATAAAGATAGGTTTTAATTGATAATAATCTGGAGATTCATTTTTAATGATGAGACTATGGAAGAATTAGAATTTTAGGACCCAATATAATACTCTGTACTATTCTCTTGTCTTTTGAATTTTTACTAAGTACCACAGTATGAAGACAAATGTAATTTCCAATAGTTTTCATTGCTTATTAGTTTGAAAGAAACCTTTTTGAATAAATTAACTTTTACCATGTTCTAATAGACATATAGAAGTGTAGTATTTTTTTTTAACCCTAAGCAAAATAAAAACCTACACAATCTTGTCCATTTTTGTAGTCTCTCAAGAAGTTAGCAATGTGGTCACTGAATGTAATAAAGTGGATTATAATCTAGAACAGGAATTGAAGAGACTAAGACATGTTCTGTCTATATAAAAATGATGATACTTTGATGTGCTTAGGGAGCTTTTTCTAGTACTTGTGATAGTTTCACACTGAACCATCCTTTTTCTTTTGTCTGGTATCCTCTGTGACTAATGGAAACCTTTTGTGAGTTGGTTGTCACAGGGGATACCAGACAAGAGAATGTCTTAAGTTTCTCATTCATAAAATAAGGGAGTTGGAGTAAATAATCTCATTTCTCTTTCAGTTCCCAATGTTTACAATTTTATAATCCTACAGTAGGATATTATGACCTGAAAAATGCAAGCATAGGGTTAAATTCCTCAATTACTTGCCAATTAATGGTTACTAATAGGTTGGTCAGAGCATAGTCCTGATGAAATTAAGTTCATGTATTGGTTTCTTGTGTGAGTCAATATGGCTATACTGCATTATGTAGTCAAAGACATTGAAGTTATGAGATTGAGTGATTGGGAGAATGGAGGTGCCCTCAACAATAAAATGGAAGTTTACAGTAAGGGAGTGGGTTTTTTTTGGGGAAAGATGAGTTCTGTATTGCTCATGATCAAGTTTGAAGCTTCAATGAATGACCAGCTTGAGCTACCTAAGAGGTAAGGTGGTTACATGAGACTTGAAGTCAGTAAGAAGATGGGGGCTAGATATATGATCTGGGAATGATCTTCTTAGAGATGATAATTGGTTACAGAGCAGTTGATGGAATCACAGATTTAGATAACAGAGCAGAGGTTCTTACTTGTGGTGTGTGTATATGTCTGTGTGTGTGTGTGTGTGTGTGTGTGTGTGTGTGTGTGTGTGTGTGTGTGATGAAATCCTTTGGCAATCTAGTGAGGTTTATGGACCCCTCAGAGTAGAGTTTTTGAATGCATAAAATAAAATGTACAGATGTACAGTGGAAACCAATTATACTGAAATAATTGTCAAAATATTTCTAAAAACTTACAGACTACATATTTAGAACCCCTGTTTTAGGGGAAGAAAGGACCCAGGACAGAACCTTAGGGGACATCCAAAATTAGTAGTCATGACCCAGATGGATATTCAGCAAAGAAGACTGATGAATAGTGAACCAGAAGGGTAGGAGAGGAATCAGATGAGAGCAATACCCCAGAAATGAAGAGAAGTGAGAAGAACCAAGAAAAGAGTGTGATCAGCAGGTCAAAAAGGATGAAGATTAAGAAATCCCTTTGGATATGGCATTTGAAATCATTGGTAATTTTGTAGAGTCTTTTAAATGATAATGCTGGAAGCCAGATTTTGGAGGGGTTAGAAGAGAAAAGAAAGTAGAAGCACCAACTATAGATAACTTTTTCAAGAAACTTAGCTGCAAATGGGAGGAGAGGTTATAGGTTATAGTTCATACTATAGGACTTAAGTACATATTTTAATGTTATCTCAAATATCCCAATTTTCCAGTTATCTCTGCTCAATTTCCACGAACTTATCCACTTGAATAAAACTCAAAATGATGAGAGGTTGCAAGTGATGGAGATAGACGAAAAATCTAGAAGTATCAATGGGGAACAAAGATATTCCAATTCCCACACAAGTAATTGAGTCAATTTTTACCATATTATTTCATGACACATTACTCATGACCACATGATTCATTACCATGAGTAATGAGTCAAATGTAGAATGAAAGTACAACCAGAACTTGGAAAGCGTATTTAGGATCCCATGCCATCAGGTGTAAGCTGGGTCTCTGTGAAAGCCAGAAGGAGGAAATGAAAAAGTAAAAGCTTAAGGTGAAAACAAGTGTGTCAAATCTAGGACTGACATTCTAGAGATCATAGTGGAAAGGGTGGGTATATCTAGAGAAGAACATGGTTGGGGGTGGTAAGGAGGAAGGCAATGGAAGTAAGGTAGCTGGGTATGAGGAATGGGGTTGGTATAAAGAGAGCCATGGGTTCAGAATCATTGTGATGGGGAGAATAAAAGGGGGTGGCAGGATGATAGTTATTGAGGAATGAGGCTAGGTAGAATGCCAATCGCTAAAGATCTAGTTAGAGAGGCAGTTGATTAAGGCTCTCTCTCAAATTCTAACCTCATGACAGGTTATGATGTTACAACCTGAGACCAACTTCATGAGGCAGGAACAGGCAAAGGTATGACCCAGTGGGATTCAATTGAGGAGGCAGGAGCTGCAAGTCTGGGGTGGATTTGATTAAGGGACAGCACTGGAGAAGGCCATGGGGCCTTCTGGGAGTTGGGTGATCGGGATCCTGGACTGAAGAAGAGCTCCCTGGAAGTCTCTGGGGCAGAAGCCAAAGGTGGGTTCTCTGGATCCTGAACTGAAGAAGGGTACTCTGGGAAGGCGTTGGGATGAAGACAGCATCCAGGAGGTGGGTGACAAATGAATTACATCATGTACGCTGTGTTGCCTCAGATAAGGCCACTTTTCATGATTCTTTGCTATGTGTAAATCAGTGGGGTTTTTTTTATCTCTATGTAAAATGACTGAAAATCTGCTTAATATCCTGCTGACTGTAGGTGGCTTTTTTCATGATCTTCCTCATCATTCTCTAAGCAGGGGAGACATTGGGATATAGGATCAGTTGTTTAGTAAGCTAATGATTTATATAGCTCCAAGAACTATGAGCCACCCTGGAGAGGTGGATAACTTATTACAGAAACCAGCTTTAAAAAGCACTTGTTTGTTGAAGTGAAAATAAAGTATTCTTTCATTCTCTGCATAGATTACCTCCCTGTAAAGCATTTGTCAACATCTTGGCATTTACCTCAGAAAAAATAGGACATTTGGGTAGCATGTTAAATTTACACGTGTAAGTGTGCTATGTCAAGGCATGATAAATGCTCATTAGTTCTAACTAGACTCTTTAATAGACAAAGAGCTAAATTTATCATAAATGATCACACTATATTTATTTAGCATTTTCCAAAATGGATTATGTTACAGGCTAATAAATTCTTAGCAAATGGTGTTCTTGGTTAGCCAGAAGTACTGTATTAAAAACAGTACTAACTCAATGCAGTCCATCTTTATCATAGACAAAGGAAGGTTAAAGTTAGGAGATGGCAAGGAATATTTTAGAGATTTCTTTCATTTGTTGTTTATTCATTTTTTGTTCTGTCTAACTCTTTGTAAACCCTTTTGGAGCTTTCTTGGCAAAGAAACGGGGAGTTTTGCCATTTCTTTCTCTAGCTCATTTTACAGATGAAGAAATTGAGGCAAACAGGGTTGAGTGACTTGTCCAAGGTCACATGGCTAGTATCTGAGGTCAGATACCCTCTGTGAATTGATAAAAGAAATAGGATGCATTATTCTGAGAGCAGACAATAGACACAATTTTATAATAAGCAATTTGAATTTGGTGATTACAATCTTCCCCTTCTGCAGTAATCTCTTTTCCTGATTTCACTCCTTCCTCTTTGTAAATATCCAGTCCCCTTTCTGTTTCTTCTTCATCCCTACTCTCTACCAAGATCTCTACCAAGGATCTCATAGTAGTTATTTATATCTTAATGTGGATTTCAGTTCATCTCTTCCAAAGGACATTTGCATAGAGGCAAGCATGTTTTAGTGGGGAGGTTACTATACTTGGAGTCAGAAGAACTTGGGTTGGAATCTTACCTCTAACAGAGACTGTGTGACTGTGGACAAGTCACAAGCTCTCTGGGCCTGAGTTACCTCATTTATAAAATTATGAGATTCTACCAGAATGTGTTTAAGATTCCTTCCAGCTTTAAATCAATGATCCCAGATTTTAAGCATGATCTTAGTTTGGATTTTAACCCTTAGTTAAAGGGTTTTATCCCCTGTTAAAGGGATTTAAGCATCATTAAACAGTAGAACATGAATAGGAAAGCTGTGTTTTGGGAAAGAGCTTCTAGAATCACAGATTCATGATGCATAGCCATTCTCACTCCAGGTTATAGAGAAATTGCTGTGTACCTAGAAGTATGAAGGCCCCAGAGCTTAATGGTAAAACTACCCAGATTTAAAAATAGAAGTTTTACCTATTTCTGCAGTATATGCAATGCTAGAGGGATTCTGCAAGATTTTAAAGATATTTCTCTGTACAATTTTCTAGGGGAAAGAAAAGAAAGATGAAAGTGTCAACCCTTGTGGTATCTTCACTATTATGCATTGGTAGAATCCTCCTAGACTGGTTATCACATGATATTGCCAGCTATGCTCCAGTGGGATCACGTGATGACTTTGGCCTACCATGTAATATTGCAGATAGATGTTTTCTCTAGGATAGGAAGAGGAAATAATAAGCATTTCTCTGATATATTCATTGGTGTTACCAGAATGTTTGGTACTATCAGTAAACTTATACTCTGATATCCGATTAATAAGTTTTATTATCCTTGGGGAATTCCTCTAAGAACCTGATATGGGGAGTATAGGAATAGCTGCCTATATTAGAGGTAGTGGGTTTTTTTTTTTAATTTTTGCTCAAATTCTCCTCTTCAGTGGAATGAATCACAGCTACAATACTATTCCAATTATGCTCAGATTGTTTAAGCCTATAAGGTTTTTTTGTTTTGTTTTGTTTTGTTTTTTTGAAGGGCAATTGGGGTTAAGTAACTTGCCCAATGTCACACAGCTAGATTTGTTTGTGTGTGTTAAGTGTCTGAGGCCAGATCCGAACTCTGGTCCTTCTGACTCCAGGGCTGGCGCTCTACTCACTGCGCCACCTACCCGCCCCTAAGTCTATAAGGTTAAGGATGTGACCACTTTACCTATTATAACTCCACCCTTCTTTCAAGGTCCTGTTTGGTTCTCCCTCTTTTGTGAAGTTTTCTTTGAACTCCAAATCTGAAAATGATCTCTCTTTCCTTAAACTCCCCATGAGACTTTGTTTTGATCCTTCCTTTGTATTTCTGTTATAGTGCCAAATTATTTGTTAGAGGATGTGTAGCAAAGGCCTAGGGACTCCTGCTTGGTTCTGAGCATTTTGTCTGACTGTCTCTGCTCTGACGACTGGCATCCCTAGTTTCCTTTATATCCCAATGAAGTTTTATATAGGAAGCCTTCCCCTCCTCTTCTTAATTCCAATGCTTTCCCTCTGCTAATTATTTCCTATTTATCTCATATATACTTTGTATGCTTGTTGCCTCCCCCATTAGATTGTAAACTCCTTGAGGACAGGGGCTGTCTTTTGCTTCTATTTGAATCTCCAATGTGTAGTACAATGCCTGACATGTAGTAGGCATTTAATAAATGTTTATTGATTGATTCATTACCCATTATGGAGTTTTTGGGTAATTATAGTAGTATAGCGATGCTTTTGTAGTATTGCTTTGCATTTGCTTTTTTTTTTTTTTTTACTTTTTTGGGGGAAGGGGCAATTGGAGTTACATGACTTGCCCAAGGTCAAACAGCTAGTTAGTGTTAAGTATCTGGGACTGGATTTGACTCAGGAACTCAGGTCCTCCTGACTCCAGGGCTGGTGCTCTATTCACTGTCGCATCTTTTCTGCTCCCTGTGACTTCCTGCTCCTTTTTGTTGGTCCCCTCCACCACCATGGCTACTATTGCTCTCCGTTTCCAAACCTGCCACAAGGCTGCTGATATCTTCCACTCCTAGCGATCCTCTCTATTAATATACCGCTGACATCTGCTGCTGGGCTTCCTTTCCTTAGAGCTGCTGGCACCTACTGGAACTCTCTTCTTCTGGGGTTTCTTTTTTGTCTAAGGATATGTTATTTTTGTTGGTAAAATGATGATATATTTAGCACTAAGCAAACCACTTTCAGCTTTTTTTAAAGGTCCAGAGCTATACTTGGACCAGAAAAAAAAGCCCCTCATTTTAAGAAATTTTCACAACACTCTCACCCTTGACCCAAGTGGGAATTCTCACAGGCCTACATGATATTTAGCTTAAAGTCCTTTTCTTATTCTATTATGACCTTGGCACTTAGTTCCAGAGTTGTGAACCTTAACTGAAGTTTTCACCATCCTCTTGAAGGCATTTAGCAATACCAGAGGGCACAAGGTGGAACTGGGGATGTTTGCCTTTAATTCTTGTCACCATATCAGAGTTGTCGTACTTATACCATATATATTCCTTCTCTTCTATTTTCCCCACTTTTATTCAATTATATAGTAAACTTCTAGAGAGACACTTATTAGCTATGTGACCATGGGCAAGTCATTTAGCCTCTGCTTGCCTCAGTTTCCTCATCTATAAAATGGAGACAATTTTATCCTACTAGAAAACACTTACCTCCTGTATCTACAATGCAGTATTCACAATGACTACAGTTATTATAAATATGCTGATATGGGTATTAATCACAAAATGCAACAGGATCTCTACATGGGGACATAGCTAGAACATTTATTCAAATACTAGAAAACTGAGTCCCCACACCAGAAAGTCTAAGCCATCACAGTAGCCATGGAGTTGGCATACATAGTTCATGCAGTAAGCACCTACATTATCAAGCCTTCAAAACATAACAGTTTACCTTGGGCAAGATCCTCCTCTCCTTAATCATGGTAATTGCTCAGTCTCCATGCAGCTTGCTCCCAGCAGCTCCAGCCCCTGGTAGTTCCCGTCCCCAGCAGTCTTCAGCAGGTGTCCTTTACAGAAGTTCTGGCAGGGTTAAAAAAAAAGGAGTTTGAACCACCACTGCTGGCCACTTCCACACTGGCTCTAGCCTGGCTCCTACTTGGCTCTGGCTCCTTCCTGCCCCACCCCTTCCTGCTATGTCAGCAAGTTCAAGGGTATGGAAGATCTTCATATCTCATTACCATTACACCTCCCAAGATTGTTGTGAGCAGCAATGAAATAATTGCAAAGCACTTAGCACAGAGCATGACACATAGTAAGTGCTATATAAATGTTAGCTATTTTTACTTATCACTATTGTTATTCTTGGACCAAGGTCTGTGTGTTTTTAAATCATTGTATCATTGGAACCCAACAGTCCCTTGCACAAAACAGGCATTTAATAAATATTTGTTGAATTGAATGGAACAAGATCACTAGAAGTGGGATTCAGGCTCTTAGGAAGTACCTAAAAACTCTAGAGGTTTTAAGAACCATTAGTATCAAGTATTTGAGACAGCCTGTTCATGGTGATTGTACTGAAACCAACATCTATTCTTAAGAGATCATATAGTGGAGAAAACATCTTATTCACTTCAAAAAATTGAGGTCACCTGTACCATTTGTACCAGAGAACCCCTGGCTAGAGCTAAACACACAAGATGTTTAATCTTGTCATGGATAATTGAGATTTTAAAATGAACATATGCACACATATCCCACACAAGTTTCAAGAGAAGTTTCTTGAGAACAATGCATCTCAAGAAATGGCAAAGAGAAATAAAGGCAAAATATAACCCTTTCTTTAAATTTTTGACAGATTGTAGAGTTAATAAAAATTTGGTTGGCCTAATTTTGAACTAAAGAATTCTGTTCATAATAATTTGATAATAATTTGCTTCAATAACTCAAAATATATGTGACCTAATCAGTGAAAGTCCTTCCATCTCCAAAACAGATCATGATTTCTGTGTAAATTGGTAGGTGATCTGGGATAGTTTCTTTCAACAATAGTAACAATAAACTTATTACCCTATTATTCTACACAAAATATGACATACAAACCAATGCTAACTGAAAAAAATAAACCACAAAGAATAAAACTAAAATATTTGTATCTTTTGAATGATCAGATGAAGTTTAAATTAATACTAAAGAGAGTTTTTTATTTTGGTATTTAGTATTTGGGGATAGGGTCTGGACCTGTGTTTTCACTGATATGGGAAAATCTTGGCTGAGGACATTCTCTCTCCAAATGTAGATTTTCGTCTGATCTGAAATTTATAGCCTTAAAGAGTTGCCTATAGCATTGAAAGATTGATCGGGAAGCTAAGTGATGCAGTGAATAGAGCACCGGATTTGGAGTCAGAAGGACCTAAGTTCAAATCTGGTTTCAGACACTTGGCACACTTACTAGCTGTGTGACCTTGGGAAAGTCACAACCCCAATTGCCTTGTCTTTCCCTCAAAAAAAATATTAAGTGACTTACCAGGCTCCTATAATTAGTATGTGTCAGAGCCTTGAGTTAAGTCTATATCTTCCTAGATCCAAAGCCAGCTCTTTATCTCCTATCTATATCATATAACCTCAGCATATTTTAATGTATTCTAATTTTTTTGAAAATTGGTCATCTTCATGTGTATCTGGGTAACTAACCATTCACATTAGATAATAGTTCAGTACAAAGTCAACATTTAAAGGCCCCATGAGAAGGAAATAGTAGGGGGATTTCCTTTCCTCTTTGAGGAATATGGCTCCAATTATTAGAGAACCTACATTTGAATGCTGGCTTTATCACTTATCGCCAATGTGACCCTAGGAACGTCACTTAGACTCTTTGCTTTCCTCATTTGCAAAATGAGGGTATTGAACTGACCTTGCTTATTTCTGTTAGTTTGGGAAGCTTTGTGGTATATCCAGGTGGAGATCTATATGAGCAAGTTGTTATACAGGGTAGTAAATAGGGAGAAAGGTTAGGGCTAGATATAGATGTCTATTCTCTCTATCCCACCTCTTTGTCTCTCTGTCTCTCTGTTTTGTGTCCTCTCTCTTTTTCTCTGTCTCTCTCCTGCTGTCTGTCTCTGTCTCTTTCTTTCTCTTCTTTGTATTTCTCTCTCTGTCTCTCTCATTTATATAGAGATAACAATTGAATCCTATGGAATCAGTGAAATAACCAAGAGAGAGAGAAGGCAACCTAGTCCCAAGCCTTGAGCAATGCCCATATAGTTTTTGGTTTTTTTTTTTTTTTTTTTGGTGGAAAATGGATCCAGCCAAGACGACAGAAAGTATAGTCAGATGGGGAAGAAGAGAGCCAAGAAAAAGAAAGCTGTGTTGTATAAGCCAAAGGAAAGGAGAATGACTAGGATAAGGTCATGATTGGCAGTCATAACTTTCAAAGAGGTGAAAAAGAATGGGGACTGAGAAGAGTCCATTAGATTTAGAACTCAAGAGATTGGTGGTAACCTTTAAGAGACAGGTTTCACTTAGGTCTGAAGCCTATGTTTGAGGAACTGAAAAGTAAGTGGTAGGCAAGGATATAGAGGAAATAAATGTAAAACACACACACACACACAAACAAAACAACAAACCTTTCTAGAAGACAAAAAAGGGTGATGAGAGCTTGAAGGGACGATAGGATCGTTTTTAAATGTTTATGATTGAAGAAGACAGGAGCATGGTTGTGGGTTGCCTTGTATTTATTTGCGTATATTTTGTAGATATGTAGGCTGAGAATAGGGAAGATACCCAGGAAACAACTTCCATTCCTTAGGAGCCTGCACAATTACATTTGGGGTTTCCAAGTAGAAATTATTGAGAGACACAGTTGAAAACCTCCTTTAGTGGTTTTTATCTCTAAGGCAATCTTCTCCTGCTGGGTAAGCAAAATTTTGCGTGCCTTTGACCCCTTTCTCCCTGGGTCTTATTTTCTTCTTTTAGTGTTTTCTTTCTTAATACATTGTTAAACACTTTGGGCATTGAGACTGCTTTGGATGAATTGATGTCGATTATCTTTCTAGATGAGAGTTTGTGATTATGGAGATTGAGGCTTTATAAACCATGACTGTTCTAGTCCAGAGATGAAAAGGAGGGCAGTGCCAATTTTCCTTTAATATTTTGCTCCCTTCCTCCCGCTCCTCCAAAATAATTAAGAAATTGCCCAGAGGGTTTTTCATAGATCTCTTTTGTCCCAGTAGGGAATGGAGAAATAGCAAAGAGTTACTACTGTAGTCCCACAACTCTACACTTAATGAGAGCCTGTAAGAAATATTTAATATTTAAAGAGTCTTTTAAATAATTTTTGGTGAGAAAAAATACCCAACCCAGAATCTTCCTTTAATGAGCTCACATAAAGGACCATAGTATTAACAGGAATTTCTGTTTTTTTTTCCCCCATTATTTATTTATTTATTTTTATTTTTAAAGGTGCCTTAGTGTCATTAATCTGTTATGTACAACATTCTGATTTGGAAACTCAGTATTTCCTATGCCAAATATTATCCCCATCCATAGAGGAGAAACAGAAACATCAATTTCCTTGCTTACAAGTTAGTGGGTCATCGTTAGTAAACAAGTATTCATAGAGTATTCTAAGGGTACAGAGTACTTTAATAGGGGCTTGAAAGTACTGGGCAGAACAGGAAAATAATAATAGTAATGACGAGAACATTCATAGAGCATTTACCATGTGCAGTATCTCTGCCAAGAAAACTTCAAATGGGGTCACAAAAAATTAGACACGACTGAAAGCAACTGAACGGTAATAATGTGTTGGACTAATAATGCATTAAGCACTTTACAATTATCCCATTTGATTTTCACAATAATCCTGGGCAGTAGGTGCTGTTATTATTCTCTTTTTACAGATGAGGAAACTGAGGAAAACAGAGGTTAGGTGACTTGCCCAGGGTCATGCAGCTAGCAAGTGACAGAGGCCAATTTGAACTCAGGTCTTTCTGACTCTGGGTCTAGCCTCCCATGTACTATGCTACTACCTAGTCACCTAATTTGGTTAAACACTGACAAAACCTGATCCGAAAGAACTTCTAGGATAATGGAGACAACATGTTTTAGAAAGGAGTCAATGATTTTTAATCCAGCAAAGTAGTGTTTGAATCATGCCTTTGGCAATTATCATGGGTGATCATGGGCAGTTATAACTTTTTTAGAGCATCACTTTTCTCATCTGTACAATGGGAATAGTACTACCTCTAGTGGTTAGTTTCCAGGGTTTCTTAGTCGCTCAACTGTGAGAACTATGTTCTCGTCATTACTATTATTATTTTCCTGTTCTGCCCAGTACTTTCAAGCCCCTATTAAAGTACTCTGTACCCTTAGAATACTCTATGAATACTTGTTTACTAACGATGACCCACTAACTTGTAAGCAAGGAAATTGATGTTTCTGTTTCTTCTCTATGGATGGGGATAATATTTGGCATAGGAAATACTGAGTTTCCAAATCAGAATGTTGTACATAACAGATTAATGACACTAAGGCACCTTTAAAAATAAAAATAAATAAATAAATAATGGGGAAAAAAAACCCAGAAATTCCTGTTAATACTATGGTCCTTTATGTGAGTAGTTAAAAGTATCTTGCAAATTCTGAAGCCCAAATAAATGTCAGCTATTATTATAGGAATCTGCCCTCTTTTTCCTTCACTCCCCTTCTCTGTTCACTGCCTTTTTTTTTTTTTTAATTTTCTGGTACATCAGAGGATCACTGATTTAGAATTAGGTTTAGAGGCCATTGCTATGGCATTCAATTCCTGCATTTTACAGATGAGGAAACAAAGTAGAGATTCAGTGACTTACTCAGGGTCATGCTGCTAGTATCTGAGGCACTTTCAAATCCTGATCTTGCTGACTCCAAGTCCGGTGTCCTCTCCATTACACTATGCTGTCTTTCTGCCCTTTCAGTGGTGGACAGTCGTTTGGGGTATAGAACGTAGCTTTATTACACATTTACTAACTGACAGGAACTGTGCTCAATGCTGGGGATTGGGGGGTATAAATCCAAGTAGACAGGACAACCCCTGCTCTGAAGGAGCTTACATTCTAATGGAAGAAGATACCACAGAAAGAGGAGTTGGAAAGAGAAGGGGGTAGTAGGCTGTGTATCAGGTCAGGAAGTTGCTAAGGGGCCTGGTAACCAGCAAGTAAGGCAAAAAACAGAAACAAAACTAAAACAAACAAAAAATCCCCAACCCATACCTACCAGAGCTGAGTAATATCAGGGAGGAGTTCAAGTTTTTGGTGGGGAGGAGATGGATGGCCTGAATAGCAGAAGCATGGCCCAGATTGGGCCAGGAAATAGATGGAGAACTGAATGTCCCTTCTAACTGACTTTTTGTGGGGGAGGTTGGAAGAATGCACAGATCACTAGAAAATATATTCCAGACCGTGTTAAACTTTTCATTGTCAAAATTGAGGACTACATTCACCCTCAGGTGTCTCAGACTGGTCTACTGGCTATTCTTTTTCTCAGTCCTGACTTTTCTTTGTACATCTAAACAGATTTGGCTGATTTTAGTTTAACAGGTTGATCAAGAGGGCCTAATCAACTTGATAAGTTACTGAATGTCCCTGTTAATAAAATAGGCTTTAATGGAGGGAAACCTTTATTTGGAACATTGATTGTATGACTTTAGGTTGTGACCCAGCTCCTTTAATGCCTTCCAGAGATAACAGAGGACTTACCCTGGCTCTGGGTACCTGTCTACTTATTCATGCTTCATTAAGAATAAATGATTTGGGGGCGGCTAGGTGGCGCAGTAAGTAGAGTGCTGGCCCTGGAGTCAGAAGGTCCTGAGTTCGGATCCGGCCTCAGACACTTAACGCACGCACTAGCCGTGTGACCTTGGGCAAGTTACTTAACCCCAATTGCCCTCCAAAAAAAGCAAAAAAAAAAAAAAAAAAAAAAGAATAAATGATTTGATAGGTTTGGGCTATTTCAACCAAAGGGCCATTTACAAGCCCATTTGTACTGAGCTTATAAAACAGACTTAAGGGGTCTGACCGTCTAGAATGTTTAGAGTTGGCACCAGGATCAAGGGCAAAGCATTTGCCCCTTTGTACGCTCTTCCTGTTTCTCACCCCAAGAACAAGTTCCAGTATTAAATCCAAAATAAACTGAAAAAAATATAATTTCTTAAAAGCCCCCAATTCATACCCTGTTTGTGAAAGCCCTCTGGTGGCTGGGCCACAGTTTATATTAGTAGATCAAAAGAGCAAAATGGGATTGCTATCAATCAAATTGTTGTTGTTACTTTGTTTTATTTGGGTAGAGATGGAAGAGAGGCCACAAGATGCCAAATAATAGGTCTGATCCATTTTTTCATACCCCCAAATCTTTCCCCTTTGCAGATCCAGCCCAACTTAGTCCTAGTAACTGAGAGCCTGAGGTAGCCCTGAGGGGAAGACTTTTTAGAAAATTTCAAAGAAATTCTGTTCCTCAGAGTGCTGGCAAAACTAGAACATTAAAATCCAGTGCTAGGTTGAACACTGACTGCTTTTCTCAGTTCCTCTTCAGTTCTAACTTTATAGATGCCCTATATTTATGTGTATATGCTATTCTTTTTTCTGACTCATTGCTTTTTCCAATTCATTTAAAATGTCTCAGATCAGACAGAAGGAAAAAATGGGATAGGCCATTATTTACTTTCTCACAAATTTATAACTATGTTTTCAGAACAAATAAAAGAAATAGAAAGGAAAATTATTGCATTAACATGAAAGGGGATAAGTTCCTGGAGAACAGAGCTGAACTCTAAGGAGAAGGCATGAAGATTAAAGAGTCAACAGGGAGGTAGAAGAATATCAGATTTGCAATTCAAATTTAAATCTTTTAAATATATTTCCTAGGCAGATTTCTTTAAGGATTTCTCAATGAGCTTTTCCATTAGGTTCAACCACAGACTATTTTGCTGAGTATTATTAAAATGTAAGACTGTCTTCTACTTAACCAGGGTGAATGATAGAAATGGTATATATTATACCCATATGAGTGTCAGCTGACTACTTTGAATAATGTAAGATCCTACAGGCAGGCTACAGGAGGTCAACTGGGGCTTGGATAATGAGAATAGACAAGAGTTTTTAAGAGCATGGGAAACTGAGGCTATCTCCCATTGGCAAAGCTATAATTAAGGCTGCAGAGAGGGCACTTTCCTTTGGGGTACTAAAATTTAGAAGGTGCCAACGGCATTAAAGAGTCCTTTTAGAAACAACTAAATTTAGAAATTAGTTGAGAGGAATAATTAGTTAGTAGAGAAATATACTAAATGGTTCCCACTAACTACTCCAAGTGAGACTTGTCCCAGACCTACCTGGCTCTCCCTCACCCCATTCTGTACTGGTCTCCTCAGCGGTAGAATTATGGTAACCAGACTTCTTCCCTCTCAACCCCCAACTGAAATTCAGTACCTATGTCAATAAATATTTATAAACATGTGCTATGTGCCAGAACCTATGCTAAGCCCTGAGGATACAAAAAGAGGCAAAAGATAGTCTCTGCCCCTCAAGTAGCTCACAATTTAACTAGGGAAACACATATAGATAGATATAGATTTATGTAGATATAGGTATAGATATGATATAGATACCAAGCTACATTCTGGACAAATAGAAAATTATTAAAAGAGAGAAGGCACTAGAATTAAGAGAGGCTGGGAAAGTTGCCCTGAAGAAGATATGGTTTTATTTAAGACTTAAAGGAAATCAGGGAAGTTATATACAGAGATGAGGAGGGAGGCTTTTTAAAATTATCTTAAAAGGTGATTTAAGGGCACATTTCAAACTGCTTACCCCAAAGCATATTTTGTGAGGCTCATTCTATTTGCTAGCTAATGCTTTTCCTGGATGAAAATTCTCTAAAAATTGGTCAGGGAGGTAGGGCTTAGTTCAAGAGGCCAAGTTAAGGAAGCCTTTGGGATTTGGCATGCTATAGGAGTGTATGACCTTTTTTAGACTTCTGAAACAATGCACATGGAGATAAAGATTCCAGTCATTCCCTGTCACCTTCAACATCTTACCTACAGAATCATGCAGTTATAGATCTGGGGAAAAATGGCACTTGAAGAAAGAAGCCCATAGGCATTTATTACACTAAGGTATGACTTAGCTATTGTTCAATCAATATGCCTAGCTTAAGTGTCCAAGTCCAAAGTCAACCTAATTTGCTACCCTGAAAGGTCTGTAACATTTTTTCATAACAAATCCTTCGTCTTTCATTTTCCTGAACTTTTTCTACTTAGGTATACAACTGAATTAATTGATGCCATTAAATATTAATTCAAAGTGAAGGAATTGGAAGGATTTGACTTGAGTAATCAATTCACATGTGATAATCCAGTGTAAATCTCTTCTAGCTTTGGTAACAAAGGCAATAAGAAACATAGGGGAAATTGAGCTTTTACTCAGGACAATAACAATGGGATGGACTGGTGATGCTTCCTCCCTACAGAAATATCTTGCTTCACTTATAAATGAAGCCTCTTCCAGGCTGCCATTATTACCAGGTAGTTCATTCACCCCATAGCCATCTCCATGCCAAAAATTTTTGTCTTTAGGGAACCATCTTTTTCCCCAACCTTCATGGAAGGAAGAGGTATAGAACTGAACACATGCTTCCCCTGCCCTATATAGGCACTGGGCTGTTCCCAGATTAGGACAGGATAAAAAACGTTTTTAGGCATTTAAATATGCCACTATGTAAGCTGGATGAGGAATCTTTCCAGGTTCGATACATTTTATTCAAGTCATCAAGCCATATTTCTCAAACATTTGTAATTTAATGCATTATCCAGAATTGTGGCTATGCAGGCTAGAGAGAAGTGGAAAACAATATGGTTAGTATGCCTCTCACTGAGTCTTTGCTGATTTCCACAGCTTTGAACATTCAATCTCAGCTAGATGGCACAAAACAGGTACTGCTCTGCATTGGCAGAGAAATCAACAGAATGTCCTTATGCCAAGGAAATCAAAGGTCCATTAAGAAAAAGTGCTATATACATGCCATCTATTTACTACTAATAAGGGACTAGAATTCAGGAGAGAAGCTAGGCAGTCAGAAATGACAATGGAGCTCTTAGGAGCATATTGATGTTTGGGGCAGAGATCATTGATGGAAAGAATGCCCAGACAGAAAAGAAGAGAGTCCTGAATAGAGCCTGGGGAGCATACTCACACTTATTGTTTTGGAGGGTAATGATGGAAAGGTGGGAGTGGGGAGAAGGGGACAAATAAACATTTATATAGTTCCTACCTTGGGCTAGACACTGTGCTAAGTGCTTTACAAATATTGTGTCATTTAATTCTCACAACAGGTCTGCAAGGTTGATGCTATTATTATTTCCATTTTTCCAGTTGAGGAAACTGAAGCAAACAGAGGTTAAATGACTTGCCCAGGATCACACAGCTATTAAGTATCTGAGCTCTGATTTGAATTCAGATCTTCCTGATTCTTGGTCCAGTGCTCTTACCACTATGCCACTTTATTGCCTCATTGATGGTTTAGCAAAAGAGGCAGAGAAAAGTATGATCACAGAGGTCGAAAGAAAATCAAGAAAGAGTGGTGTCACAGAATCTAAGGCATGGGCGTTTAGAAGGAGGTATTCATAGAGGGTGGCTAGGTGGCACAGTGAATAGAGCACCAGCCCTGGAGTCAGGAGGACCTGAGTTCAAATGCGGCCTCAGGCGCTTAACACAAAACTAGCCATGTGACTTTGGGCAAGTCACTTAACCCCAATTGCCCTCCAAAAAGCAAAAAAAAAAAAAGAAGGAGGTGTTCAGTAGTGTCTAACACTGAAGTTTGGTCAAGAAGCTAGAGGGATGAGAAAAAGACATTGACCTTGATAGTCCAAACATTGTTGATGGTCTTAGAGCAATATCAGTAAAGTGCTTTGTTCAGGAACCGGATTGCAAGGTATTATGAAGTGAGTGGGCATTGAGGAAATGGAGTCAGTGATTGGAGTTCAGTTGTGAAAGAGAAGAGAAGAGGAGAAGGACTTGAGTGCCAAGGATGAGGGAGCCCTGGGAGCGTAGCAGTGAAGAAGGTGTTAGATAAGGGGAGATTGAAAATAAGTAGGGAAGAGTTGAGAAGACAAGGGAAAGTATAAGACCAAGAACACAAGGGGATAGGTAGAGAACATTCCCACATCTTTTTTCCAGAGATGAGAATCAATGAGGAGAAAGTGGAAATTGATGAAAAGGGATTTGAGATATAGAATAGGATGGATGTGGGAATGGATGGATAGATTCTAGTTTCTCGGTAAAATGTTGTAGGATGCTAGGTGATCTGTTGTAAGGAAAGGAGGAAGGAGGTGATATAGGAAGTCTGAGGAAAGAGGAGGTCTGAAATAGCTACTATGGTAACTTTGATAGAGTCAGTCAGGGAAGAACAAAAACATTGTTGTATCATGGTGGAAAAACTTGAGATTTTTAGTAAATTCATTTAGCATAGTTGTATGGCCTTCTCCAGGAGTGTCCTTCATGAGTAGGACAGAAAAGTCAGGAGGTGAAGGTAATAGGGCTAACGTCTGACAAGGTGATAATGCCAATAAGATAAAAAGACAAATCAACTTAAGTCAACAAGCAATTATTTAGCTTATTTATTTAGTTAATAATTTAGCAATTATTATTGAGGATTGTGCTACGCAATGAGTGTGCAAATAAAGGCAAAAACAGTTAAACTCTCAAGGATTTCATAGTCACAGGGTAGATATGCATACCAGGTTAAATTGGGAAGATGGGGTCTGAGCTAAGGCTTAAAAGAAGCCAGATAAACTCGGGGTTAGAGAGGAGGAGGGAAATAAGTTCCCATATAGGGACAGCTGGTGAAAGCACATGGACTGGGAAGAGCCACAAAGGAGGCTAGCGTTGCTTTGTCATTGTATCATAGACTATGTGGAGGTGAATAAAGTTCAAGTCAGACTAAGGTCTAAGGAAAGGTAGGAAGGGGCCAGGTGGTGAAGGTTTTGCCAAACATAGGATTATATTTGATCCTAGAGGGGAATAGGAAGCCACTGGAGTTTCTTGAGTATTGAATGTGTGTGTGTGTGTGTGTGTGTGTGTGTGAGAGAGAGAGAGAGAGAGAGAGAGAGAGAGAGAGAGGGAGGGAGGGAGGGAGGGAGAGAGAGAGAGAGAGAGAGAGAGAGAGAGAGAGAGAGAGAGAGAGAGAGAGAGAGAGAGAGATTGGGGACTTTAGGAAGGTCACATTGACAGTTGAGTGGAGGGTAGATTAGAGTGGGGAGAGACTTCAGTCAGAGAGACCAATAAAAATCTATTTTAATAGTCTTGGCAGGAGGTGATAAGAGCCTAGACAACAGTGTCAGCTATGTCAGGGGAGAGTAGTGATTTATAGGAGAGGTGTTGTAAAAATAGAGATGATAGGACTTTAGCAACTGATTGAATTTGGGGGTGAGAGAGGATGAGTTGAGAATCAAAGGTAGCTGAGAGTTTAAAGTTGAAGAAGTCAATTGAAAGATCAAGACTATGAAAGGATAGGAAAATGATAGCACACGTGATGGACTATGAGAATAAGCAGGAACAAAAGAGGGGTGAATGTGCCCAAGGTCATGGGGAGAATAAATGGGTATAGGAGGTGAGGTAGAAGAAAAATTAAAAAGTAGGTGTTTATTTTTAGAGAGATTAATTTCAGAGTTCTAGGCCAGGTGAAAGAGGGAGTACTATGTAATTCCAGAAGACAGAATTAAATCCATTGGGTGGAAGTTCCAGGGAGGCAGATTTTTGACTCAACATATTGAAAATCTTTTTATTAATCAGAGCAGTCCAACAACAGATGGTCTGCCCCAGATACTTACTCTCTGTATTATCCTGCTGCACCTCTCAATATCTCTCAATCTCATTTTCTTCATCTGCAAAATGGGAGTAACACCATCTACTTTACCGAGTTGTGAGAATAAATGAGAGAAGCTACTGTGAAAGTCCAAGTGTGAGGGGATGAAGGTCTGTATAGGGGTTGTAGCAGCATCAGAGGAGAAAAGGGGACATATATAGATCAATTTTAGCCCTTCTTCCATGTGATCTTTCTCTGCGACATATTGCCTAGAGAATTGAGAGGTAAAGTGAACTGCCTAGAATCACATAGCCCACATGTGTCAGAGGTGAGTCCATATGTGTCAGAGGTGAGTCCATATGTGTCAGAGGTGAGTCCATATGTGTCAGAGGTGAGATCTTGGCTTCAAGGAGCATCGTCTATTTCACTATATCTCAATGCCTGTTTTGATCCTATACATATGCCAGCTATCATCATTATTATAAGTGGAGGACATCTTTCAACCAATTAAATGCTGCCCAGCAACAAATCAGTGTTTTATCTTGCCGCAAAGAACTCAGGACGTTTGCAGATGAAAGCACGCTGAACACAGTGCCAGAATAACAAATGATAATATCCTCTCCAGAGGGAATGAGAACTGCAAGACCTTGGACTCTGTCCATATTTATTTCTACATTTCAGCCCTGGAATTTTTAGCTGTTTAGATCTAAGTTATATTTCAGCTGGAAGGATTGTTTTCCCTCTATGTCATACTCAAGATATCAAGAGAGGCAACCAAGACCTGGCAGTATACCAAGAGGAGGTGTGTTACATACACAACCAGAGCTCCATTTTAATCTACTTAGGAACCACTCTTTGCTAAAGAATCATTCATCTTTTCCAAAGACTAAGATTTTCTGGGTTTAATTTCTTTTGTGGCATCTCCTGAGGAGAGATATAGACTCTTGCCAGATACAGAAAACAGACTTCTGGGGTTCTGTTCCACTACTTGATTCATAATAAGGTTTAGAGAACTGATACTCTTCTAGCTCCTTTCCCTTCCTCCTTGGAAAATCATATTTGAACTTCATGGAAAATTAGTGAAATTAGCAAGCCCCCTCCTATATCACAGTTAATTCTGTTTATCATTTTTAATGCTTGAAATATTTATAATTCAAATGTTCATTATGTTTGTTCTAGTTTCTTAAAATGTTTGGAGGGCTGAGCAAGGGAACTCTGGCAAAGAATCATCTCAAGTTTAAGGATTTAAAGTAAGATAACTCACCTGTGATCTTAAAGGAGCTTGCCTTTGGTGTTCTTGTAGCATTGGACATTATTGGTCACCTTCTCCTTTCATATATTCACTCCTTTCTGGGTTTTTGTGATTTTGCTCTCTCTTGGTTCTCCTCCTACCTCTCTGATCTTTAGTCTTCTTTGATCAATCTTCATGCATACCATAACCATTTGTTCTGGGTATCCCCAACACTTTTTTCCTGGGTCCTCTTTTAAAAATTCTCTATTCACTTGATGATCTCATCAGTTCCCATAGGCTCAATTATTGTCTCTTGCCAATTATTTACATATCTATGTATTTAATCTCAGTTTCTCTCTTGAACTCCAGTATCATTTATTGGAGATTGAATGACCTGTAGACATCTTAAAGTTATTTAGTCTAGAATAGAATTTATTATTCCCACTCTCTTTCCCCATGTTCCTTTTCTGAACATCTCCCATCTTCTAGATGACCTTGGTATCATCTTTGACTCCATACTCTTACTCTACGTATCCAGTTAGTTGCCAGAATTTCTATCTCTACAACATTTTCTGCAAATAATGCTTCTCCTCACTCACGCCACTACCACTTTCATTCTTTCACCAGTCAGTCAATTCATGTTTATTAAGCTCTTAATAAAAGCTAAGCACTAAGGATGCAAAGAAAGTAAAAAAATATTGCATCATCCCTGACCTAAAGGAGCTTACATTATAATTGGAGAGACATGAACAAAATTATTTGAAATATTCTGATTTGTAATTTTTAGAGATGGGGAAACTCATATAATTAAATAAAACATGTATACAAAATGAATAAGATATTTTTAGGGGAGAGCACTAACAACTGGGGCAGGGGTTAAGGAAAAACTTAATGTGATAGTAAGACAGTTCTCGCTCTAGTTTTTCTTAACTCAAAGCCTAGGACTCCATGCATTAGACAACATTACCACATATATTTAAAAATACAATTGAAAGAATAATAAAATAAAAGGAAGAAATAAAAAAAACAATCATTACCCTTAATTTATTTACTACATAAACACTGCAGAACAGGTAGTATTAAAAGTGAAATCAGTAAAGAGTAAATTTCATAATCATACATCCTAAGCCAAACTAATAATAAATAAATAAATGCTTCTCAAAGGGACAGCTGAAATAAAGATTTTTTTTAAAAAAGCAATTGGGGTTAAGTAACTTGCTCAAGGTTACACGGCCAGTCATTATTTATGTGTGAATGCTAATTTTCTGAGGCCAGAACGGATCCTGGGTCCTCCCAACTCCAGGGCCAGCGCTCTTACTCACTGTGCCATCTAGCCACCCCTGAAATAAAGATTTTATATCAGAGAGCTGAAGAGAGCTATCTCTTAGTTCAGAATCTTAGAAAGAATCTCTTAGTTTATGACCAAAGTCTTGCAATATGGGAGCATATAGATTGTGTATGTTTTATAGAGGGAATGGGATGGGAAAGGACTGAGATGAGAATAAGAGAGGAAAATTAAAGAGTAATTTGGGTAGAAAGAAGTGATTCCTTGTCTCGGTCCACTTCTGCTATGTTTTTTGGTAGGATTTTACTCATATAGACTATACTCATTATTTTTATAAGAAGTTTCTATCAGCTAGAGCTGTTCAACAATGGAGAAAGTTGTTAGGTGAAATCAGGAGATCATTATTATAGAAATATTTAAACAGACACTCTCCAAAAATACTGCAGAAATATATTTTAAGTTTTCTCAAAGGGTTAGCAATTTGACTATATGGTCTCTAAAGTACCTTTTATCAATAAGACTCTACATATAGAATAATAGAAAATGTTCCCTTCTGGTCCCATTAAATATTTCCCCAGTGTCAGAATATTTTTTTTTACTAGCAAAGTAACTTTCTTACAAGATTAAAAAGTCCCATGAAAGACTTTCATGAATTCCAATGCAATTTGGCTTGACCAATCCAATTAGCATTTTTAAAAAGTGTCTACTATGTGAAAATCATTAGGCTGGGCATTGGTAATACAAAGATGTTGAAAAATTAGTTCCTGCCTTCTGGGAATTTTCATTCTATTGAAGGTTGTTATGGATGCATTTGTATTAATTTCTAATTGTACTTGTCCATGTGCTGGCTTTCAAGCCCACCAAAGCTGTGAACATTTGGAAACTTCATTAACCAGAACTGTAGTTTTTGTGCATACCCAGCCACAGACTGGAGAGTGATTCTTCCTTTGCCCTGTCATCTTAGAGAGGGAGAAGAACCTTGTAGGAGAAAAGTGATCCAAAAAGGAAGCAAAAAATATTACTAACCAGAATTGCTACTATACCAGTCTCCAACTAACTAGCAAATTAAAAGTGAATTCAGTTTTTTAAGACATATTTATTTCACTCTGATATCTGGGTAGCTTGTGGGAAACTTTGCTCACTAAATGAGTTTCATTTCAATATTAGAGTAATAATTTCTGCAAGAAATAAACCATACTGCTTCACCAATGCTTTTCTTAGTGTATTAAATCGCTCTTTGT
The DNA here is from genome assembly GCA_011680675.1 of Gymnobelideus leadbeateri. Lineage (NCBI taxonomy): Eukaryota > Metazoa > Chordata > Mammalia > Diprotodontia > Petauridae > Gymnobelideus > Gymnobelideus leadbeateri. The sequence goes on from WOXC01010068.1 coordinate 108,089, forward strand.
TCTTGTGATGAACTGAGCTTATGTAGACTTCTTTTGGGGACTTCAGGAAAGGAAGTTGGGTACTTTTATAAAGTTCTATAATACTCAAAAACATAGATAAAGGCAATGCACAGAGCAATCTTTTTTCAGCTTGGTGTAAATGATCCACTGAGATTCTGATGGATTCAGGTTATGCTTCTTCCTTGTAATTCCACTGGAAAACAATAACAAGAGAAAAGTATGTGCTCCACAGAAATGTAGGACTGAACAAAACTCTTAAAGACTCTATCCTGTGCTCTAATATGAGACTTGGAAATAATAATCTTCCCAATTACTTGGCTTTTGCCTTAAACCTTTCAAGGTGATCTTCTGGCAGACACTAGAAGAGAAAAGAATAATGTACTTTATTCAGAGAATGAGACCTATATCACAAAAGCAACAAAACAAAAGTGAGAGACGTGCATAGACTCAATTGTACTTTCAGAAAAAATTCTCTTATTCACTTCCAATAAAAGATTCCTCCTTTCTTCTCCTCTCCTTCCTGAAGGTTTTCTAAAATTAACCCCCATTATACTACTTATACCTTGCTCTAACTAGCAATTCTGGCCACTGAGGAATGTATCGTAAAACATGGACTGGGGCAAACAGTATGAAAAGTAAATGCACATAGATTTTCAAAGATGAATTCAGTGAGTGGGAAGAGAGACTTTGGAGAAAACCTTGGTGATGCAAGACCCCATGTAAATAGGAAGCTTGGGAAATAGCTTTTTGGGAGAGAGGCAGAAACCATAGGATACCAGGAGACTACTGCTGGGGAGGTTACTGGCAAGTGAGAGAGAAGGACAAAGCTAGGCCACCTTGGATAGTCACCTTGAATATTCACCATCTGGTAGTTATCTTATTTTAATGAATTATTCTTACTAACTAGGTATTAAGCTCAGTTATTCCTTCCTGTTGAAAGAATAGATATACTGTCAGCACCTTCTCAGTTCTGTACCCAGGAAGATAGCACTGGTCATATTGCCCTAGTTACACACACACACACACACACACACACACACACACACACATTATATAATGTTTATATGTATATGCATTGTATGTATGTGTATATATGCATATGTATATATATGTGTATATGGATATATACAAACATATATACTATATATAACTGTATGTATAGTGTATATGTATATATGTGTGTGTGTGTGTGTGTGTGTGTGTGTGTGTGTGTGTGTGTGTATGTGTCTGTATAATAGGACCTGTGTGGATTTCAGGGCAAAGGTATAATTTAGTGTAATTCCCACTCTCCTCTCTTTAAAAACAAAACAAAACAAAACAAAACATGAGCCTAGATGAAGAAAAGGTAGCTAGGAAGGGAGAGGTGGAAAGAAGCCTTTTTAACCTCTTATTTTAGTAATTAGAGTGTTAATACCTTTGTATTCTTTTTTTTTTTTTTTTTGCTTTTTGGAGGGCAATTGGGGTTAAGTAACTTGCCCAAGGTCACACGGCTAGGCTTTTGTTTGTGTGTACGTTAAGTGTCTGAGGCCGGATCCGAACTCAGGTCCTTCTGACTACAGGGCTGACGCTCTACTCACTGCGCCACCTAGCCGCCCCTAATACCTTTGTATTCTTAAAGGGGAAAATCAAATCCCCAAATCCAGCTGGTTTGTAAGAATGGCTGTATGAAACACAAAATTCTTTTCAAAATATTACTCTTCCTCCTCTTCCTACTACTACTACTATGATTATGACTACTACTACTACTGCTAACTACTACTATTATGACTACAACTATGACTACTACTACAACTACTACTATGACTACTACTACTATTATGACCTACATAGTATTTAAAAATTATTATAAAGCACTTTATATGTTATCTCATTCAGTCCTCACAACATCCTCATGAGGCAGGTGTTATTGTTATCTCCATTTTACAGCTGAGAAAACTTGTTTGAACCCAGGTCTTCTTGACTTTTAATGCCAGTATTCTATCCATGCCCCTTAGCTGCCACTTTAGCTGAATCATTAATCTCCAGACTAACTAAAACCTGATTTCAACAAAAATTGTAACAACAAAAAAATCTGTTTTGGAGAAACATTTAATGAACCACCTTTCATTCAGGTTTGATAGAAAGGAGCTAGATACTCAGTCCCCCAGATAAGTCTTGTAAGAGAAGAATCATAGCTATGCTTCTCAGTCATTGGATAAATAGGTTCTGCCCCACAAATGTTGGAGAATATTTTTGTAATGGATTTTAGATTTTGCTGAAAGTACTGCTAGTAATAATACAGCTACAAAATAGAAACGATTACTCTGAAATGATACTGCTCTAGGTGCATAGTTGATCCACTGAATTATTCTTTCCAGCAATATTCTTACTAGCTCTTGGCTTTTTGGCTATTAAAGAAAGCTGAGATAAGATTGGGTCATATGTCAGCTGAGCCATGAAGAAGAGAACAAAAGCTTGACTATTGGTTTTAAAAACCATAAAGCTCCTACTTTATATTTCTTGCTGTTGGAATGGCTGGAAAGTTGATTCATTATCCAGTCTCAAAGCAGGGGCTTATAGAAATTGTGATGAAATCAACATGAAGTCCAATGAGTGGTCTATAAATCACCATCTGTTTATCTTTTGAAGCAACCTATAGCTCTCTTTTTAAAGATAAATTAACAGAATTTATTTCAAGCAGTGTGGAATTGTAGATGTTCCATTAGGTTAAAAACAAGGGAAGTGTTCAACACAAACCCTGTATGTCACTGGAGGCATAGAGTGCAAGAACTGCAATCAGGAAGACCTGGGCTTAAATCCTGCCTTTGACATATATTATCTATGGGATCTTGGGCACGGTCCTTAGTACCTCTAAGCCTCAGTTTCTTCTTTTGTAAAATGGAGGAGTTGGGCTCAATGACCTTTTAAGTCCCCCTTAGCCCTAAATCCTGTGGTACTGCATGCTCTCTACAACATCCTAATATACCAAAACTTCTAATACATCTGAAGTAGGTCAGTAGCATGAAGTGACTCAGGCATCTGAAAGCTAGGAATATGTGAATGCTTTAGTTTTCTCACATGTACAGTGGTTGCTGATACTCAGTGGCAGCCCTAAGGATTTCTTGCAAGAAAACTGTTTTTGTGAATGTATTAAATACAAAGAGGTGGTGAAAATCTCACAAAATGGAAGCTGTTTGGTAATAATTCTTTTGAATGTTCTAAAATATCAGTTGTAAAAATAATGATTTCTTTCATTCGAATATTCAAAGTGTTTATCTACAGCTTTGAAGTTCTAGCTAGGCTACTTGGTTTAAGTGACTATTTCCCAAATAAATTGCCTACCCTAGTGGTTATTACATTACTTTAATGTACTTATTATCTTTCTTTTGAGACTGTCGAAAGAGGGCACCTTGTGTAGCAAGCTGACCATTTTAGAAATGGGAGAATACTATTTGTGTGTCATAAAATTCCTTCATTCTCTTTACTTTCTTCTTTCTATCCTTCTTCCCCTCTTTCCTTCTTTCTTTTTATTTTTTCTCTTTCTCTTTTCCTTCCTCCCTTCCTTCTTTCCTTCCTTTCTTCCTCTCCCTCCATTCTTGCCTCTATCCTTTTTTCCTTCCCCTTTCTTTTTGCCTTCAGATGGCTTTTTTTCGGACACAACAGAATTCCAAAGTGTCTAAATTATTTAGAGTAGACCCCTGTCTTAACTGACTTTTAATAAACAGCTTCAGGGATACTGTGGATAGAATCATGCCCTTTGAGAAACAACAATTAAATGTGCAAAAACACCTGGCATTACATAGCCTGTGAAGTGGGCATTAGTCCTGTTCATTTTCCACCTGCTGTTTTCCAGGTGTTTCACTATAGATGTGGCAAAAAGGATCCAAATGTGACCAGTATTCTTTTCTTCTTCTCTTTCTTCACTGTCTGCATGGAAATATCACCTTTTTTCTGGTGGTCTCAGTCCATAGGGCCTATTACATCATCACCTCAGGCTCAGATGATGCCTTTGTGTCAGCCTGCCACTGATGCCTATATAGCTGATTGACTATGATTGGAAACCTATGTTTTCCCAGCATTCTGTGGCAAAGCTAGCATCAGGTGTACCATCTATGATACCTATGGAAGGTGTGGTTTTCACATCCATCTTATGATTTAAAAGATTCATACACTTTAAAGATTGGCAAAAATCTCAGTGGTCACTGACTCCCTGCCTGAAACATGCATACTTCCTATAGAATCTCAAGAGAGACACCATCCAGTATACCTGAATATTTCCAGTAATGGAGAATTAATTATTTTTCAAGGTAGTCCCTTCCATTTCTGGGTAGTACTAATTGCTAGGAATGGAATCAAACTGCATATACTGATAGAAAAGAACTAATGAAGTTACCTACTGCCATATTTCTGGGGAGTAGTTTGCCTCTGGACATTGTGATTTAAGGAGGTGTTAATTATTTAAGTATTGAAATATTATTTTAGTATGATGAAATAGTAACATATTAGATAACACTCTGGTGTCGAGATAATTAATGAAGCTTCCACAGGTGCCTAATTTAATCCCAAGGGTGAAGTTGAAGCATTGCAACAGCCTAGTCTAGTTAGGTGTCTATCCTAATAATTGAAATTTATATATGATTTTTAAAGATTTTCAAAGAGCTACATATTCATTATTTCCCTTGATTCTTACAACTGTTGATGCTACTGATATCATTATATTCATTTTACAGAAGGAGAAACTGAGGTTTAGAGAGGTTGAATGACAGGATAGTCTTCCTGACCCTAGGTCTAGAACTCTACACCCTACCTCTTAATTTTAGCCTATATTCTCCAAATAGGATCATTAAGTTCCAGGGAACAAAGAACTCTAGTACTACTTATTATTGGTGTGTTAGCCTTTGTTTAATTGTGGTTTTAACCAGAAACATTGATAGTATAAACCACAGTGTCAAAAATAGCTTTTTGATTTTTAAGAATGTTCATATAAGAAACAGTGCAGTATACAATGTCTCCACAAGGCTATCTTAGTGACTCAGTCATAGATATATGATTTCATTTTTTCCTTAAGGCAAAACATTCAACTTGAGATTTTGAATAGGTCAATGCTTCATTCAACTGTATTCAAAGAGGAATGAAAGCATGTCAAATAATTAGTTGTTCTTTTGTATTGTTATTACAGGCCAGCAGGGGGCACTACAAGTTGATGAAATATCAGCCACTGGGTATGTGGTCCTTAGAATTAGACAAAAATGGAGTTGTGAATTCGCAAGAGATTAAAAAAAAATAGCATTGCTTTCCAAATAGGGGAAAAATGCAACGCAAATAATACTTTAGATATTTACTATTTAAATCTAGTCTTAAATACAACTGAAGTTTAAATGAGGTTAAATTAAATTAAAACTTCCCTAATTTGGGTTCAACCGATTTAAAATTGATGATAATTCATATATAATAAAATGGAATTTATATTATGCAACTTCCTAAAAAAGGGTGGTGGTTGTAGTTTAACAGTAAATTTAAAATATGAACAAGGTCCTTGGCCAAATTGTGAAGGAGGAAAGACTTGCCTTTGCTCCCCTTCCACATCCTGTTTCAATGACTTTCTTTCCATTTAATGTCACAGAATTTGGAGCTAGAAGGCAACTTAGAAGTAATCTAGTTCAATATCAGAATTTGAACACAGGTCTGCTAATTCCAAATCAAATTCTCTTTATACATTACCAAACTGACACCTCTGTTTTCTAGTAGATGCCTAGCCTGGGTTTCAATTATTCTTGACTTCCTCAGGGACTTTCATTCTCTGTTTTTGTATCCCTAGAATATAGCACAGTGCCTGGGATGCATAGTAGGTACTAAAAAAATACTTTTGGATCCCTGCTAAGGTTCATTCATTCTTTCTTTCAACCAACTGCTCCACATAAGGTATGAAATGAGTCTTGGTAATGACTCAAGATATTTTTGTTTGTGTGTGGGGGGTGGAGGGTGGGGGTGGGGGGAGGCTGAGGGTGGGACACAACCATTATCCACAGGTGGGAAACTGGCAAAACATGTATACTTAAAGAAAGAATTTGAAAAAGGACAAAGAGCACATGGAGAATCCTCCAAGTAGTTTCTAGTGGATGTTAGAATATTTACAATATTTATAAAAAATATTCCGGGGTATTGGACCCCTGGAAGAAGAAATAAAAATTTATAAAAATATAAAATAAAAACATAGTGGATGTTAGAGATATTTAAATTTCTGTTTTCTTGAAATTATGGATTTTTTTTATGAATTCAGCTAAATGGTACAGAGGACAGAGGGCTGAACTTGGAGTCACTAAATTTAAGCTTAAATTTAGCCTCAGATACTTACTAGCTCAGTGACCCTGGGCCAGTCACTTTCCCTCAGCTTCAGGTTCTTAATCTGTAAGATAAGGGGGTTGAACTCAATGATCTCTAAGATCCTTTCCTCTTGTAAGTCTATGATGCTAAGACATCCATGTCACTTGGGCATTCAGACCTGTTTGTAGGGCAGGTTGACCTGTATTAGATACTGATAGCATAATCTTAGGAAATAGATGAGCTATTGTCTCAGGTACCCAAATCGGCTCCTTGTGGTTCTGCTCAGATCACTCATAGATTCCTGTACATCAAAGCTGATATCAGGCTCCAGAGCAGAAAGGGGCTACCTCCTGACTACAATGTTGATGAGCAGAAAGATCCTTATAGGGAATGGAGCTGAACTTTCTCTTCTCCTGGTTCTGCTTCTTCCTTTTCTGTGAGATCTGAGGAAAATCATTTCACTACTTGAATCTTCAGTTTCCTCATTTATTCAATGAGAGAGGTGAACTAGATGAGCACTAAGTTATCTTGAACTAGATGGCTTTGAAATCCAGTGATATAGAGCACTGGGCTTGAAATTAGGAAGACTTAAGTTCAAATCCAGCCTCAGACACTTACTAGCTGTGAGATCCTGGACAAGTTGTTTAACCTCTGTCTGCTTTAGTTTCCTCATCTGCGAAATGGGTATAATAAAGAACCCGTCTCCCCATGTTGTGAGGATCAATCAACATATAATATTTGTAGGGCACTTAGCCTGGCATCTGGCACATTATAGTCATGATATAGAAACATATGCACACACATACATGTATGTATATGTATATGTGTATGTAAATATATGTAGTGCCTGCAATGTACCAGACTATCTGTCTATCTATCTATGCATGTATCTATATCTACAAATACATTTCTTTCCCCTCCTCATGTTTCCATAGGCAAGTTACTAATCACTGTAATGGCAAGCAAAAAAGTACTTAGCACGTTGTTTCAGCTACTTAAGTATTTAGCAGCTTGTTTGAGCCTCTTGTGATTTGAAGGTGGGAGGAACTTGCTGATGCAACAGGAAGGGAGAACCACCATATATAAGGAGGAGCACAGCTGGGACAGAGCAGAACTGAGAAAGGGAATGGTTATGGAGGCCAGGCACTCTGTATGTTCTTTTGTGTTTGTGATGCTTTAAGCAGAAGCCCTGGGACCTTATTAGAATCCCTGAAAGAGGATTTTCTTATTGTCTATTTACAGAAGTCCTAGAGGAAGGTTTCAGAGGTCTTGGAACTATACTGATGATCTGTGTTGAGTTCTCAGAACTTTGTGGGTCTGTGCTGATTTCACAGGCAGATAGTGAATTGATGATGGTGCCAGAAATGTGTATGAATGTTATTTTAGCTCTGTTAAGCTTTGTCTTCCCAGAAACAGAAACAGCAAAGGACTTGAGGTGGAACTGGACACTGTGAGCTTCAATATGGAATGGGAACTGAATGAGGATATGGACAAGGCACTGGTCAAGGAGCTGGATAGGAGCTAAGAGCTGTCTGCCTGTGAATCCAGGGAGTTGGACCCTTGGAAGAAGAACCATGGAATTTGGGAGGCATCACTGAGCCAAGATGAAAAGAACTCTCCCTGAATACTTAATGCTGATTGACAAGATCATGATTTACTGTGATCTAGGGGTGGGAGAGCTTTGCACTCTATACCTTGTACCCCTTAAGGATGATTGAGTTAAGTGTGATGGGAAACTAATCTCCAATCAAGGAGAAAGAAGACTTTTTGACGGAGTGATTAAGACAATGTGACCTCGGGGTGGGAAAACTTTTTTTTTTAATTAAACAAATGCTTTATTAACTTCTGGTTTACATCATTCATTTCCACCAGATTATGAGTTACATTTTCCCCCCATTTTTTCCCTACCCACCACCCCAGAATAGCAGTCCCACTAGATATCCTCTCATCCAATCTGCTCTCTCCCATATCTTCTCCCATACCCCCTTCGACTTTGCCATTAGGGCAAGGTGAATCTCTGAGCCCCACTGCCTGGACATCTTATGAAACATTTAATTTTAAAACTTCGATTTTCAGATCCATTCCCTTTCTCCCTTGTCACCCACTCCCTCTGAGAAGATAAGCAATTCAGTATGTGTTGTACATGTATATCTATGCAAAACATTACCATAGTAGATATATTGTAAAAGACTGCTTATATTTCCCTCCCACCTGTCTCACCTCCCACCTGGTCCATTCCCTACTTTGATCCTGTCCCTCTTTGATAGTGGGTACTTCTAACCTCCCCTCTCTCCAGAATGCCCTCCCCTCCATCATCCTCCCTCTCATCCCCCTTTCCCCTACTCAGGAGAGTGAGTGATGGTAAGATATTCCATTTAGTATGTATGTGATTCTCTCCTTGAGCCAACTTCAATGAGAATATGCTTTTGCCTTTTTGCCTTCCTGTTCTTCCCCTCCCCTACAACTACTTCCCCTTGCCTCTTCTACATGAGATAGTTTGCCCTACCCTGTCTCTCTCCATCTCCTCTTGCCACTTTCCTCTCTCACCTCTTGACTTCACCCCTTAAGAATCATCCCTTCCTTGGGGCGGCTAGGTGGCGCAGCGAGCAGAGAGCCAGCCCTGGAGCCAGAAGGACCCGAGCTCGGATCTGGCCCCAGACACCCAACACACAAACAAAAACCCAGCCACGTGAACCTGGGCAAGTCACCCAACCCTAATTGCCCTCCAAAAAAAAATAATCATCCCTTCCCATCAAATTCAACCTGTGCCCTCTATCCATGTATACCTGTGAACATATGCCATGTACCCTTCTTCAATTATTTTCATTATGAGAAAGGTTTCATCAAACACAGTTATTGTTTTTCCATGTAGGACTGTAAATAGTCCAACTTTGATAAGTTCCTTTTGATTTCTTTTCCTTGATTACCTTCTCAAGCATCTCTTGCTTCTTGTGTCTGAATGTCAAATTTTCTATTCAACTCTGGTTTTTTCATCAAGAATGCTTGAAAGTCCTCTATTCCACTGAATGACCATATTTTCCCCTGAAACAAAATACTCAGTTTTGCTGGGTAGGTGACCCTTGGGTTCATTCCCAGCTCTTTTGCCCTCTGGAATATCATATTCCATGCCCTTCTATCCCTCAGTGTAGAAGCTGCCAGGTCCTGGGCTATTCTGATTGTGTTTCCACAATATTGAAATTGTTTCTTCCTGGCTGCTTGTAGTATTTTCTCCTTGATCTGGGGATTCTGGAACCTGGCTATAATATTCCTGGCAGTTTTCTTTTTGGGATCTTTTTCAGGAGGTGATCGGTGGATTCTTTCAACCTCTATTTTGCCCTCTGGATCTAAAACATCAGGGCAGTTTTCCTTGAGAAATTCTTGAAGGGTGATTTCTAGGTTCTTTCTTTGATCATGGCTTTCAGGTAGTCCAATAATTTTTAAATTGTCTCTCCTGGATCTATTTTCCAGGTCAGTGGTTTTTCCCATGAGATATTTCACATTGCCTTCTATTCTTTCATTTGTTTGGATCTGTTTAACAGCATCTTGATTTCTCATAAAGTCATTAGCTTCCATTTGCTCCAGTATAACTCTGAAGGAATGAATCTCCTCAGTGAGCTTTTGAGATTCTTTTTCCATCTGGCAAATTCGACTTTTTAAGGCATTCTTCTCCTCATTGCCCTTCTGAGCCTCTTTTGCCATTTGAGTTAGTCTATTTTTTAAGGTGTTATTTTCCTCAGTCAGGCTGTTGACTGTCATTTCATACTTTTCTTGCATCTTTTTCATTTCTCTTTCCAAATTTTCCCCCACTTCTCTTATCTGCTTCTTAAGATCCTCTATGGCCTGTAGCCAGCTTGTATTTTCATTTGTGGCTTTTGGTGCAGGAGTTCTGACCTCACAGTTCTCCTCCATGCTTTGAGCCTCTTTGCCCCTAAAATAGGAGTCCAATGTTGAACTTTTCTGTTTATTTTGTTTCGTTTGCCTAGGCATATTGCCACTTAATTACTTGATTTTTGGGCTTGTTGCCACAGTAGGACTCTGCCACCAGACAGGGGAGCTTCCACCCAAACGTGGGGTCTTCACAACTTCTGCCAGTTGGGTGGCCTCTGTAAAGCCTCCACCCCCTCTGGCAAGTTGGATACCCACCCCAAACTTCCCCCCCAGAGCACAGTCCAGATCCAGGCACTTTAAAGCAAAAGCGATTAACCCCCAGACTGATTGCTGGATCTTCCTACAGTTTGCAGACCAGGAGCTAGAGCCACTACTGATGCTGCAAAATGGCTTCTGTGCAGCTGTTTCTTCAGCGGCTTTTTGCCCCCAGGGGAGGAAGCCATGTGTTCCCCAAATACTGGTCCCAAAGTCCATAGGGCACTAACCTCTCACTTTGTCCTAGGCATATCTATGCTGATAATTCTGGAATCGCCACAATTGCTGGTGTTCTGGGGTTCCACCAGGTGGCTGAAGGCCCGGCCGCCCTGGGGCTAAAACCATGGACCTGGGCTCGGCTCTGCAAGCTGCGCTGTGGGTTCCCAGCGTGCTGTGCTGTCTGCTCTCAGATTGCTGAGCTGGCCGCTTCCTGCAGGGCTGCTGGGCTGTCCTCAGCAGGAGGTTAGCTTCTTTGTGCCGTTCTGTGGGTGCTGTGGCTCCAGAAGTTGTTCGGAGCTCCCTTTCACATTGTTCGAAATTTGTGTGGGGCAGAGCACATTGGAAATGCTGTTTCTACTCCGCCATCTTGGCTCCGCCCTCATCTTTAATTTTTAAAACCGTATTCAATTCAAGGCACTCTAAAGCCACATATTTTGCATTCACCTATATCCATCTTTAGGTCAAGCTGAAGAGTCCATTTGTCATTTTTAATTTCAAAAGAGATGGAAAGATATGACCCTTTCCTTGATTTGTAAAACAGGCAGCCCAACCTTTCCTTCATTGATTATGGGTGGGAAAACCTAGACCTTTGTACTTTGTGCCCCTTAAGGAGGATGGCTCCTTAAGGATGATTGAGTTAAGGATTTACTGAATGATATCTTTTGTTTAAAACTATGTGGCCACTTTAAGTGAAAACTATGTAGCCACTTTAGTGATAAATTGTTATATCATTGTGAATTCTGTATTTTGGTTTCTGTGAATGTTTTGCTTCAATTTATTGCTGAATAGAGAGTTCACTATACTATGTGATCAGAACCTTAGAGCTATTCACAGCAGCAGTCCTCTGGAAAACTGCCTGTGCTTGGCTTTACAATCACTTGGTACACCAGAAAATTCTCTTAAGTTACAACTTGTGGAGCAAAAAAAGATCAATTTGTATTGCTGAGTAGTTTTTTTTTTTAAATGGTAGTTCTCTATATCAGTGAAATCATGAACCCAAACCAAGAACTAAATGTATACAAAATTAAGTGGAAACATATATTAATTTTAATATAAATGTATATTATATACAATTATATATATATATGAATTATAATTTAAATGTCCTTCTACGCATACTACTACATTTCTTAAAAAAATATTTCCGCAAAGGGCCTATGAAACAGAAGTACCTCTAGCCTCTAAGGTCCTTAACCTGTTTGTTTGTTTTATACCTTCTACATCATAGCCAAAGTTGATTCCTTGCTGTTCTTATACCACTTCTAGTAGTTTGCTGGACTTATGCCTTTTGACACGACTCCTGACTGGAATATCTTTCTTTTAGTTATAAATTTTTTTTATAACTTTTATGAATTTTATAACTTTTAGTTATAAATTCACATCATTTACAATCCATTTCTTCAGGAAAGCCTTTCTTAAAGTCCCCAGCCAGAACTGATCTCTCCTTCCTCAGAACTCAGAAAACTTTATATCTTTTACTAAACTTTTACAGTTTCCTTGCTATTAAGTATCTTGGTATCTCAGTATTAGTATCTTGGTATTTCATCTTGTAGAACATTAGCTCCAGGCAAAACAAGAAGTCCTATGTCAGGAACACTATCCTACCTCTATGTATTCCACCTACTGAGCTCCCTGGTTTCCTTTAATTCCCAACTAAAATTATACCTTCTACAGGAAGCCTTCATTAATCCCTCTTAATTCCACTGCCTTCCCTCTCTTAATTATTCCTGATTCATCCCATATATAGTTTGCTTATATATATTTGTTTGCATGTTCTCTCTCCCTATTAGATTGTAAATTCCTCGAGGGCAGGGCCTATCTTTTTGCTTCTTTTCATATCCTCTGCACTTAGTGCAATGCCTCGCAGATAGTAGATACTTAATAAATGTTTATAAATTGAATTGCGTCTTGATTTTTCTTTGTATCTTCAACAGCAATTAGTGTGGCGATCAATACATTCATTACAGGTCATCAGTAAATATTTGTTGAATTGAAATTAATTTGGTTGACTCAATAAGGGAAGAATAACTAAGTCTATCAGTTTAGTTAAATTCGTTGTTATTTTTTATTAAGCAAAATTGTCATTTTATTGAGTGGTTGATTCATATGTATCTACTCCAGATTTTCAGGAGAATTTAAGTTCATTGAAGGCAAGAATTTTTTTCATTTTTTTCCTCTGTATCTTTATTGGCTAGTACTTTACTTGGTATATAATATATTTTCTGCTGAATTTAGTAAAATTCATGAGTTGCATAAAGGTAGAAAGTCAAGTATCACTTTGTTTTGTCCTCTATCTCCTCATGCAATCTGAAAATATAAAAACTTTCTGCTATGGAAAATTGAAAAATATTATCCTGTTTCCTAACTTTTAATCTCATTTAGTGACATATTCATTCCCCTTTGTACATTGTGTATTTTTTTTTGCCCTCTTCTTTCTCCAATTGACTTTAAAGCAAGCTCACCTTGTGATATTCAAACTCAACGTTAAAAAAGGAATTAGAATACGTGTCTGTTTCATAAAGTAAATTAGATCAATGGAATTCATATTTCTTTAAACATTAAAAAACCCCATTATTGTGTTTATTCAATTAAAAAAAGCTAGAAGAGAAAAGCAACATTTTCTGAAGGCAGGTACAATAGAAAGTAAATCACAGGACTTGGGAAAATATTTATAGCACATTTACTGGAGTGTATTCAATAAGTACTCATTATTAGTAATTATAGTTATTAAGTTTCCTTAAGTTCTATTAAGTAAGATGGACAGGAGAAATACTATAAAGATCAATGATTTAGAGCTAGAAAGGGCCAGAGAAGTCATCTAGTTCAAAATGCTCATTTTCCCTTGTCCAGTATCACAAAACTACTGTGTCAGATTTATTTCAGGGTGTGCTGGAGCCAGATGACCAATTTTTGAGAGCCAGTTATTAAATTGTCAAGGTGAGCCTGTATACCTCAGAAATTACCAGATACTACAAATCAGAGCTTGATTTATTGTTTTGTTGATTGTGTAGAGTCAAGGAATTGTTAGCAATGCAGATCAAAATGAAAAGTGTGTGTGCATACTTCCTCTCCTCCACCTGCCCCAGAGTCTGATTGTTACACTAGCACAGGCTGGTAGTTCTCTGTAAACATTATTTCAGAAGAAATGCAGTAAAAGGCTCAGGGTATGAAGTTATTTACAGACCAAGTTACTACTACTATTATTACTACTACCTACTACTACTACTACTACTACTACTACTACTACTACTACTACCGCTACTGCTGCTGCTGCTGCTGCTGCTACTACTGCTGCTGCTACTGCTACAGTTTGTTATTGTTCAGTCATTTTCCAGATCGACTCTGTGACCCTATTTGAGATTATTTTTAGGCAAAGGTACTGGAGTGGTTTGCCATTTACTTCTTCAGTTCATTTTTTTGCAGATGGGAAAACTGAGGCAAACAGGGTTAAGTGATTGACCCAAGGTCATACAGCTAGTAAGGGTCTGAGGCCAGATTTGAACTCTGGAAGGAGTCTTCCTAACTCTAGGCCTGGCACTCTATCCACTGCACCACCTAACTGATCCGTGCTATTACTGACATTTATATAGTGCTTTAAGGTTTGCAAAGTATTTTACATTCATTATCTCATTTAAGCCTCATTTTAATTTAATTTAATTTAATTTAATTAAATAATTAAACAAATTAAATAAATTAAACTAGTTTAAACCTATGTTATCTTAACTTCAAATCCAATACTCTCCTGTTACTCCATGCTGCCTCTCTAAGAAGATGTTGATGTCTAACTACAGTAGAATACATCATAGGTTCTGAATGCTGAGATAGGCTAGTCACATTGATGGGCAGGAGTGAACTTAGATCAGCTAAGATATTATTGAATTGGTAACATGTTCCTAGTAGTTTCCAAGTAATACAGGGAATACAAATGTAGTATGACACAGTCCCTACCCTGAAGGAATTCATCGTCTCTCTGGGGATACAAAACAGGTTTTTTTATTCAATGTATATTATAGACAAACAAGGGGAATATGGTCTTCATGAATAGCCGAGGAAATCTTAACATGGACTTCGTAATATGTACAGACATTCTGTAACTAGTTGCAATTTCCTAACAATGTTGTAAAGACACAGGTTTTTTTTTTTTTTTTGATGGGTTATTGAGCCAGAACTCAAAAGGCTCATTCAGAAAACACTAACCAGCCAAATTGTGCTCTGGCTTTTCCACACGTGTCTGCATAGGAGTGAGAGATATTGCTGCATGCCTCAGGATGGCTTTGGGCCATCTTACTTGATTGTGAGACCTGGCACATGGCCTGTGAATACAGATCTTTTTTCTCTGCCTTCGTATTTTCATTTCTGTGTGTGTGTGTGTGTGTGTGTGTGTGTGTGTGTGTGTGTGAAGATTCAGAGAAAGATAGGAGCTTTGAAAGATCAGAAAGGTAAACGACCAGGAGTCTAGAATGTGAGTTTACCCCAGATTTTATAGCCAACCAAGTGTTGAGGAGCAAAATCCAGAACAAATTGTTCGATATAGGATAGGTTGAAGGCAGTCAAGCAGGAACTTCAGCAAATCATACATCAGTTTTGACAAATTCAGAGGTGAAATTTGGTGAGGTGAACTTTATGTCAGTGCCCATTCTTTCCAGAACAGAGGTGATATAGGGGAGAATGTGCTTCCAGAGTTTTGGGAAATATTTATATTGTTGTTTTTACTATATCTTCTCTGTAAATATGCATTTGTAAAAGCTAATTGTTGGAAAGTTTTCAATGAAACTGGGGCACTAATTATTGGCAGGTAACATGGTGGAGACAAATGTGGAAAAGAATGATGACAAGTGAATTAGACAAAAATGTTCCAATCCCTTAAGAGTACACCTAGAATCTTGAGTGGGAGAACAGTTACCCCAGGGGCCTTAATGAATTAGTTTCACTGTGAGCTGGAATGATGCTCCTCAGAGTTTAGAAAGTCTGCAAAGACAAAAAAAATGACATATAGAAACTAGGATAGGCAAAAGTTAATAGAAGTTGAGGTAATAGAGGATGGTGGGTTAATGCGAATGTAATCACTATGGTTCAATAAATAATAGCAACAAAGACAGGAGCAGAAATGAAAAGCCTCCCTCTACATAAATAGGCATCTCCAGGAACAACGGGTTCCCAGTCAAAGCACTGGCTCTCTAACATGGCTAGACATGTTTTATTTCTATTTTAATAGAAATACTTTATTTTTATCCCATTTTTAGGCATTATACTTTCAAAAATTAAGCAATTTCTCAAATATGGAGGGAAATAAACTAAACACTGAAAAAGAATCAGGGTATGATGGATTGGATGTGTGAAAATTATAACATTAGAAACTATATTTCTGAAGTTACTGTTTAACCTGGGAATGAAGATCAGTTCTCTTTCTTTTTTTTCTCCGGACATATTTAGTTTCTATTTAATCACTCTTTAAGTGTCAATCTTTCTGAAAAATTCACTTTTCTCCACTGCTCTGAGCTTTCATAGGATTATTGTATTGGACTGCTTCAAGTCCTAATCTCTGCAAAGGTCTCATGCCCCTTTTGTGCACTGGGACTTAGATCAGGAAACAGAAATTTTGTTTCCATTAGAGGTGGTCTCTTGTTTGGTTGGAATTGTCTTCAATAACTGGTTCCCATGGGACAAAACTGCTTTCAAGCTATTTGAATAACTTACAACAGCCTTTCTCATTATTGGTACTCAACAGTCCCTCTCCATATATGAAGTGGTTTATTCCATATTAATGTTACAAAGATTTTCTGGACTTTCTATTATCTATTCAGGCATGGAAGCTCTTTCCTCACCCACTGGGAGACCAAATGGAAAGACCTTCTTGACTCAACTTGTTTTCATACATATCTAGTCACTCCTCTGTGCCCACAGAGATGGAGCTATAGTGCCTTTGTGTTTGTGAAAATCCTGCAATTAGAAAAGACAGCAGGCATTATACTGAAAAGAGGGCTTTGGAGGAAGAATTAATACAGCACTTCTCGCTTGTCCATCACTGTTCTTTGTCTTATTCCTGCTTACTACTAAATGGAAATGAATATTGTCTAGATGCAAAATCCACTGTGACCAATTCAAGAAAAGAAATAAAACAAAGCAGAAATAAACAAGAAAGAAAGGGAACTATAGGATGTCTTTTTTTTTTTCTAGACTGGGTCACCCTATCTCACCCAGGTTGGAAGTACAAGGGTCACTACTACATAGGTCCAAACTCACTCTGATCAGCATAGGAACTTTGACTAGTTCTGTTTCCAATCTGGCCTGGTTGACCCTGTGCTACACAAGCTAATGACTACACTCCCGCCTCCTCAACTCTCCCAGGGGCTCACCATAGCAATGTGAACTTAGCACAGACATCCAGTTGGCATAGCCCTTTAACTCACAGCTCCAGGGCTCCAACTACCCTGGGAGCAGAGCTCATGAATGTGTGCCACTAGGCTCTGTCTACATGTTAATGGATCACCAATAATGGAAATTGTTACTTTTCAACTAGTGTTTGGGCACATAATCAAATACCTTTAGTTAGCTGCTGTGGTATCCTTAATTTTGGCAAAGCTCAGTTCCTCTTTTTAAAACCTGAGCTGGGAGAATGTTAAATTTTCACTTTTGCTTTCTGATTTAACATAATTCTACACATTTTCCAACCAATAAAAAATAAATTGCTACAGGAATGTTTTTTTAGTGCTCTTTCCCCTTTGAAAGTATTTTGTATTCAATTTGTATGTCTTAAATGTTTACCCTATACATTTTTAATTTTACCTCCCCACCAGATTTTTTTTTTGTCTTAAAGTCAGTACCTTTGCACATATAGTAGGTCCTTGATAAGTGTGTGTATATATGCAAATATATATATATACATATATATGTGTACACATATATTTGTATGTATGTATATATGCATCTATATGCATGTGTGTGTGTGTGTGTGTGTGTATAGACACACATATGCATACCCATAAGATAATTTTTCTCTGGAGGTGATGCTGGGAGCACCATAGATTAGGAACAGTCTCTTGTGGAAGGTGGTGCATGAGTAGAATTTTATAGGAGCCTAGGCACTCTAAGAGATGGAGGTGAAGTTGGGACATAGTCTAGCCATGGGAAATAAGCTTCTGAAAAGTGTGAAGATGAAAATGGAATGTTGCACAGGAGGGAAAACAAGATCAGCTCAGCTTTACCACAGTATGTACACGAGGAGGTAATGTATATTTCTATTGTGGGCTTTGTCTAAATTGAACTTAGTCCAACGGGTTCATTTTTTAATGCCATGGATCCTCATGAACCATAAGAATTCAATTAAAACTGCTTTAATAACTTATGTCTTAAAACAAATAACACAAGAATTTTAACGAATATAAAACACAATTCCCCTTTCAAGGTCAGAAGCTGTGGGAAGTGCCTCAAAGGCCACTAAAACTCAGGAAATTATTTCTGACAACCTGATTCACTCCCAGGTCAGTCATTTTCTAATTCAAACCAACAGATCAATTGGTAGGCCAATTGGTAGAAGACAGGCTGTGCCCACCAAAGTACAGTAGCCCCAGGAGTCTGAACATTCTTTTATGTTTTACCCCATTGTGACAAAGTCCCCATACTTTCTGGGGGACCTTTCATTACTAAAAACAAAATATCAGAACAACTGAAAATTACTATGGAGGGTAAAACAAATAAAAATACAAAGCAATATAAGAAACCAGATTTCATTTTTTAAAATAGAAAAATAATGTCAGAGATAATTCCCCCAAATCTAGGATAACATAATTGTGATGTCTAGGAACAGTACCTAGAGCATAGTTTGTTTCCCCAAATTGGATGATCATATCTCTGACATTATTACCTCTCCCTATCACAATTCCTGATCATTTGATTTGAAATAGTTAAGAGGCTATAGGCCTTTAATATGCCATCTGTCCTGCTATCTACACTGATACTGAGACTTATCCAATATTCTCACATAGTCATTACTTCCATCTCATACCATTCAAAGCTCACCCTTCTTAGGAACCCCATCAGGGGAATACTACTAAATTGTAGCCCCTTTATTAAAGGCCTCTACTGAGGGCCTAAAGGCAATTAGGTGAAGAGGATAGAGTGCTGGATCTGCAGTCAGAAAGACTCATCTTCCTGAGTTCAAATCTGACTTCAGACACTTATTAGCTGTATGACCCTAGGTAAGTCACTTAACTGCTTACCTGAGTTTCTTCATTTGTAAAATGAGCTGGAGAAGGAAATGACAAATAACTCCAGTATCTTTCCCAAGAAAACCCCAAATGGAGTCACAAAGAATTGGGCACAACTGAAATGATTGAACAACAATAACTGAGAGCCTGCCGTCTTTTTTTCCATGTAAGTTGGATGAATATTCCCTTTCAGTGTTACCTAGGGAATTGAAATAATTACTAAATAGGCTAAAGAATTCCCCTTTCTCTAAGGAAACTCTCAATCAATGAGTATAAAAAAGGTAATTTTAGCTAAATCGTTAAAAATCCAGCTCTTACAATAATCCCACTCTTTTGCCCTTCAAACCCAATGAGAAGGAACTCGCTGAGCTATCCAAGGGAAAAGCAAATTTGCTAGTCAAAGGGGGGAGCCATTTTGTTGGCTTGCACAGATCTTTCTGAGGGGGCAATGCATTTTGAAACCTGAGCAAGTCTAAACAGAAGATGAACTAAGGAAGACTGGAGAGTAAATCCCAAAGTGGTCTCTTCTGATTAGGCAAGTCCTTCTGTAGGGCAAAGCTAGGAAACTGTTAAAGGGGAGCACCTTTCACCTTCTTGGGGGATAATGCTGATTTCTCAAAGTCAAAGCCTCTGGACATCTAACCCTAATGATTATGGAATTGAAAGGAATTTGGTGTGTTTGATCCATGCCCACTCCTGACAATGCTCAGATTCTTAAATACTTCAGTTACAATTAGAGCATACCTTTTAGTTATATGTCCCTTGCTCATTCCCTCTCAATGGCATCAGGCCCTAGCTATGAGTCTTTATAAGCCTGGAGAGATCAATTGATGGTTTGAGCAAGAGATTGGGAAAACCACAGCAGCTGTTCAGATAAACAAATAGAAACATATCCCTGTGCTAACAGTGCCAAGTATTGTGGGCTAAGCCTAAATTTGGCTTAGTGAAGCAGGTTCAAGGATTTAAAAAAAAAATGATGCAGTAGGCACACATGCACCATGAAAATCCAATTAAAACTATGTTAATAATTGAAGTTTAAGAACACATAATACTGGAATAAAACACAACTCCCCTTCTAGGCTCAAATACTGAAGGTAGTACTTTGCAAACATTTTCTGCCCAGGGAAAACAGTTTTTGACCGCCTTCCTGACCCTAGGCCAATCCTATTATATTTCAAACTAGCAGGCTTGCAAAGCACCAGGTGGGTTGTGCCAAGTGGCATGGTAGAAGACAGACTGTGACCACAACATCTACAACTACCCCAAAGAATCTATCAAATCTTCAACTACTGTATCATAAGCCTGAAAACCTATGATGGAGGCAGATTATAAAAGATGTTAAGTGCCAAAGAGAGGAGTTTGTATGTGAACAATGCTAAAAGCAATGGAAGTAATCCTGGTTATCTTGCAATTGCTGCGTAATTCCTGTGATCCTATACATCTGTTTCCTTTTCCAATTTAGTCCTTTCTGGGAGAGGGGCTAGACTATACTTGGAAGGTTTATACACTCACTTATCTGTGGCATAAATACAAATATTGTTCTTTAATGCCAATCAGTACGAACCTCTAAAGCTCTCCATACTAAATGAGATTCTTAGCTTTGTCTTTGGAGCTACTTTTGGGTGTTGATATCCTAAGAGCTTAAATACTTTTCAATACCATCTTTGGGTATGATTTTACAGAGCTCCATTTAACTAATATGATACCTGAGTTGTTTCCTTACCATAAATTAAATAGCATTTAATATAATATTTTTATTAGGAATAATCTTGTTCATTTTAATTTTTAAAATAAAAGAGGGGGAAGCAAAAAAAGCTGCTTTATTTTTTTATTTCCTGAAGGTTTATTTTCCATTTTCTTATCAAGTACTTATCAAGAATGTTGTCAAGAGAATTTCTCTTTAATAAAAATGGCCTCTTAGGACATTTCATCCTATGAGATTCTATGATTTTTAGAACAATGGGAGATGTTCCAAAATGAAATGACTGTTTCATGTGATGACAAAGGGTAATAAGGTAAGACATTAAGATAAGCAACCAGACAGAAATCCAATTACACAGAAGCATATAAAATTTTAGAATTGGAAGGGATCTCACTGACCCATCTCATTCAACTCATGCCTGAAAGGAATCCCTCCATCACACATTTAGCACATAGTCATCTAGCCTTTGCCTACTCTTGGGCAATTCTAATTCAAAAATCTTTGCTTCCATCACACCATCTCTGCAAATTCCACTGCATTATTCCTGGTTCTATCCTCTGGGCCCAACAGAATCAATTTAGTCCTTTCTTCCTAGGATAGCCCTTCAAATACTTAAAAACAAGTATAACCCACTCTCTGAATCTTCTCTGATTCAGGAAATAAAACAAAAACCCAGAATCCTTAAAACG
The DNA here is from genome assembly GCA_011680675.1 of Gymnobelideus leadbeateri. Taxonomy (NCBI): domain Eukaryota; kingdom Metazoa; phylum Chordata; class Mammalia; order Diprotodontia; family Petauridae; genus Gymnobelideus; species Gymnobelideus leadbeateri. The sequence goes on from WOXC01010068.1 coordinate 129,352, forward strand.
ATGGACTCGAGATTCATTTTCCTGGTTGTTGTCCCCTAGATGTTCTTCTGTTGAATGATATCCATTCTAAAGTGTAGCATCATCAAGAAAAGAAAAAGAATCACAAAGCTTTGGAAAACTTTACTATGTCTTTGGAAGTCTGCAGCTTGAGTTTAAGTAGGTACTGCCACAAGTAGTTCATTTCTATATTTGTATTGCCAGGTCTTTATATTTGTCAGATCAGACCTGGAAACAATATCACTTGACTGGATCTGAGTAGTCTTTAATGCCATTTTATGCAAGAGTAATTTTCTAGTCTCTAATAGTCTTCTCCCCAGTGCCTGGGATTGCGATTAATTGATTGAGTAACCTGAGATTACTTTCTGAGTATATTGAGTAGAATACTGAGATTACATTACTTTCCATCCACACTATCTATACCTTGTATGGACATACTTGTTTGCATATCATCTTCCTCATTAGAATATGAGTTTCTTGAGGGCAGAGTTCATGTTTTTGTCTTTCTTTGTCTCTTCAGCACTTAGAATAGTGCCTGGTACAGAAGAAGCATTCAATGAATACTTGTTGACTGACTCACTGACAAAGGAGTGGTGTTGAGTATATTCACAGCATTAGGATAATTCACCTCAGCTACCCATTGTAACAGATACAGAGGGTCAAAGAATATCCCTAGGTTTGCTCCTAGAGCTATCAGATGTGAAAATGGAAATTTTTTGTTATCTTTCAGAATCATAAAGAGCAAGAATGGGATTCTGGAGAACTGCTTTAGGGAACATTCTTTCCCTGCTTCTTGAGCATAAACTTGGTGTCTGGAGAGAATGATAGGGACCAGAGAGGCAGAGTATGCTCTCTTTCCCTCGATATTACCAGGCAAAAGCCCTTTCTGCAATCAGAAGATTTAATAAAAGGTGACTTTATAGGCATATTTGAGTTAGTGATTACTGTTTAATGTGAGCAGCTTCTGAAAGTCATAGAAAAGGGACTTGGGGATCAGGTCCTATGGTCAAGCAAGACCCCTTTGTATACCAAGTACTAACATAAATCTTGATTCTTCCAATTCTCTCCTTTGTTCCTTCCATTTTTCTTTCATTATAAAGCATCTCTATCAACATTCAAAGAGCATTTTATTTGCTCTGAAAACAACTCCCCTTTAAATCATACTATTTTTCAAGGCCTAACTTAGCTATATACAATCCTGCTTTTTTTTCGTTTGTCGTATACATTCTTTGTTTCGTACTGTAATAACTTAAGATAACGAAGAAATGAGAATTTTGTAACCAAAAGAAATGTAATTGGTGGGATATATTGTACATATACACATTTAGCTTTGTGTCATTGTGACTCATTTCCTTAGCCCTCCCCTCAACTATGATGTCATTCTCTCATTCATCTAGTTGTATGCAAGTTGGGGCCTTTGATTGTTATTGTACTTCTATGAACCATTAACCATCTCTCATTATTGACCCATAGTAAGTGTTCCTTAAAGAAGTCCCTTGGAACCTTCTTCCTGCCTTCTCCATCAGCATATGGAGACCAGTTAGGATAACTGTGACCTTGGATAAGTCACATGGCTGCTTTTAACCTTAGTTTTCTCATCTATGAAATAAGTTTTGTATTTGATATGGTCCATGAAGGTTTTCTTTGCAAATATTACTAGAGTGGTTTGCCATTCCCTTCTCCAGTGAATTAAGGCAAACAGAAGTTATATGACTTACCCAGGGTCACACAAGTAGTAAGTGTAAGAGGTTGGATTTGAACTCAGGTTTCCCTGACTCTAGGCACTGCACTCTTTCCACTGAGTCCCCTAGCTGCTTACTGATACTTAGCAATTTCCTTCTAACTCTTATCTGTAACTGCATCCCATTCTGCCTACAGATGCAATGGATCTAATGTGACCCTATTCCAGAGCTCCTTAGCCCTGGAACCTGGAACTAGGTACATTTAACTCCCATATAGGGTACAAAAGTGCCATTCAAAGATTCAGGAATAAATTTGCATGCTGTTATAGTAATAGTTCAGAATAATAATATAGATAATTGTAATGTAATAGTAATAGTTCAGAAAGGGGCTGAACAGGGAACCCCTGTTGCTGACATAACAGGAAGGGGCTGAACAGGGAGGAGCTATACCATATTTAAGGAAGAGTACAAGCTGGACAGTTAGAATTTCCTGAGGTAAGCATCATGGAGGCAGGGCAGCTGCTGCTGGACTGAAGACTGAACTTAGAATTAAGAAGAACTGAGAAGAGGAATGAGAATTGAGAACTGAGACAGAATTTCTTGGAGCAAGCCATGTGGAGGCTCAATAAAGTGATTTTGATTTTGAGAATGGAGCTTATGGTGCTGAAGACTTCTGAGGACCAGCTGAGGCTGCTGAGGATTTCCAAGGGTCAGCCAAAGCTGCAGAAGACTGAGGAAGCATGACTGTGGTGCTGGTATTTTGTACAAATGTTGTTGTGCCCTTGTTAATGTTTATGAACGTTCTTGTGTCTTTGTTAAGCCTTGTCTTCCTAGGAACAGAGACTGTGAAGGATTTGAGATGAACTGAACACTGTGAGCTCCAATGTGGAGCAAGAACTGCATGGAAAGTTGGACAAGGAACTGGGAGCTGTCTGCCTTTGGACCCAGGTGACAGTTTGGTGGATTCAGGTAAGAGCTACCTGCCTTGACTCAAGATGAAAAGACCTCTCCTTGAATACTGAGTAGTGACTGATGAAATTGTCTGAGTAGTGACTGATAAAATAGGGTACTGTGTAGTGAATGATGAAATTGTAATGTACTACCCGGGGGTGTGGTACTTTGACTTTTGTACTTTGTGTCTCTTAAGGAGGCAAGCCTCTTTAAAGATGATTGAATGATTGAATTACTAAATTATTGAATTACTAAATGATTGTACTTTTTTGAAAACTATGTGACCACTTTGGTGAAAACTATGTGGCCATTTTAGTGATAAGTTGTTGAATTGTGACATGGCAAATGCTGTATTTTGATGCTCTGTGAATGTTTTGCTCTGATTTGTTATTGAATAAATAGGGTTTGCTATACTATGTAATCAGAACTTTGAAAGCTGTTCACAGCATCAGTCCTCTGGAAAGCTTCTCATGTGTGGCTTTACAGATTTATAGTACAGCTTTTCCAATCGTTCCCTCCTGATAGATCAACATCACAGTGCTAACAGAGACTCAGTGTGCCATATTTGTAGGTATAATAGCCAGCAAGGAGCTGTGCCTGCTTATTGATTTATAAAGGCAGATACTATCATTATTCATTTATAGGCAAAATTGCTGTTGTGGTCATTCCAGTTAACTTGTGATCTGCACTTCCATGGCAACCAGGTATTCAACAATGACACCATAACAGCAAGACAGGTAAGGTCTTGCTGATCCAGATAAGACCCAAGATTTCATCATTGTGATACTTATGCATCCACATAGATCTCAAGTCCTTGCATCCCATAGCTTGATAAAAGATCATCAAGAGTTTTTGTGGATGAAAAATTCATCAAATGTTGTGGTCTTATGCTTCTCAAAATTTAACTAGACTTTTCTTCATACAACAGATATCTCTATCTCTATCTATCTATTATTTGTCACCTTGCCTATAAGTGAATATGCTATGAGAAAATAGAGTTCAAAGGGCCCAACTCACTTGAATAGTACTGACATAAAAGTCTAGAATTTGCAATGTATGCCAGGATATAAATGAGACTAGGCCAAGACAGGCTCTCTAGTGGCAAAAATAAGAAGCTTTGGTATAAAACTTGGGGAGAATTCCAAGGGCCAATATGATGTAGAATTTCTCTTAAGTTGATATTAAGTAAAGATCAACAGATTTCACATTAATACTATCAGATATTTATTCCTCCCTTCATAACCCGGGTCTTTTGTCCACATTCACTAATACTGCCAAATATCAGAGACTTTCAGGCCTTTGTGATATTAAATTTCTTACATTTTGGGGGAACTTGAAGGTAGTCATTTCCTTAAGTTTTATTATTTCTATGAATATATTCTTCTTTCTTATTCACGGATGACATTTCATATTTTTCAACAGTCAAAAACATTTGGAAGAAAATTCATCTAAAGAAAGTCACCCAGTTAGGCATGACGCTCTCTTCTTGAAATTCACAGCCCTCTCTTCCCTTACCCTCCGTTTTATTGCCTAAGAGATTTTTTTTAATACAAAGAACAGGTGATTTATTTTTGGAATATTTCTAATAAATTAAATATTTCTTTATTCAGGGTGATTCAATTTCGAATGTTTAAATACCATCCATTTCAGACTTTATTATTATAAATCTTTTATTAAAAGCTTACAATAAAAAAAGAATGTTAAATTTTTTATGGGGAAAATGTAACTAGTTATTCACTTAAGCATGAGAGCCTCTCAGGGGACTTGTGACTTTTTGGTATTTACAAATTATTCATCATTGCAGTGCTGTCAATTTGAAATGGAGAGAAAAAGAACAATGATAGCATTTTGCTACTTTGATATCATTTTCAGTTTCCACATAGTTGGGTTACAATGAGGTTCATGGCACATGTGAGTGAAAGAGTGTAAGTAAATATGTGCCCTGTAGAATGAGCAGTAAGTAATAACAATAGTATAGAAATACAGTGCTAACAGGAATAAGTAGTTCACGTTAACTTATGAGTTTCCACAGGCTCCGGATGGCAGGAGTCATAGCTCCTGCCTCATAGGGTTTTTATGAGGATCCAAGCTTTTTTTTTCAAATTTGAAGCACTGTATGCATACACACACACACACACACACACACACAATTATTATGGTGGGAGTAGAGGTGGTTTGTTTATTGTAGTGTCATTTTTGGTTATCATTATTATTACATTTTGCTTGAAAAATCTCAAATGAAAAAGAACCCACTTTCTCTTGAGGTATCTGTTGATGATTCTAATTATTAGGAAATGTTTCTTTATGTTAGGGAGTAGGGGGTGAGATTCCACTTCCTCCTCCACGCAGATATCTTTGTTGATGTATTCGCCCATGGTGAGATTTTAATTGATAAACAAGTGTTGATGCTCTGACCCCTTTGTCATTCATTAATCAGCTCTTTGATTGAGTTGAGGAAAGAACAACACAACCAACTGAGAGAACATTAGTCACACCACTGGAGACTTTCAGTTGCTAAAGCCTGAGGAATTGTAGAGGGTCCAGATTAAGGATTATTTGTCAGGGGAAGACACCTGGAGGGGGAGGAAAGGATTGGGTTGATCCTTTGAAAGTCCCTGATTGAAGGCCTTTCACCAAACTGGTTGCTTTTCTTAGAATAACCCATCTCTTCTGTACCTTTTTTAAATTGTAGAGGATTGTATATTGTTTTACTGGGGAGGTTGGTTAAAGTAGATGGCCTTTGAGATATGCTTCAACTGTGAGGTTTATTCTATAATTGGTCCTGATGGAGGTTACAAGTAGGTTGGTTGAACATCTGCAAGAAGTACAGGAGGTGGGTGTTTGGCCCATAGCATAGCATGAACTGGGCAGCTAGGCAGCCCAGTGAATAGAGCTCTGGTTCTAGAGTTAGGAAAGCTCATCTTCCTGAGTTTAAATCCGACCTCAGACTCTTATTAGTTGTGTGACCCTGAGCAAGTCACTTAACCCTGTTTGTCTCAGTTTTTTCATTTGTAAAATGAACTGGAGTTTCAGGAAATAGCAAACTACTCCAGTGTCTTTGCCAAGAAAACCTCAAATGAGGTCATAGAGTCAGAACAACTGAACAGCAACAGTTTGAATACTCCATGCTAGTGTCCGACTGTGCTCAGCTGAGTTGTTGTTGCTACTTTATGAATGAACACACTCATCATCCTATGCTAATGTAAGTTATTATTTAATGCCCAACCAAGCTGAGTGTGTTGGTGCACACTTTTAATCTCCAAAACTAAGGAGGCTAAGGCTAGTCAATTGCCTGATCTCAAGAGTTCTGCTAAACTCTTTGGGTGTCTGTACTAATTGGGCACTGATATGATGAGTCTGTGGGAGCAGGGGTCACCAGGCTATGGAAGGAAGGATGGATTAACTTAAGTAGAAAGCAAAGCAAGTCAAATCTTCTGGACCATTTGGCAGTGAGATCAAGCCTGTGAGTGACCTCTTCAGTTTCAGTCTAGGTGAGATAGGGAGACCCAGTATTGAGGAGGGGAGAGAGGTAGAGAAGGGGGGGAGAGAGAGAGAGAGAGAGAGAGAGAGAGAGAGAGAGAGACAGAGAGACAGAGAGAGAGAGAGAGAGAGAGAGAGAGAGAGAGAGAGAGAGAGAGAGAGAGCGAGCTCAGATGCTGTTGTATAATGAAAAAGGATATATGGAAACTAGATTTGGAGTCAGAGGACTGAATTTCTGAATCCTGTCTCTATGAGATCTGTTCCTTTTTACCTCTATGACCTTGGGAAAGTAGGCCAGTGAAGTTGTGGGGTGTGTGTGTGTGTGTGTGTGTGTGTGTGTGTGTGTGTATGTGTACATGTGTAAAGTTAAGCAAGGGCAGTGTAATGAAGAGTTTTAAATGTCAAAGAACTAATATTTAATCCTAGAAGTAATAGGGAGCTACTAGAATTGATTTAGTGGGGTTGAGGGAGGATTTACATGGTTAGATCCATGCTTTAGAAAAATCACAAATGTAATAGACTTCCTTTGTGCTACCTTTCATGTCTGCCTTTGCCCACCTCATAAATGTAGTATATACCAGCATATGAAGTACTGAATGAAATCCCTGAGTGAGTATTAACCTGTTTACTGCACCTGTGTAGAATGCTTTAGTGTTTGGAGACTGGCTCAAGAGACTTAAGTGTTGTTGTGTACTTAGGCTATAAACAGATTTAAAGCCAACTTTGTGGTTTTTGTTTGTTTGTTGTTTTACTATCCTTTTGAATATGAGGAGAGTGGGTTCTATTGCTTTTGGGAAATTGCAAAGTTCTTTCAATAATTCCAAGCTTCTCCCTGAAACAAAAACCCATTTTAAAAATACCAATATTCTTCTGGTCTTCTTGTATGGCTCTGTGTGATGGTAAACTACTGTCACCAGAAAACTGAAATTGAAAATCACCCCCAAGGCAATAGAGTGGCAGATGGAGGGCATACGCAGATTGTAACACATTATTAATAAGCAATTATGGAGAAGTAGGGCAGTAAATAAACCATTGCTAATGTGTCATCAGAACTTGATGAAGGTACATTGGGTGGATAAGTCTGTGGTGAGTTTATATATAGGAGGACATTGACAAGAGTTGTACAAGATGGACAGTCATGGCTTTTAGTCTGTTTTTAAAACAATAGACATATCAAAGAGATCACAAATGCATTTGAGGATTTTGAATACCCAATTTTATTACTCCTGGAATGGAGACAGTCTTTTCTGTTCACACTTCTGACCACAAAAGAGTTATGGAAATATAGGTAATTTATTCATTATTTATTATCAAGGAAATTAATTCAGTTTCTGTCTTTATGATAAACTTTCAAGGTAACCCAGGGTCTGAACTCAACTACTTGTTCATTTTTCCCCCTTCACCCTTCTCAAGAAATTATAGTGTTCAAAGGTTATAAAAATGACTCTTTGAAAATGGAAACATTAGTTAACACCTTATCTCTTCACCACCTAAAATTCTGAAAATCCCAAAGTAGGATCAAGTCACAAGGAAACAGACAACTCCAGAAAATGTTCCAGAAATCAGGTAATTTTTATTGGTTTTAACACAGAGATTTCTTTATTCCTTTTTTTTTTTTACCAGTTTGAAATACATATAGTCACTCAAGACAGATTTCCTGAAGCTTCTCTTATACTGGTGACTTCTCTTGCATATATTAGGTACTTAATAAATGTTGAATTGAATTGAATTTGTTGAATTTTTCTTTCAAGTCAGATGTATGAATTAAATTTCCTTGTCAAAAAAGCAAATAAAAGCACAAAAGAGAAAAAAAACAAACTACTTTGGGTTAAGTCCTCTGCTTTGGAGCTGTGGTTGGCCATTGTGCTGTTCAGAATTACTGTCTTTCAAGGTTGATTATCTTTATAATAGTACTGTCTAGGTTTTTCTCATTACCCTGCTCACTTTACTTTGTATCAGTTCTTATAAGGTATTCCTACATGTTTTTGAAACCATCTTCTTCATCATTTATTATAGTACAATAGTATTCCATCACATTCATATAACACAACTTGTTTAGTCATTCTCTAATTGTTGATCATCCCCTCAGTTTCCAAGTCTTTGCCACCACTAAAAGAGCTGCTGTAATTAATTTTATATACCTGGATTCTTTTCCTCTCTCTCTAATCTCTTTGGGGTATAACCCTACTAATGATATTAATTATAAAAAATGAAATAGTGAATTCCTCCTGTGAAGAACTTAAAACAATAATAAAGAAACTATTTGCAATTATCACCAATGAATCTATCCAAATAGTATTTGCAAAAACAAAGTGTGTAATGAAGAAAGAGAAATAAATAACTATCTTAGAAAAGAAACAAATCAAATGGAATGCACAGTTTAGTAGCCAAGTCATTGTTGGAGTATCTGTATCCTCCAAATGTGGGAGTTCACTGATAGAAGAAATATTAGAATCAGTCATGTTCCAGGGTCCTTTCTCCATAAGCATGAGACCTGGATATCTATGCCATATGCTTCTATATACCTATTAAGTTTATATTAGGTATAAATTTCATGCCTGCATTGTCTTTTCACTTTTCTGGCACAGAACTTATTGAACTTATTGCATAACCATCCTCTTAGAAAGCATTTACTGCAAAACAGTAGGGAATGGACAGTAGAGACTCATCACCTCTAGTCTCCAGAAATTAGCAAACAGTAAATCAGGGAGAAGAGCAAACTAACAGTTTCTATTCCTAAGAACCTTGTTTATGGGGGCAGAGCCAAGATGGCAGAGTAGAAAAAGGGTGTCCAAGCCACTCTGCCCCCAGATTCCCCCAAACTATGTAAAAGGGGACTCTGAACAACTTCTGGAGCCCCAGCACCCACAGAACGACACAGAGAAGCTAACCTCCCATTGAGGACAACCGAGCAGCCCTGCAGAAAGGACCAGCGCAGCGGTCTGGGAGCCAGCAGCGCGCAGCACGCAGATCGCAGGCAGCAGAGCCGAGCGGAGCCCAGGTCCACATGAGCCGAGGTTCTAGCACCAGGGTGGCAGGACCAGCAGCCAGCTGGAGGAACCCCAGAACACCAGCAGCTGTGGCGACTCCAGAATTATCAACACAGACATGCCTAGGACAAAGTAAGAGGTTAGTGCCCTACGGACTTTGGGACCAGTATTTGGGGAATGCATCAGCTTCCTCCTCTGGGGGCTAGAAGCCACTGAGGAGACATGCCATTTTGTAGTTTTCAGAGGCAGCTCCAGCTCCTGGCCTGCAAATTGTAGGGAGATCCAGCGATCAGTCTTGGGGGGTAATGGCTCTTGCTTTAACCTCCCTGGATCTGGATTGTGATCTAGGGTGGAAGTCGTGGGTGGGTTTACAGCTTGCCAGAAACGGAAGTTGCCCCCCACACGTTCGGGATGAAAATTCCTCTATCTGGCCTTAAAGCCATAGTGTGGCAATAAGCCCAAAAGTCAAGTAATTAAGTGGCAACATGCCAAGGCAAAGGAAACAGAAAAATGCAACCCTAGACCCCTATTTTGGGGGCATAGAGTGGGAAAAGGACTGTGAGGTCAGAAGTCCTGCTTCAAAAGCCCCAGGGGAAAACATGAGTGGGTTGCAGGCCACAGGGGACCTTAAGAAGGACTTTAAAAATCAAATAAGAGAAGTGGAGGAAAAATTGGAAAGAGAAATGAGAAGGATGCAGGAAAAGTATGAAATGAGGGTCAACAGCCTGACTGAGGAAAACAACACCTTAAAAAATAGACTAACTCAAATGGCAAAGGAGGCCCAAAAGGGCAATGAGGAGAAGAATGCCTTAAAAAGTCGAATTTGCCAGATGGAAAAAGAATCTCAAAAGTTCACTGAGGAGATTCATTCCTTCAGAGTTAGACTGGAGCAAATGGAAGCTAATGACTTTATGAGAAATCAAGATGCTGTTAAGCAGATCCAAACAAATGAAAGATTAGAAGGCAATGTGAAATATCTCATGGGAAAAACCACTGACCTGGAAAATAGATCCAGGAGAGGTAATTTAAAAATTATTGGACTACCTGAAAGCCATGATCAAGGAAAGAACCTAGAAATCACCCTTCAAGAAATTCTCAAGGAAAACTGCCCTGATGTTTTAGATCCAGAGGGCAAAATAGAGTTGAAAGAATCCACCGATCACCTCCTGAAAAAGATCCCAAAAAGAAAACTCCCAGGAATATTATAGCCAGGTTCCAGAATCCCCAGATCAAGGAGAAAATACTACAAGCAGCCAGGAAGAAACAATTTCAATATTGTGGAAACACAATCAGAATAGCCCAGGACCTGGCAGCTTCTACACTGAGGGATTGAAGGGCATGGAATATGGTATTCCAGAGGGCTAAAGAGTTGGGAATGAACCCAAGGGTCACCTACCCAGCAAAACTGAGTATTTTGTTTCAGGGGAAAATATGGTCATTCAGTGGAATAGAGGACTTTCAAGAATTCTTGATGAAAAAACCAGAGTTGAATAGAAAATTTGACATCCAGACACAGGAAGGAGGAGATGCCTGAGAAGGTAATCAGGGAAAAGAAATCAAAAGGAACTTATCAAAGTTGAACTATTTACATTCCTATATGGAAAAGCAATAACTGTGACTGATGATATCTTTCTCACTATGAAAATAATGGAAGAAGGGTGTGTGGTCATATGAATTTATATGTGAATGTGTGTGTATATGGTTACAGTTATATATAGATAGAGGGCATAGGTTGAATTTGTTGGGAAGGGAGAATACTCAAGGGATGAAATTATGAGGTGAGAGAGGAAAGTGGCAAGAGGAGATGGGGAGAGACAGGGTAGGTAAACTATCCCATGTAGAAGAAGCAAGGGGAAGTGGTTGCAAAGGAGGGGAGAATAAGGAAGGCTAAAAAGGCAAAACCACATTCACATTGAATTTGGTTCAGGGAGAAAGTGACATACATACTAAATGGGATATCTCAACCTGCAGCAGGATAGGGGGAAGGGGGATGAGAGGAGGGATGATGGATGGGAGGGCATCCTTGGGGGGAGGGGAGGCTGGAAGTACCCACTATAGAAGAGGGACAGGATCATGTAGGGAATGGACCAGGTGGGGGGTGGGATGAGTGGGAGGGAATTATAAGCAGTCTTGTACAATATATGTACTATGATAATGTTTTGCATAGCTAGACATGTACAACATATACTGAATTTCTTATCTCCCCAGAGGGAATGGGTGACAAGGGAGGAAGGAAATGGATCTGAAATTCGAGGTCTTAACATTAAATGTTTCAAATATATATAAATACTATTATTAATACTCTTTTGCTTATAATTGGGAGTAAGATGTGCAGGCATTGGGACACAAAGATTCACCTTCCTCTAATGGAAAAGTCGAAGGGGGTATGGGAGAAGGTATGGGAGAGAGCAGATTGGAGGAAGCGATATCTTGTGGGACTGCTATTCTGGGAAGTTGGGTAGGGGAATAATGGGGGGAAAATGGTTGTAACTCAAAATCTGGTGGAAATGAATGATGTAAAACAGAAGTTAATAAAGCATTTGTTTAAAAAAAAAAAGAAAAACCCTAATGGGGCCATGAAGAGTCAGACACAACTGAGATGAATAAACAAGTCCTTTTAAATTGTTAAAAAAAAAAAAAGAATCTTGTTTCTAGAGGTTAGGCAAAGTCACTTGTTGACAAGGAATTTAAATTCTTGAATCTGACTTGAAACAAAATTCAACAAATTCAATTTAAAATTTATTAAGCACCTAATATATGCAAGAAAATACACTGGCATAAGAGAAATTTTAGGAATTTATAAGTTATAAGTAATAATTTATAAGGTATAAGTAACTCCAAAACCATGAAGGGTCACAGTGAATGAAAGGGTCATTGGCACTAAATAACCCTTTAACAAAAAGTTAAGAATGAAGATCAACACAGAAAAAACCGTTACTACATTTCAAGAAACTGAGATAGATCATACTGACCTCCAGACTTTTTGGCACATATGATATTAGAAAATGATGTATAATTAAATAAATGAATAAACAAAATGATGAATAACAAAAATAAAGACCTTGGAATATAGCCTACCATAAGGACATTCATGCTTTTCCCAATGTGAACCAATCACCATTAAGTAAATTAAAGAGGTCAAATTACATCAAACTCTTCCCTCTTCTATTCCTTCTATATAAGGGAGGCAGGATAAATACAAATTCAAAATAAGGAATGCTGGGTAATTGATTTGCAAGTCAAAAAGATAGAAGTTATTATGAATAGCCTTGTCACGAACAATAACCTTTTTTCGCCTTCGAATCTGTTCTTAGACAACCTATAAAAGATAAATTAGCATTATTTTTGAAGTTGGTATTTTTAAATTGACTCTCCTATGGCAAAATTGACTTATGGTCAGGAGGAAGGAAGAGAGCTAGGTTCCTAATAATGTATCCTCTTTTCTGCTCTGCCTGTAGAAATGCTTCCCTCCCACCAATTCACTGAGTTCTAGATATACATAAACCTTTCTCTATGACCTTAATCATGAACTTTCATAGATTCATTATGTGGAAGTCTCCTTTATCCCCTTCTATTCTATCTTATAATATGTTTGTTTTATACCTATATTTCTACATGACTAAAATCTTCTTGTGTATAGGGACTGCATTATTTTTTATGTTTGCAGCCTTCTCTAATAAGTTATTATATACACATGTCAATACATCAATAATCTTGATATTGGAATTCTTTTTCTTTCATACAGATCACAACAAGCTGTGGCTTAGTGGAAAAGTCATGGGGAATTGCCTAAAACTCAGGCAGTTTAAATGACTTTGGCCCCACAGCTATGAAAGAGGTTGAGTGGCTTGTCCTTGACCCCACAATTATTAAGTATGAGAAGTAAATTTGGAGTCCAGCCCGAATTCAAATTCAGAAGTCCACTGTGCCAGATTGCTTGTCTGTCATATACACAATTGGTACATAATAAATGTTTATTGAATTGAATGAAATGTTCTGTAGTCAGGTCAATATTCCTGTTTGCCTACTCTAGACATGTTCTTATTTTTCAATGTCCTTCCCAAAGGTGAGGAAAAGCATCAAAAAATGAAATCTATATTTCGGATGTGGTCAGGTCAGGACAGAATAAACTAGAATTGTCACCCCTGTGGTTCTGTATAAAGTATGTTTTTCTTGATGTAGTTTAAGATCAAATTATCTTTTTATTTGGCTGTCTGTCATGCAACACCACTGACTCTTGCTGACCTTGAAGTCCAATATAATTCATGGACCTCATTCTATCTAGTCAAACTTCTTCCATCATATTCTTTTACAGTTATTTTTTTTAAACAAATGCTTTATTAACTTCTGTTTTACATCAATCATTTCTGTCAGATTTTGAGTTACAATCATTCCCCCCCCCTGTTTTTCCCCTACCCACCCTCCCAGAATAGCGGTCCCACAAGATATTGCTTCCTCCAATCTGCTCTCTCCCATACCTTCTCCCATACCCCCTTCGAATTTTCCATTAGAGGAAGGTGAATCTTTGTGTCCTGAAGCCGGCACATCTTATCTCCCAATTACAAGCAAACGAGTATTAATAATGGTATTTATATATATTTGAAACATTTAGTCTTAAAACCTCAAAATTCAGATCCATTTCCTTCCTCCCTTGTCACGCATTCCCTATGGGAAGATAAGTAATTCAGTATTTGTTGTACATGTCTAGCTATGCAAAACATTATCATAGTAGATATATTGTACAAGGCTGCTTATAATTCCCTCCCACTCATCCCACCCCCCACCTGGTCCATTCCCTACATGATCCTGTCCCTCTTTTATAGTGGGTACTTCCAACATCCCCTCACTCCAAGGATGCCCTCCCATCCATCATCCCTCCTCCCATCCACCTTCCCCCTATCCTGCTACAGGTTGAGATATCCCATTTAGTATGTATGTCATTTTCTCCCTGAACCAAATTCAATGTGAATGTGGTTTTACCTTTTTAGCCTTCCTTATTCTCCCCCTCTTTTGCAACCACTTCCCCTTGCTTCTTCTGCATGGGATAGTTTACACTACCCTGTCTCTCCCCATCTCCTCTTGCCACTTTGCTCTCTCACCTCATAATTTCATCCCTTGAGTATTCTCCCTTCCCAACAAATTCAACTTATGCCCTCTATCCATATATGACTGTAACCATATACACACACACATTCACATATGTATTTATATGACCATACCCCTTTCTTCCATTATTTTCATAGTGAGAAAGATATCATCAGTCACAGTTATTGCTTTTCCATATAAGAATGTAAATAGTTCAACTTGGATAAGTTCCTTTTGATTTCTTTTCCCTGATTACCTTCTCAGGCATCTCTTTCTTCTTGTGTCTGGGTGTCAAATTTTCTATTCAATTCCGGTTTTTTCCTCAAGAATGCTTGAAAGTCCTCTATTCCACTGAATGACCATATTTTCCCCTGAAACAAAATACTCAGTTTTGCTGGGTAGGTGACCCATGGGTTCATTCCCAGTTCTTTTGCCCTCTGGAATATCATATTCCATGCCCTTCGATCCCTCAGTGTAGAAGCTGCCAGGTCCTGGGCTATTCTGATTGTGTTTCCACAATATTGAAATTGTTTCTTCCTGGCTGCTTGTAGTATTTTCTCCTTGATCTGGGGATTCTGGAACCTGGCTATAATATTCCTGGGAGTTTTCTTTTTGGGATCTTTTTCAGGAGGTGATCTGTGGATTCTTTCAACCTCTATTTTGCCCTCTGGATCTAAAACATCAGGGCAGTTTTCCTTGAGAATTTCTTGAAGGGTGATTTCTAGGTTCTTTCTTTGATCATGGCTTTCAGGTAGTCCAATAATTTTTAAATTGTCTCTCCTGGATCTATTTTCCAGGTCAGTGGTTTTTCCCATGAGATATTTCACATTGCCTTCTACTATTTCATTTGTTTGGATCTGCTTAACAGTATCTTGATTTCTCATAAAGTCATTAGCTTCCATTTGCTCCAGTCTAACTCTGAAGGAATGAATCTTCTCAGTAAACTTTTGAGATTCTTTTTCCATCTGGCAAATTTGACTTTTTAAGGCATTCTTCTCCTCATTGCCCTTTTGGGCCTCCTTTGCCATTTGAGTTAGTCTATTTTTTAAGGTGTTGTTTTCCTCAGTCAGGCTGTTGACCCTCATTTCATACTTTTCCTGCATCCTTCTCATTTTTCTTTCCAATTTTTCCTCCACTTCTCTTATTTGATTTTTAAAGTCCTTCTTAAGGTCCTCTATGGCCTGCAACCCACTCATGTTTTCCCCTGGGGCTTTTGGAGCAGGACTTCTGACCTCACAGTCCTTTTCCCGCTCTATGCCCCCAAAATAGGAGTCTAGGGTTGCATTTTTCTGTTTCCTTTGCCTTGGCATGTTGCCACTTAATTACTTGACTTTTGGGCTTGTTGCCACACTATGGCTTTAAGGCCAGATAGAGGAATTTTCGTTCCGAATGTGTGGGGGGCAACTTCCGTTTCTGGCAAGCTGTAAACCCACCCATGACTTCCACCCTAGATCACAATCCAGATCCAGGGTGGTTAAAGCAAGAGCGATTACCCCCCAAGACTGATCGCTGGATCTCCCTACAAATTTGCAGGCTGGGAGCGGGATCTGCCTCTGAAAACTACAAAATGGCGTTTGTCCTCAATGGCTTCTAGCCCCCAGGGGAGGGAGCCGATGCATTCTCTAATACCAGTCCCAAAGTCCATAGGACACTAACCTCTTACTTTGTCCTAGGCAAGTCTATGTTGATAATTCTGGAGTCTCCATAGCTCCTGATGTTCTGGGGTTCCCCCAGCTGGCTTCTGGCCCTGCCGCCCTGGGGCTAAAACTTCGGCTCATGCGGACCTGGGCTCGGCTTGGCTCCTGCGCTCTGCGCGCTGCACGCTGCCAGGTCCCAGAGCACTGTGCTGGTCCTTCCTGCAGGGCTCCTGGGCTGTCCTCAGCGGGAGGTTAGCTTCTCTGTGTCGTTCTGTGGGTGCTGGGGCTCCAGAAGTTGTTCAGAGTCCCCTTTTACATAGTTTGGGGGGAATCTGGGGGCAGAGTGGCTTGGATGAGCTGTTGCTACTCCGCCATCTTGGCCTTGCCCCCTTTTACAGTTAATTTTTGTAAGAAAATTCTACGGATTTACATTTTCCACTATTAAATTTTTCCATACTAGATTCAACCCATCATTCTAGTTTTCCAAAAAAGTTTAAATTAAAAACAAATCTTTATTTTTTCCCTACAATATGCAGAGCCAGTGCTCAGCAGACAAAAACAAATCTTGTCATCACCATTCAATGCGTTTTCTGTACCATTCAACTTTTTGTCATTGGATAATTTGATAAGCATGGAATCTTCCTTTACCAAGTCATTGACGAAAATGTTGACTATCACAGGACCAAGTATAGAATCCTGTGATACTCCAATTGATAATATGTTGCTATTGATCATTATAATGACTCACTTTGTGCTTCATCATTTACCTATTCCTTATTATATCTAGTTATACACTATCTGTGCACATACCTCTCCATTTTGTCCACAATAATATCATGAACCAGTTTGTCAAATGTCTCACCAGAATTAAATGTACTATGTTTGTGGCATTCCAATAATCTAGTAATAAAATAATTGTCAAAACAAAAAAGAAATATTTACCTAGCTTGACCTGTTCCTGGTGAATGTGTGATGTCTTTTAGTGATTACTGTAAATCTTTCTAAATATTTATGAAGAATGTCATTACATATCATGGAATTTTGCCAGCAGTAAAAGTCAGTTTCACTGATATATATATATATATATTTTGAAGATATTACCCTCTTTTCTTGAAAATCAGAATGGTTGACAATCTAGTACAGTTGCCCTGAAATCCTAATCCAAATATCATTTCAATGCTCTTCTATCTTACTTTTATTTCTGGCATAGCTGTAAAAGTCCTTTAATTTTAATAATAGTTTAGCTTATATTTTCCTCATCTTGTATTCTTCTTGTCCATCCTCTTCCATAAATACTCCCAAGAAGACCAAGCAAATGCACTGGAAGTCATTGTGTTACATCTTAATATTACTAGGTTACTCAGGTCATCCATCTATTATTACTTGTTCTCACTACATGACTGGCCTACATCTGTTTCCAATTTTATATTTCCTGGATAGGATCTTTTATACCTGTGAGCAGACTATATATGCTCCCAAGAATAGACTTAGCCTGCTTTTTGAGGCTTATCACTGGCAGGCTATCCAATTGACACAGAAATAGACATCATAACTAGTGATGATAATTTTATAAAGAAATTTAGTCAATGGTAATCAATTGCCACAACAAGGAGATCAAAAGAACTTAGAAACCACACATCAACTGTAAAACATTTTATCTTGCCAAGCAGAGAGATATGGCAGACAAGGACTTCATGGTTTAGAATATAAATGTGCTTCTCAAATATTGTAGAAGAACATAGTGGGAGATTATTAGCAGTATCACCTAATAAATATAAGACATGGGGATAAACACAATAAAGTAAAAAAAAAACCTTGACAAGACACCCAGTTTAAGAAAGTCTTTTCAATATTTTTAAGGGCAAAACTGAGAAGAAAACAAATAGATGGGAAAAAAGATCTGCAGAATTTTTATAGCAATCTCTTTGTGAATACAATGGAACAGCCACACATGAACTCAAGTATTTCCTTTCCAGATGTGTTGAATGAGGAAGAGAACATGGTACTGATATAAAAAAAGACTGAAAAAGCAGCTGGACTAGAACAAGTGTTTACAGAAGATGTCCATGTTGATGGCAACAATTTTAATTGAATTGATTGATCAATTCTCAAGTTATCTGAAAGGACAAAAGATGAAAGAGGAATAGAAAAACAAAGAGGTTACTACCAAAAAGTCAGTGAAAAAATATCAATACCTATTGACTTCTATGTCTTTTTTTCCATTTATGTAATACTTTTATGAGAATAAACTATGCATGTATGTTTGAAGAAGGTATTGAGTAGTGAGTAAATAGGTTTTGCAAATGATATTCTCCAGCAGACCATATTTTGACAATCACAGAGTTTAGTGAAAGGTGTACAAATTACAAGAGTTCCCCATGCTTATTGATAATTCACTACACAAAAGCATTTCATTAATAGGACGAAATAGCAGTGTAAGGATTATATTATCAGTATGTTCTCTCATGCATATATTAAAATCATGTGAATTTATTTGAAATATATAGCAACAAAATTAACAATGAAGTTATAGATCCATTGAAATATTCAATAACCCTCTGGTAATTAACATCAAATAAGGCATCAATACATCAACTAATAAACATTTATTAAGCACCTAGTATGTGCCAAGCTCTGTGCAATGAGAGGGGATACAAAAAGAGGCAAAAGACAGTTTCAGTCTTCAAAGATTTTACAGTCTAATGCGGGAGACAATATACAAATAAATAAATAGATAAATCAATAAATTATTAAAATAAATAAAAATTTAAAAGGCTATATATAAGATAAATAGGGGATAATTAAGATAGGAAAGGCACTTTTATTAAGAGGGTTTGAAGAAGGCTTCCTGTAGAAGGTGGAATTTTAATTGGGGCTTGAAAGAAGCTAGGGAGATTATAGTTAGAACAGAGGAGGGAGAGGGTTTCAGGCATGGATGATAGCCAGAGAAAATGCCTGTAGACAAGAAATAGGTTCCTTGTTTGTGGAACAGCCAGTATCACTGGATTGAAGGGTACATGTGAAGAAATAAAATTTAAGAAGACTGGAAAGGTAGGAGGGGCCTAGATAATGAAGGTCTTTGAATGCCAAACAGCATTTTGTAATTGCTTTTGGATACCATGGGAGGTCACTGGAGTTAATTGAGTTGGGTGGTGACAAGATTGAACCTGAACTTTATGAAGATTCCTTTTATAGCTGAATGGACAATAGATTAGAGTAGAAGGAGACTTGAGGCAGGCAGACCCCACCAGCAAGCTATTGCAAAAATCAAAGCATGAGGTGGTGATGACTGTACTATAATGGCAGAAGTATCATAGAAAAGAAGGGTATATTTGAGAGATGTTACATAGGTGAAATCCAGAGGCTTCACAACAGATTAGGTGGCAGGAGGAGAGGGGAGGATAGTGAAAAATCCCGGATAGATTCTAGATTCAGAACTTGAGTGCCTGGGAGGATGGTGTTGCCTTCTAAAGTCATAGGGAAGTTAGGTATGAAGGGTTTGGGTTTTAGGGAAAGTAAATGAGTTCAGTTTTGGATATGTTTACTGTTAGGTGTCTACTGGACATCTAGTTTTTGATGTCTGTAAGACAGGTGGAGATGTAAGATGTAAGATTGAAGGTTAGCAGAAAGTTTGGGGCAGAAGAGGTAGATTTGAGAATTATCACAAAGATAATAATTATACCCAATGGAGCTTATGAGATAAACAAGTTACACTTGTTATGATTTCCAGAGGTATTTTTATTACCACGGAGGATATCTGGCATAGAATTCAAATCAAAGTAGGATTTTCTATAGGATAGATGGTGATGCCCTTTGACCTGGTGCTGATTGCATTGCCCCCTAAATATTACACTTCATAAAGATGATCACTCAAAATATTTTGGCATAACTATACCAGAAAATAACCAAATGAATGAAGAATGACTTTTATACAAAACAGTATATGCAGTTCAATGACTAGCCCATAGAGCTGGTTGATCATTGTATATATCTAGAATATACAAAGAAAATGGTCAGTGATCTAGGTACAGGACTGAATGGGAGGAGCAGATTGGAGTGATTACATCTGAGAAGCCATATAAATCTCTTAGGACTCCAAAATTTCTTCCTAAAACAAATATCTTTTTAATCACCAACATCCTTCCAGTGATGTTGTTTGCCTATGAGTCATGGGATATTGAAATCAGTTATGCAAAGAAGTGTGTCATAACTATGAGTAGTCAGCAACACATTACAAACAAGGAATTATGCAGGAAAAGAGACCCATAGGATTTCATGGGAAACATGTGTGATTTAAGAAAAAAATAGGCTGGTCACATAGCAAGATTGAGGGATACCTAAAATCAATCCACTGATAAACATTTATTAAGTTCCTCTTATGTGAGAGCATTCTGTGATTATACCTACTAGACTATGGGGGTGAAAAAATTCTTCTCTCAGCATTTGGCCTTATTTTGCCCCTCTTTCTCTTTGTAATCTATCATGAATCTTAAAATCATTGTGGCTCCCCAAATTTATGATTATTTCCATTCTATGGCATAGTTCTTCCTTATTGTTCAGAATCATTTCCTAAATAACTCATACTCCAATTTCTTGTTCTACCTTTGGAAGGGTAAATAATATCATTAAAGGAAGTCAAAATTAACCAGTTAAAAATTCATCAGTTATTTCAGTTTTAGCAGAGGGAGAGCTCTAATAGATAACACTGTTGTCTCTTTTTTTGGGGGGGGGCAGGTTTGCAATTTGTTTCTCAAATTTATCAGTCACTTTTGCTTTTGGATGAGTTGTTGATATTATTCTCATCTTACAATAGTTTGTGTTCCTCTTTTAAATAATCCTAATGTAAATACTCTTCATCAGTGCTTCCACATTCCAGTATGTGAATTTCCTTTAATGCATTTATATGTTCAAAGTGTAGTGATAGTTCAGCATTATTTTTGCCTAATCCTTTCCAAATGGTTTTCTTATTGTATTCATGAACCACAACACCAAATTGCACCCATACTTATTAGCTCAAATTTACCTTCTTGAATTTAGTTTTCTGACAACCTTGTTTGTTCCCAACACTTTATACATTTCTATAATGATGTGAAACTATGGATTTTATTGCTGCCCCTATTCTGGATACTGCGTCTTGTGAATTACTTTTCTTTGTCAATGATACTATTTTCTGTGAGAAAGGAATGGCAAGATGTAGATGACTTGAATTTTACTAACATAGGAAAAATAGCTTACTGATTCCTGTATTTGGCCAAATTAAAAAAAAAAAACCTGAAAGATTAAGAGAAGGAAAACAAATTGCAAAATATCCATGAGAAGCCACAGAATGAAATATGCATTCTATTTTCTAAAGAATCCTTTCAGTTTTCTTTTTTAAAAACTTGTTTTTTTTATATTTCCCAACATATTCTTTTCCTCTTAGTAATCCATTCCTTGTAACAAAGAATAACAAATTAAAAAACAAAAACATATCAGCAAAACTAACACAGTGTAAAAGAAAAGCTGACGTTATATAGTATGCCACACCCAACATCCTCTAGTTTGAAAAGGATATCAAGAGATTCCTTTTCATAGATTTTAGGAAAAAACTTAGTGATATTTTCAGAACCTTCAGTTTAAATTGTTTTGTTGTTGTTTTCATTTGTGTAGTTGTAGCCATTGTGTGTATTTTTCTTCCTAGTTCTGTTATTTCACTTTGTATCCATTCACATGGTTCTTCTGATACATAATTTTACTAATTTACTCCATTTTACTCATGTGAAAGAGAGAGGAAGCATTATATAGTGAAGAGAGATCTAGCCTCAAAGCTAGGAAGACTTGGGATAAAGACTTGCCTCTGAAAAATACTAGCTTTGTAATCCTGGACAAGTCACTTCCCCTCTTATTTCTCTCAACAACTTTCTAAGATTTTAAGTTGTAAAGAAGGTGTCAACTTGCACTGGTAGAAGGAATTTTCCTAACTGGGAAATCCCTATATTAATAAACTCACTGGTCCAGGCACTGTATCTGTTATGTATCACAAGCTGTTCAGCCATACTCTAATTGATGGACACCTACTTTGTTCCCAGTTCTTTGCTACTACAAAAAGAATACAACAAATATTTTGGTGTATAGGTGACCTCTTTTTTTTATCCTTAATTTCCCTGGGATATTGTAATGGCAAGCAAATAAGCACAGTGCCTTTTTTTTCAGCTGAGCCTTGCCTGTGATTACATCAAGTCTTTGTTAGAAAACAGAACTTATGAAACCCACAGTGGGAGGAACTTGCTGATGCAACAGGGAGTGGTTAATGACCATATAAAAGTAGAAGCACTTACTGAGATAGAGCAGAGGTGGTGGGAAGCATGGTTGTGGTGCTAGAACTATGTCTGTCTGTGTTGATGTTCCTTTGTCAGATCTGTTTGCTTATGGAGGACATTGCTCTTGTTACAGAAGCCCTGGGACCTTATTGCTGGTTCAGAAGCCCTGAAAGAGGACTTTCTTGTTGTCTGTTTTCAGAAGTTCTGAAGGAGGGTTTTACTGATGTTTTCAGAGGTCCTGTGACTTTACTGATCATTTGTGTTGATTTCTTAGACAGGGACCCTGTCTTCTGGTCTGTGTTGATTGCATAGGAAGAAAGTGAATTGATGATGGTGCTGGAAATATGTATGAATGTTGTTTTGGCTTTGTTAAGCTTTGTCTTCCCATAAACAGAAGCTGTGAAAGACTTGAGGTGGACTGGACACTGTGAGCTTCAATATGTAACAGGAACCGGGCAAGGAACTGGACAAAGAGCTGGGCAAGGAGCTGGATGAGGAGCTGAGACCTGCCTACCTTTGAATCCAGGTGACAGTGGGCAAATTCAGACAAAAGCTGGGACCATAGAAGAGGAATCATGGAATCTGAGAGCCAGCCTTGAATCAAGATGAAAAGACCTCTCCTTAGGTACTTTAATGGTGACTGAGAAGATTTTGATTTACTGTGGCCTAAGGGTGGAAGAACTTTGTACTCTGTACCTTGTACCTCTTAAGGATGATTGAGTTAAGGATGCTTGGAAACTAATCTCCAATCAAGAAGAAAGAAGACTTTTTGACTAAGAGATTAAGACAATGTGACCTAAGGGTGGAGAACTTTCACCTTTTGTACCTTGTGTCCCATTGAGTTAAGGGCTTACTGAATGATATCTTTTGTTTAAAACTATGTGGCTACTTTGGTAAAAAAAAAAAAAAAAAAAAAAAAAACAACAACAACTATGTGGCCCCTTTAGTGATAAGTTGTTATGTTTTGTTTTGTTTTTGCTTTTTGGAGGACAATGGGATTAAGTGATTTGCCCAAGGTCACATGGCTATTTTTTTGTGTTAAGTATCTGAGGCCAGATTTGAACCTAGGTCCTCCTGACTCCAGGGCCAGTGCTCTATTCACTGCGACAGCTAGCTGCCACAGTTGTTATGTTATAACATTGTGAGAGCTGTATTTTGGTTTCTGTGAATGTTTTGTCTTAGTTTATTACTGAATAAATAGAGAGCCCACTATATTATGTGATCAGAACCTTAGAGATATTCATAGCAGCAGTCCTCTGGAGAACTGCTCATGCTTGGCTTTACACATATACACACGTAGGGTTTCTCAGCTAAAGATTATCAACAATTTAATAACTATTAACATAATTTCAAATTGTTTTTAAGAATAGTGGTAGAAACACATTGTAGTGCATTAGACTGCTTATTTTCCACAACCCCTTGAATACAATTTTTATCTTTCTGATAGTTATAATCTTATAGATATTTTTAAATTTAATTTAATTTTATCTTTATTTTTAGTGATTTGGTATAATTATTCTTGTAGTTAATAGTTTACACTTCTTCTACTGAAAACTTTTTATCTTTATCCTTTGATCTCATTTCCCCTGGGGGATGACTTTTAGACTTACATTTTTTTTCTATTATTTCCCTGTATCTTGGGAATTAGACCCTTAACTGAACTATATGATGGAAATATTTTTCCCAGGTGATCATTTCTTTTCCTATTCTTAGTTGTGTTCATTCAGTTTGTGCAAAAGCTTTTCACTTTTGTGAAATCAAAAGTATCTAGTTCATCTTTTGTGATCATCTGTATCTCTCCATTTTTTTGTTAATAATGTATCCCCTAGGCATAGCCATGGAAAGTACCTGATCTGATTTTATCCTATTTTTTATGTTCTGATCTTTAATATTCAGGTCCTGTATCCTTTTTGATTTTATTGTGGCATATGGCTTAAGGAGTTGGTCTAAACCTAATTTTTGACAATCTGCTTTTCAGTATTCCTAGGAATGCTTGGCAAATAGAGAGGTTTTTCCCCCTGGCAATTTATGTTCTTAGGTATATCAAAGACTAGATTTTTAAGTTTAATATTTTAATGGTCCTTCATCATCTAATCTATTCTACTAATCTACTTTTCTATTTTTAAAACCTGTACAAAAGTGTTTTGAGCAGAGGTCTAAAAATGCTTGATCTCTACTTTTAAAAAAATTATTCTCTTTAATATTCTAGATCACCTGTTTGTCTAGATTAATTATTTTGTCTAATCCTACAAATAAATTATTTTGATAGCTATGTTGCTATATTTATCAACTAATTTATATGCATTGTCCTTATTATTTTGGCATGTTTAAGCCATAAGCACTTAACTGTCCAATTACTTAAACTCTTTATTTCTTTAAGGAGCATTTTATAATTTCATCTACATAGATCTTGAGTATATTTTGGTTGATTGACTTCTAGATATTTTATGAGTTTTATATTTATTTTCATTGTATTTCTCTATTTCTTCTTATGGATTTTTGTATTTTTTTATAGAAATACTATTAATGTTTATACATTTGTTTTGTATCTGATACTTCACTGAAGTCATTAATTATCTCAGTTACCTAATTAACTCATTCTCTAGGATTTTCTAAGTAACGTTATAGGCATTATATAACAATGCTTTGAACAACTCAAGATAGTTCTGTCTTCTCTTTGTCTGTGTTGGTGCCTTTAAATTCTTTCTGTTATTTTATTGCTACTTTAGATTTGGGGCACTGATGCTGGCTCACTAGAGGCTGGGCACCTACCCCTTCCTTCTTTTTTTCTATACCTCTGCAAAATGGGCATACTAGAAGGTGGCATTCAATAGACAATATCAACGAGATATGGGGTAGGCAATTTAATCCTACATGAATAAGAAAGGATAAACCTAGGACTTATGAGCAGGTTGTAATGATAATGCAATTAATAATGTAATAATAGAAAGAAGGCACGGGGGGCAGAGCCAAGATGGCGGAGTAGAAACAGCTCATCCAAGCCTCTCTGCCCCCAGATTCCCCCCAAATTATGTAAAAGGGGACTCTGAACAACTTCTGGAGCCCCAGCACCCACAGAATGACACAGAGAAGCTAACCTCCCGCTGAGGACAGCCCAGCAGCCCTGCAGGAAGGACCAGCGCAGCAGTCTGGGACCTGGCAGCGCGCAGAGCGCAGGAGCCAAGCCGAGCCCAGGTCCCTGTCAGCCGAGGTTTTAACCCCAGGGCGGCAGGGCCAGCAGCCAGCTGGAGGAACCCCAGAACACCAGGAGCTGTGGCGATTCCAGAATTATCAACATAGACATGCCTAGGACAAGGTAAGAGGTTAGTGTCCTATGGACTTTAGGACCTGTATTTGGGGAATGCGTCTGCTCCCTCCCCTGGGGGCTAGAAGCCACTGAGGAGACATGCCATTTTGTAGTTTTCAGAGGCAGCTCCGGCTCCCAGCCTACAAATCGTGGGGAGATCCAGCGATCAGTCTTGGGGGGTAATCGCTCTTGCTTTAACCTCCCTGGATCTGGATTGTGATCTAGGGTGGAAGTTGTGGGTGGGTTTACAGCTTGCCAGAAACGGAAGTTGCCCCCCACACGTTCGGGACGAAAATTCCTCTATCTGGCCTTAAAGCCATAGTGTGGCAACAAGCCCAAAAGTCAAGCAATTAAGTGGCAACATGCCAAGGCAAAGGAAACAGAAAAATGCAACCCTAGACTCCTATTTTGGGGGCATAGAGCGGGAAAAGGACTGTGAGGTCAGAAGTCCTGCTCCAAAAGCCCCAGGGGAAAACATGAGCGGGTTGCAGGCCATAGAGGACCTTAAGAAGGACTTTAAAAATCAAATAAGAGAAGTGGAGGAAAAATTGGAAAGAGAAATGAGAAGGATGCAGGAAAAGTATGAAATGAGGGTCAACAGCCTGACTGAGGAAAACAACACCTTAAAAAATAGACTGACTCAAATGGCAAAGGAGGCCCAAAAGGGCAATGAGGAGAAGAATGCCTTAAAAAGTCGAATTTGCCAGATGGAAAAAGAATCTCAAAAGTTCACTAAGGAGATTCATTCCTTCAGAGTTAGACTGGAGCAAATGGAAGCTAGTGACTTTATGAGAAATCAAGATGCTGTTAAGCAGATCCAGACAAACGAAAGAGTAGAAGGCAATGTGAAATATCTCATGGGAAAAACCACTGACCTGGAGAATAGATCCAGGAGAGACAATTTAAAAATTATTGGACTACCTGAAAGCCATGATCAAGGAAAGAACCTAGAAATCACCCTTCAAGAAATTCTCAAGGAAAACTGCCTTGATGTTTTAGATTCAGAGGGCAAAATAGAGGTTGAAAGAATCCACCGATCACCTCCTGAAAAAGATCCCAAAAAGAAAACTCCCAGAAATATTATAGCCAGGTTCCAGAATCCCCAGATCAAGGAGAAAATACTACAAGCAGCCAGGAAGAAACAATTTCAATATTGTGGAAACACAATCAGAATAGCCCAGGACCTGGCAGCTTCTACACTGAGGGATAGAAGGGCATGGAATATGATATTCCAGAGGGCAAAAGAGATGGGAATGAACCCAGGGTCACCTACCCAGCAAAACTGAGTATTTTGTTTCAGGGGAAAATATGGTCATTCAGTGGAATAGAGGACTTTCAAGCATTCTTGAGGAAAAACCAGAATTGAATAGAAAATTTGACATCCAGACACAGGAAGGAAGAGATGCCTGAGAAGGTAATCAGCGAAAAGAAATCAAAAGGAACTTATCAAAGTTGAACTATTTGCATTCCTATATGGAAAAGCAATAACTGTGACTGATGATATCTTTCTCACTGTGAAAATAATGGAAGAAGGGTGTGTGGTCATATGAATATATATGTGAATGTGTGTGTATATGGTTACAGTTATATATAGATAGAGGGCATAGGTTGAATTTGTTGGGAAGGGAGAATACTCAAGGGATGAAATTATGAGGTGAGAGAGGAAAGTGGCAAGAGGAGATGGGGAGAGACAGGGTAGGGTAAACTATCCCATGTAGGAGAAGCAAGGGGAAGTGGTTGCAAAGGAGGGGGAGAATAAGGAAGGCTAAAAAGGCAAAACCTCATTCACATTGAATTTGGTTCAGGGAGAAAATGACATACATACTGAATGGGATATCTCAACCTGCAGCAGGATAGGGGGAAGGGGATGAGAGGAGGGATGATGGATGGGAGGGCATCCTTGGGGTGAGGGGAGGTTGGAAGTACCCACTATAGAAGGGGGACAGGATCATGTAGGGAATGGACCAGGTGGGGGGTGGGATGAGTGGGAGGGAATTATAAGCAGTCTTGTACAATATATGTACTATGATAATGTTTTGCATAGCTAGACATGTACAACATACACTGAATTACTTATCTTCCCAGAGGGAATGGGTGACAAGGGAGGAAGGAAAAGGATCTGAAATTCGAGGTCGTAACATTAAATGTTTCAAATATATATAAATATTATTATTAATACTCTTTTGCTTGTAATAGGGAGATAAGATGTGCAGGCATTGGGACACAAAGATTCACCTTCCTCTAATGGAAAAGTCGATGGGGGTATGGGAGAAGGTATGGGAGAGAGCAGATTGGAGGAAGCGATATCTTGTGGGACTACTATTCTGGGAGGTTGGGTAGGGGAATAATGGGGGGAAAATGATTGTAACTCAAAATCTGGTGGAAATGAATGTTGTAAAACAGAAGTTAATAAAGCATTTGTTTAAAAAAATAATGTAATAATAGTTAACTTTTAGCTTTAGAAGAGATAAGCAAATTTAATTGCTTTAAGATTTGCAAAGTTCTTTACCTTATATTTCATTTGATCCTTAGAACAACTCTTGCAGGTGGGGACTGTTATTATTTCTATTTAGAAGCAAGGAAACTGAGGTAGACAGAGGTTAAATGAGTTGAATGGTCAGTAAGAGAATGAGATGGGATTTGACCTTGAGTCTTCCTGATTCTGAGTACAGGATTCTATACACTATGTTATTTAGTTTTCTTATTAACAGAATAGGATTAATTGACTTATAACTACTGTTACAATTTTCTGAGAGATGAATACTTAACATCCTCATAGCAGGAAATAATTTTTTAAGATTATTAATTAGTCATTTTG
This sequence comes from Gymnobelideus leadbeateri, assembly GCA_011680675.1. Classification (NCBI taxonomy): domain Eukaryota; kingdom Metazoa; phylum Chordata; class Mammalia; order Diprotodontia; family Petauridae; genus Gymnobelideus; species Gymnobelideus leadbeateri. Next base: position 157,598 of record WOXC01010068.1, read on the forward strand.
CTTTTTAACTCAGTGCTGAACTATCTAATTCACTCCTGACTCTTGTCTGCTGGCAAAATTCCAGCTTTGGGTCAATATGCCTGTCATTGAACATTCTCTCCAATTTATAAACTTCACCTGCTCTCATTTGGTCGATATTATCACTAGTTTTCTCACCAGTTTTTTGACATCTTTAAGTCACCAGGTCAGCTTCAAGCTTGGGTGTGTACATTTTGAAATTTAGTCACCTACTTAGGAAAGGAAACAGAAAAGGGGAAATTCTGGGAAGGTAGAATATGGAGTATAATGCCATGTATGCATAGCTGCATTGAGTCTGAGGGGTGGGGATGGAGGCAGGACCATGACTCTTGGGACACAACTCAAAGTGATACTGCAGGATCTATAGCCAGAAAGGAAGGGAGATGTTCTCTAGGAAGAGGAATGATCCTGAAGTTTTATAATCTTATCCAGTTTTCAAATTCAGTTGATTTTACTTATATAGAACACATAGGTCACTTTTGATGAATTTCCACCCACTTAAATTCTTTTGTGTTCCAAATACATTAATAACTCTTTGCCAGAATGCTTGACCAAAACCACATCATTTTAATAGGTAATTCAATTCAATAAGCATTTACTATGTGAAAAGTACTGTGATGAAGTAAGTGCTAGGGACATAATGATAATAGTGACAATAGCAATAGTCACTAACATTTATATAGTGTTTACCATGTGGCAGGTACTGCACTAAGTACTTTACAGTTATCTCATTTAGTACAAAAACTAGCTTGAACCAGTCCTTCCCTCAAGTATGTTGTATTATATTATAGAAACAGATGAAAGTTTATTTGATAATGGATAAAGAATTAAGAATTGAGTGCACTGGGGAAAGCTTCATAGAAGAAGGGGCAAATGAGATGAATCTTTTTTTTTTTTTATTTTGGTGAGGCATTTGGGGTTAAGTGCCTTGCCCAGTGTCACACAGCTAGTACGTGTCAAGAGTCTGGTCAGAGGCTGGATTTGAACTCAGGTCCTCCCTACTTCAGGGCCAGTGCTCTATCCACTGTGCCACCTAGCTGTCCCAAATGAGATGAATATTGAAGGATATAAAGAATCTGTGAGGTATAGATGAAGATAGAATGTATTCTTTTAGTGAAATACTTCCCTTCCTTGTAGGGACAGTGTTTTATCCAGTAGCATTAGGGACAGGCCTAGGATAGCTCCTTATAATGCTATATCTTGGCAAGTGACTGGTAATATTTTTACCATAAGTTTTATAAGCTCAGTCAACTAGATCTTATGAAGATGCCTGTCAGGTCTTAACCTTGAACTACCAGTTCCTTTCTGTATTTATGCATATAATACTGGCCATCCAAATATCCATGTTCTACCCAGAATATTACCAGTTTCCTAACTAGGGTTATGAATATTTCAATAATAATTCATAACTTACTTGGCTTATTCCTCCCATTCCCATTTGGTTGCTAATCTTATTTTCCCTACTTAGTATGGCACCACAGCATTCACTCAGTTAATATTTAAAGGAAAACACATTTACTATAAATCAAGAATTGTGTACAATAGTATTATATATTTGAATCATAAGAGTAGCTTCAGATGAACTCCCACTCTCCCTTTTATATTATCTTGTTTTCATGGGAAGGGAAGATGCTGTTGTGCCCAAGTAATTCTGTACCAAGTGCTTTTAAGCTTTCTGGTTTTTAAAAGGCAAATGGAGAAGAATGGGGACTAACCTCACTGTACTTCATTTCCCACTGTCTACTAGTGAGACTAGAAGTTAGTGATTTCTGCCTCCAGGCCTATAGCAGATGAATAATTTTCCTCTTTTGATCAGTAGTCAAGTGAAACCTGTCACCTGGGATTTTCAATTGCTGGTCATAGAGAAATATCTCAGGACAGTCAAAGTAGTCAGTTTTTCTCTATCTTTTCTTGAATATTTGGCTGATACAACCAAAAGTTTAAGAGCGAATCAACCTCTCAACACACTCATTGCCTGGCATGGGTTCCCCCTGGCTTCTCACACAGTCAGAGGTCTTTGTTTTCTCTTAATATATATACAGGTCAGACAGAAAAAATAAAAAAGTGTAGAACACATGCTGCAAGCTAGATACCTGGAAAGTGCAGAACACTTCCTTGACACTTTTGAAAGGTATTCCACAATTTGTAATCATGCTTGACACTGTCAGTAGTCATGTACCAAAATTATACTCCCTGGAGCTCTTCAGCTCTCCATTTCTATGCCTCATTGATGCCTAAAGATATGGAAAGCATAGAATGAAAGACAGTTATTCTCTGGCAGTGAGTGGTTGTGGCAGGAAGTGGACATTCTTTCTTTCACTGAAATAATTTGTAGCCCATGCAAAATTACATTGAGATCAGAGATCAATACGTGTTAGGTAATAATTCCAACATCAAAAGTAATTATCCTTGCTTTTTAATCATTTTCAATTTTCTTGCTTTTTCCTTTTCCTTTTTTTTTTGGAGGGGAGAAGGCAGGACAGTTTGGGGTTAAATGACTTGCCCAAGGTCACATGGCTAGTGTTAAGTGCCTGAGGCCTGATTTGAACTCAGGTACTCCTGACTTCAGGGCTGGTACTCTATTCATGTACCACCTAGCCAACCCATTTGGAGTTTTCTTGGCAAAGATACTAGAGCAGTTTGCCATTCCTTCTCTATTTCATTTTACATATGTGGGAACTGAGATAAAAACAGGTTTAAACCACTTACCCAGGTCACATAACTAGTAAGTGTCTGAGGCTGGATTTGAACACAGGTCTTCTTGACTCCATATCTGGAACTTTATTGTGCCACCTAGTTGTTTTACACTATTATTAAATGATCCTATTTCTATTGTATCTAGTAAACAGTGTAATCCAAAGCATCACTTTATACAGCTGCCTAAGTTATATGTAAGGTATATCACACACATACATGCCAGAGTAATACACACCATTAGTGCATTAGAATATGAAACCTCAACTAAAATTTTTTCCTGACAAATATGTAGTGCATGCACAAATAAACAAAAAGCAAAACAAAGAAAAAAATCATGTAATTATAATTAATGTTAAACCCACAAATAACACATAATAACACATAGTTACAGCCAAAGCATACATTAAGCAAACATATATTTTTTGTTATTATCTGGAAATATGTTTACAACTTCTCTTACTTAAAGGGGCAAAATGTTATTTTATTCTCTAGATTTTTAAAAAATCTTTCTCAATTTCACCAAGATGCTGAATATTTTGCTTTTTAACACCATTAGTTTTATTATATGAAGAAATTTAAATTATAGATACCCAGACCTTACCTTCTTGACCTACAAGTTTATTGAAATATTTCTCATATGAAATGAATGAAATTTGCAAGTCTATTTCTTCCTCTTCCTCAACACTCTCCCTTAATGTTCCAGCAAAGGGGTTTATTGGGTTATGTGGCATATATGCATTTTTTGCATGAATGTATGTATATATGTATACATATGTGTATATGATATGTATATAATCTAAGGATATTGTAGTGTGTATTCTCATTTTAAGTGGCAATTGGATTATATCATGGCTTAGTACAAATAAGCTCTAGAGCCAGGAAGTCTGATTTTAAGCATTGATTCATATTTATTGGTTACATGATCCTGGACAAAATAATTTTTTGTTAGTAATTTTGATTTCCTACCTGACAGATTTGTTCTGAGAAAAGAGCTTAATAAACCTTAAAATATTGTATGAATTGTTACAATTGTGATTTTTTCCCTTTATACTCATTTTTTATGGAATTGAGATAGAAATGGTCCAACAACAGGTCACTCCTACTATTTTTATTCTTTTATGTTTCATGTCTTAAAGGTTGTTGCTCAAATTAATTAAAAGAACGCTTTTTGGGGTGGCTAGGTGGTGCAGTGAATATAGCACCGGCCCTAGAGTCAGGAGGACCTGATTTCAAATCCGCCCTCAGACACTTAACACATAAACTAGCTGTGTGACCTTGGGCAAGTCACTTAACCCCAATTGCCCTGCAAAAAACAAAAAAGAAAAAAGAACACTTTTTTGTAATTGAATAAAAATATTAGTGTTACAAACCCATGTTATACAGTTTTATAGAAGACATCTTTGGAAGAATTCCTGTAGGAGAGAGATTAACTGGGACATTGTAGACTTAAACCTATTCCCATCTTGATTAGATTTCTTCCACTAAGTCTCTATGCTTTTACAGTTTTTTTATTCTGTGTAGTTTAGAAATTATGAATATTTGGTATGGCCATGTCTATTCAATATGAAAAAAATTATAATTCAATATTATCCATTTGATTGTGGCATCATTTTTGTCTCTGATAATGTTCCAGTTTGAGAAAAGTTCATTGGTTGAATTCTCAAGCTTATTTGGGGTCTTCATTTCTTATAGAAGATTTGTCATCTGTTAGTTTATATAAGATAGTGAGCTTCTGATGTGCAATTCTAACCATAACATTATGGCTAGGTCTTCAATAGCTGCTAAATTTTGACAATCTGCGATGAAGTGTTTCCCAGTTTCAATAATGTCCTTGTAGAGTCTGCTTTGATAATACTGTACTCCTCAGGGATACCTTTTTTATTATTCCTGGAGGGAAGGACTTGGTCCCAAATTGTTGCCATAAATCTTTCCATTTCTGTAAACCACTCACATGATCAAATCATTTCTACAGCACTTCTTTGTCAATACATTGTTGGTTGAGTTCATGTGGTATTATCTCTAAGATACTTTGAAATACTGAATCATTGATTCCGTAAATGTGTAATAGATTTTAAAGAATGTTTAGATATCTGGAATGTAGGTGCCATTTCCTTGCTACCTGGATAAGGAATAAGGAAGGGTGCTTACTAAAAGAGCAATTTTATACTGATTGCAAAGAGCCATTTTTCTCTCATTTTTCCCACTTTTCAGTCAGTGGTTCAGAGAGATTCCAAGGTACAATGGGACTACATGCAGGCTCAGGTTGTTATTAAAGGTCAAACAAGAGAAAAGTGTCCTCTAGAGTACTTTTGTTGATCGATTTAAAATTCATTTTTGACTTAATGCTTGAGAGACCTGAACTAAATCTCCTTTGGGGATTCTGCTCATATAGATATGATATGTGTTATTGAATCAGCCTTCTACAGCTAACAGGTATATCATTTACCCTGATCATTTTAGGCTGCCCACACAATCCAATTTGTTGTGCTTCCCTTTCATCCTTGTTATTTTCACCATTTTTCTCTAAAGTATGAAATGAAACAATATGGAATCCATTTTCGCTCTGTGAAACTCAGCATGACTATCTCTGTTAATTGTTCTTCAAAACATATTTGTATAATTTATAGACCATTCTATCCATTTCTCTCATTTTAAAGATTTCTTCCTGTTTCCTCTCTAAATGTTTATATGTTGATCTGGTTTTTAAATTTTGTGCTCTTCATCCATTCTGTTTTTCCTCTTTATTTTACCTTATATTTTTGTAGATTTAATTTTTACTTTCAAAATACTACCTTAGCTTCATCCCAGAATCATTGTTAAATGTTCCTCATATTGCTCTGGGAAGGGCTAAGTTGGGGATTCTGCACATCCCCTTTCTTGGGAATAGAGTGCAATTATTCTAAGTACCATTCAATCTTAGAGAAAATGGTCTTCCTTCTGTCATAAACCTCCCTTTTACCTACTTGGGCACCTTCCCAATGTATCATCTCTCCTATAAAAGATACTCATTCATTAATAGAGAAGCATGGGATTTGTTTCATGAAATATTGATTCTGTTCTTTCTCTTCTCTTGATTCTTTAAAAATCCTTTAAATACATCTTACTTTAGGTCCTTTTTGTCCTTCGATCTATTTGTTTCTTCTTTTACTACTCTGTTCAATTCAGATTTTTTAATCTCATAAATATTAGGTGATTTCTTGATGGTTTATTTCCTTCTGTTTCTTTTGTTTGAGGGATTGTTCAAGTGAGATTTTCTGTTTAACTTGTTTTTGTTTCTCCAGAATGATGTATATATCTCTTTTTTTGGTAAAAGGTTCATTTAAAAAAATATGACTAGACTTGGATTTGTAGTACATGGAATTTAGGGTTACAGTTTGAGCACCTTTGCTTTTTTGCAATGTTGTCTTCTATACCTTCCCCTCCTCAACTTTTCCTGAGTAATTTAGGTTCATTTAAATTAGTGTTTTTTTCATATTTTCAAGTTTTTCTGTTGACTACTTTCAAAATTTGTTTGCTATGGAAATTATGAAAAATATGTATCATCGGTGCATTACTTAGTGTTTGAAACATGGATTGTTTTTGCTTGTCTTTTTAAATTTTTTTCCTGACTTTAATTTGTGGATTCAATTAGTGTCTATTATTTTTATTCAAAAGTTTTAGACACAGCTAATATTATTTCTTGTGTTTTGGTATTTTTGATATTTTTATCTCTGAAGGTCTTATGAGAAACCTATGATCCTTATGTTTTTCCCTACATGTCCTATTTTTTTAAGTTTCATATATGTAGATATATATGTATATGCATATATACATACACAACTTATAAATAGTACATGTTTTGTATACTGTAGAAATCATATGTTATAATATTGTGACTTTTTGTTTTTTTCTGCCAATTTTTTTCTATTTTTTCCCCTGAAATTATTTTTTTAGAGTCTTGATTTCTTTAGAGAGAATACATTATATTTTCTAATATTCTACTCTGTGAATTTAAAAATTCTGTATTCAGATATCTAATTTCTTAATTTCATTCTTGCTATTTTCTAACAGTTTTATTTCTATTTTGAATTACTCTGGGATTTCCTGCTGTTGTATGAATTGGAGGAAGGAGGGATTAGGATAATTCTTTTTTGTATCCCATAATTTTGGTTCATTTTCTTTCACAGTGTTTTTCCCCTATTTGACTCATTCTTCCTTTATGCATTTTATCAGATTTATATGTTCTTTATGTGTTTTTACAATATTTTTCTGGTTGTTGTTGTCAGGTAGCACATCATTATACACCTTCATTTCTAAGAGCTAAAATGCAATAGGTTGTTGATTATTTAAAAAGTTAACTAAGAATGATTAAACAGTATGACCCTTAACTTTGTGATATCCTCTCTATAACTTGGTTTCACCATCTTTCAAATGAGAAAATCATTATATCTGCTTTACCAACACCATGGACCTATCGTGGGGTTCAAAAAAGAAAGTTGATTTTAAAGTGCTTTGCAATGTAAAAAATATCGTAAATGTATAAGGTGTTATCACCCTCACCATAATCATTGCTTCCATTATTTTTACTCCTCCTCTTCTTCCTTTTCCCTCTCTTCCTCCTCCTCCTCCTTATACTGGGGCCTCTCTTGTCTTCTCTCCTTTTTTCTCCTAAATTTTGAATGAAACACCTCTTTAGCAGTTCATCTTTTGTAATGGTTCTTGCTGTAGGCATGCCTAGAGGGAAGATGGCCCAGCCAAATCTCAAGCTCTCTTTAGCCAAGTAGGCAGGAAAGATACCCAGCTCTCTGACTGAATTTATATTCTTTCATTCCTGTCCTTTCTCATTTTGATTTCTCAGAATAAAATGAAATGATATTTCAGGGACTAACATCACTATCTGTGGTGTCAAAAGCATTTTTCCCTTTGGGAGAAACGTGTCTCAGGGTACTGGCTAGAACCACTGTGAAATCCACTGCAAAGCTGGCAGCCAGAAGAATTTCTCATCAGTGTGTAGGGAAGGCCTATACAAGTACCTGGCTAACTCCAGTTTATGCTGTCATCAAACCCAATTTTAGAGGAGATAGAAATATAGATGACAAAGGGAACATGAAAATGACGGGAAAGTTAACTAGCTCATAATTTCAATCTATATTGCTAGAGGGCATAGAAAATGGATCCAAGAACTGGAGAGATGGAAGGCATTGTCATGCAACTTTTGTCAAGGTCTATACTTAAGCAGAGTTCCTTTATAGTTTCATGAAACATTTTTTTTTCTCCCTAGGCAAATATATTTTTAGCTTGTGGAAAATGTAAACCATCTTGTTGTATGTTGACTGAAATAGGATAAGTTGTAGTTGAGACCATATTTCTCTTTCATAATTAAGGGATCATTTGTCTCTGTCTTGTTCTCTCTGTTTCTGTCATTCTGTGCCTTGTCTCTGTCTCTGTTTCTGCTTCTGTCTCTGTTTCTTCTCTGTTTGTCTCTCCATCTCTATTTCTGTCTCTATCTCTCTGTGTCTCTGTGTGTCTCTCTCTCTTTCTCTCTCTCTCTCTCTCTCTCTCTCTCTCTCTCTCTCTCTATATATATATATATAGAGAGAGAGAGAGAGAGAGAGAAACAGATATATAAGGATATATAGATATATAGATATATCTATATATATCTATATATCTATATCTAGATCGATATCTATCTATATCTATATCTATATATATATATCTATATCTGTCTATCTATCTATATCTATCTATCTATATCTATCTATCTATCTATATCTATATCTATATATCTATATCTATATCTATCTATCTATATCTATATCTATATCTATATCTATATATATAGATATATATATCCTTACTGAGATTTGAGATCCAAACAGGACATATGTATCTTTTCACAGGAAAAGAAATTCTGAAATCAGAATTACATCTATGTCTCTAGATGATACAGTGCAAATCACAAACCCTGCTACTAATTCAAGTTCCAGAGTGTGAAAGGGGGAGCTTTAAATGGGGTATAGGGGAGAAGGGGGGGCAGTTGGGTGGCTCACTGAATAGAAGTCTGGACCTGGAGTCAGGAAGACTGGAGTTCAAATTTGACCTCAGACATTTACTATATCTGTATGACTCTGAGCAATTCATTTAACCTCTCTTTACCTTAATCCACTGGAGGACGAAATGGTAAACAGCTCCATTGTCTTTGCCAAGAAAACCCCATAATGGGGTTGTAAAAAGTTGGACACAGCTGAACAACAGGGGGGGTGGGTTGGGGGGAGAGAGAGGGAAGGGAGAGAGAGACAGAGAGACAGAGAGAGAGACAGAGAGAGGGAGAGAGAGAGAGAGAGAGAGAGAGAGAGAGAGAGAGAGACAGAGAGAGAGACAGAGAGAGACAGAGAGACAGAGACAGAGAGACAGAGAGACAGAGAGAGACAGAGAGACAGAGAGAGATCATAAAGGAATCCATATAGAGATGGCAGTAAAAAATCATAGATGGAGAAGCATAAGGAAGTTGAGAGGAAATTAAGTGCAATGCCTTCATTTTACAGATGGGAAAACTGAGGTTCAGAAAAAGTAAGTGATCTGTCCAAGGTCACACAGGTGCTAAATAGTAGATCAAAGACTGAAACTCAAGTCTTTAAACTTTGCATTCAGCATACTTTCCATGGTACTAGACTTATTTTCCCCTCCAGAGTGTGGGCTCAGGAAATTCCACAGAAAATTAGGCATTCAAACTAAAGGGATGACCAGATGTTGTGATTGGATATTTGTTTTATTGCTTTTGACCAAATACATTTCTATGAGCTTTAATGTCTACTTCTCAAATCTAAGGAAGTCCATCCAGTTAAGAGGCAAGAGGGAGGCTGATCTGTATGCACCAACTTGCTTGATCTATTAGAAACCATTTCTTAAGTTCTTATTATGTGTCAGGTACTCTGCTAAGTGTTGAGGATACAAAGAAAGGCAAAAGACAGTCCTTGATCTTTGTGAACTCACAGTTAATGGGGGAGACAACATGTAAATTACTGTAGGAATAAATAATGTATAGGACAAATTGGAGATAATTGACAGAGGGAAGGAACTCTAATTAAAGGAGATTGAGAAAGGCTACATATAGGTCATATCTGAGCCAAGACTTGAAGGAAACCAGGGAGCCCAGGAGATGGAGATGAAGAGGGAAAATATTCCTGGTGTGAGGGCTAGCCAGTGAAAATTATAAGACTTGTGAGAAGGAGTGTTTTGTGGAAAAGACAAGAAGGCCAAAAAATACCTGTGTATGGGGTATGTGTGGAAGAACTGTATGAGGTATAAGGAAATATTAGGAGAGGGTAAGGTTATGAAGAACTTTCAATGCCAAACAAAGGATTTTATATTTGATCTTGGAGATAATAGGGAGCCACTGGCACTTAATAAAGTAGGGAGTGACATAATCTTGTACTTTAGGTGATCACTTTGACAGCTGAGTGGAGAATGACAAGAGTGGGGAGAGACTTGGTGGAAGGGAAACCAGACAATGGACTCTTGCATACAGTTCTTTAGGCATACAGTGATAAGGGTCTGTACCAGGATGATCAACTCTTCTTATGGCCTATGACTTCTCCAGCTTCATGCACTTTTACTCTGCTTTCTTTTTTTAAATTTTTTTTTATTAAACAAATGCTTTATTAACTTCTGGTTTACATCATTGATTTCTGCCAGATTTTGAGTTACAATTTTTTTCCCCATTTTTCCCCTACCCACCATCCCAGAATAGCAGTCCCACAAGATATCCCTTCCTCCAATCTGCTCTCTCCCATATCTTCTCCCATAACCCCTTCGACTTTTCCATTAGAGCAAGGTGAATCTCTGGGCCCCAATGCCTGCACATCTTATCTCCCAATTACAGGCAAAAGAGTATTAATAATAGTATTTATATATATTTGAAACATTTAATTTTAAGACCTCAAATTGCAGATCCATTCCCTTCCTCCCTTGTCATCCATTACCTCTGGGAAGATAAGTAATTCAGTATATGTTGTACATGTCTAGTTATGCAAAACAATACCATAGTAGATATATTTATTGTACAAGGCTGCTTATAATTCCCTTTCACCCATCACACCCCCCAACCTGATCAATTCCCTAGTTTGATCCTGTCGCTCTTCTATAGTGGGTACTTCCAACCTCTCCTCCCCCCAAGAATGCCCTCTCATCCCCCTTCCCCCTATTCTGCTGCAGGTTGATATTTCCCATTTAGTTTGTATGTCATTCTCTCCCTGAACTAAATTCATTGAGAATGTGGTTTTGCCTTTTTGCCTTCCTATTCTTCCCCTCCCCTGCAGCCACTTCCCCTTGCTTCTTCTACATGAGATAGTTTTTTTAAGCAATTGGGGTTAAGTAACTTGCTCAAGGTTACACGGCTAGTCATTATTTATGTGTGGGTGCTCATTTTCTGAGGGCGGTTTCGATCTCAGGTCATCCTAACTCCGAGGCCGGTGCTCTTACTCACTGCGCCACCTAGCCGCCCCTACATGAGATAGTTTATCCTACCCTGTCTCTCCCCATCTCCTCTTGCCACTTTCCTCTCTCACCTCATAATTTCACCCCTTAAGTATCATCCCTTCCCAACAAATTCAACCTATGCCCTCTCTCCATGTATAACTGTAAGCATATATACACACATTCATCTATGTATTCATATGACCATATACCCTCCCTCCATTATTTTTATACTGAGAAAGGTTTCATTAGTTACAGTTATTGATTTTCCATGAAGGAATGTAAATAGGTCAACTTTAATAAGTTCCTTTTGATTTCTTTTCCCTGATTACCTTCTCAGGCATCTCTTGCTTCTTGCGTCTGGATGTCAAATTTTCTATTCAACTCTGTTTTTTTTTTTCCTCAAGAATGCTTGAAAGTCCTCTATTCCACTGAATGACCATATTTCCCCCTGAAACAAAATACTCAGTTTTGCTGGGTAGGTGACCCTTGGGTTCAGTCCTAGCTCTTTTGCCCTGCGGAATATCATTTTCCATGCCCTTCAATCCCTCAGTGTAGAAGCTGCCAGGTCCTGTGCTATTCTGATTGTGTTTCCACAATATTGAAATTGTTTCTTCCTGGCTGCTTGTAGTATTTTCTCCTTGATCTAGGAATTCTGGAACCTGGCTATAATATTCCTGGCAGTTTTCTTTTTGGGATCTTTTTCAGGAAGTGATTTGTGGATTCTTTCAACCTCTATTTTGCCCTCTGGGTCTAAAACATCAGGGCAATTTTCCTTGAGGATTTCTTGAATCAGGGTGATTTCTAGATTCTTTCTTTGATCATGGCTTTCAGGTAGTCCAATAATTTTTAAATTACCTCTCCTGGATCTATTTTCCAGGTCAGTGGTTTTCCCCATGAGATATTTCACATTAACTTCTATTCTTTCATTTGTTTGGATCCGTTTAACAGCATCTTGATTTCTCATAAAGTCATTAGCTTCCATTTGCTGCAATCTAACTCTGAAGGAATGAATCTCCTCAGTGAGCTTTTGAGATTCTTTTTCCATCTGGCAATTTAAGGCATTCTTCTCATTGTCTTTCTGAGCCTCTTTTACCATTTGAATTAGTCTATTTTTTAAGGTGTTATTTTCCTCATTCAGGCTGTTGATTCTTATTTCATACTTTTTCTGCATCCTTCTCATTTCTCTTCCCAATTTTTCCTCCACTTCTCTTATTTGATTTTTAAAGTCCTTCTTAAGGTCCTCTATGGCCTGTAACCCATTCATATCTTCTTTTGTGGCTTTTGGAGCGGCATTTCTGACCTTAAAGTCCTCTTTCTGTTCCATGTTTCCATCCTTTTTGCCCCCCAAATAGGAGTCTAATGTTGCATTTCTCTGTTTATTTTGTTTCCTTTGCCTGGGCATGTTGCCACTTAATTACTTGACTTTTAGGCTTGTTGCCACAGTAGGGCTCTGCCACCAGATGGGGGAGCTTCCGTCCTGAATGTTGGGGTTTTCACAACTTCCGTTTCTGGCAAGCTGGAATCCCACCCCACAACCTCTACCCCAGACCACAATCCAGATCCAGGGAGGTTAAAGCAAGAGTGATTACCCCCCAAGACTGATCTCTGCATCTCCCTACAGTTTGCAGGCTAGGAGCTGGAGCTGCCATTGAAAACTGCAAAATGGTGTGTCCCCTCAGTGGCTTCTAGCCCTTAGGGGAAGAAGCCGATGTGGTCCCCAAATACTGGTCCCAAAGGCCATAGGGCACTAACCTCTCACTTTGTCCTAGGCATGTCTGTGTTGATAATTCTGGAATTGCCACAGCTGCTGGTGTTCTGGGGTCCCTCCAGCAGGCTGCTGACCCTGCAGCCTTGGGGCTAAAACTGTGGCTCAGGCAGACCTGGGCTCCACTCTCTGCAATGGGTTGTTGGCTCCCAGAGCACTGTGCTGGTCCTTCCTGCAGGGCTGCTGGGCTGTCCTCAGTGGGAGGTTAGCTTCTCTGTGTCATTCTGTGGGTGCTGGGGCTCCAGAAGTTGTTCAGAGTTCCCTTTTACATGCTTTGGAGGTGATCTGGGTGGAGAATGCCTTGGACACTCTGTTTCTACTCTGCCATCTTGGCTCTACCTAATCAGAAATTTACTCTGCTTTCTTGATAGACTTTTTTCAGATTGTCCCAGTTATACTTATTTTATCTCCATTCTCAGCTTTTATGCTGGTAACTTAATCATATTTCTCCTGAGTATGTTTCTGATTCTACCTTTCTGTTTGGTAATAATTATATTCTTGATGTCTTCACTCCCTTACTCTGGATCATTTAACCACAGACAGAGCACACAGGGAAGCATCTGATTCACTTTGGGGTCCTTGATTTGGTTGACCATTAATTTTGAATTTTTGCTGCCCTTCTTTTGTGTTCTCTTCTTTCCTTTCCCATAGTCCTCATCAACTGGAATATTGCAGTGTCTTCTATTCTCAGCTGGGCCTGACTCAGACCAGTCTCCCGGTGGTTTAGGGTCAATATTGGAACAAAATGAGATATTTGAATGACTTGTAGGCTATTTGGCAGTTAACCAAAGGAGATTGACTTAAGGACAGAAGGATAAGGATATTCAGCAAACATAGGCATAGAGTACCCCTTTGTTGATTCATCTGATTAGTGATTCCATCACTGGTCCCCCAGTAAGCCCCTGGCTTAGTATTCAGGCAACAAGGAAATGATTTGAACAGCTTGAGTCCTTAGTCCCTGAACCAACCAACTTTTGAGCAATATCTCAATATCTTTAAAAACAGTTTTAAAAAGATATATCTCAACCTGCTTGGGGGAGAAAGGTTAGGATATTGCTCCTAATTGTTTACCAGTGCCTCACATCATTCCCTATTTCAAAAGATCATTCACATAGATACCAAAGTAATTTTCTTAAAGTGTAGTTTGGCCAATGTCACTCTGTCATTAAGTAAACTTTAGTGCCTCTTTAATATTTCAAGGATCAAATGGAAATTCCTCCTTTTGACATTTATGTCCTTCACAAATTAGACTCAACCTACTTTTGTCTTCTTCTTTCTCTTCTCCCACTCCACTATTTGTATAGCTTTTAAAAGCTCTTAACTTTTAAAAAATTAATTAATTTGTAACATTCACTTTTTTAAAATTTAGCTTCCAGATTTTCTCCCTCCCTCTCACCCATTCATTCCCCACAGATAAAGAAGGCAAGCAATATATTAATTATACATGTGAAGTCATGTAAAACATGTTTCCATATTAGCTATGTTGTAAAAAAGGAAGAATAATTTTCAAAAGGTAAAACTGTATGCTTCAGTCAACACTCAGAGTTCATCAGTTATCTCTCAGGGAGTAGATAACATTTTTCATCATGAGTCCCTTGCATTCTTAGATGTGTTTATCTGAGTAGCCAAGTCTTCTTATACTTTACTTGCCTTCACCTATATGGAAGTAGGAGAAGGGGAATCCCAGATCAGTGAATTCCCATAGCCCACTTGAGGAAATCACAGAAGATAAGAAACATAAAACAAACAAACAAAAAACAATGAAGTATTAAGGATTTGCCCCTTTCAGACTTAAAGTAGTAATATTTTCATCTTAGCATTCTTCCATCTTTGGACCATTTTGAGTGGATAAAAGCTAGAATCCTTTGAATGGTTCACATACTAAGTTCTCTATTTTCAGATTGCATTGGGAATTCAGCAAAGGCTTTTATACTCTGTTGCTCTTTTAAGAGGTACAACCCCCCCCCCCAAAAAAAAAAAAAAAACAGTTCTCCCAGCAATTTCAAGGACTTATAGAATGACTATCTATTGGCTGGCAGAAGGGCCAATCATTTTCCTGGTAGCCTTTAAAAAGTCATCAAACTCTGGCAAAAACATACTCTCTAAGGCAGAAGGTAAAAAATTATCCACCAAAAGCCAGCTATTGTGAAAACAGAGCCCTTGAGTAAGAATTGTTGTTTGTCTTTTCTCTTAGGTCTCTAACAGAGTACAAAAGGGAGGGGGGATTATTCTATCATTCTTCCACCCTATAACCTCCCCATCAGTCTGGAAGAGAAATGATTAGCTCAGTAGGAAATGCTATGCTCAGTAGAGAACACTCCTATAGTTTCAATTGAAGAGTTGAACTGTGGAGAGTCTGGTGGAATGACATACCCAGAAAACAAACTTTGCCTTAGAGAAATAAAGCAGTGGATAGAACACTGGGATTAAAGTCAGGAACACTGGTCTTCCTGTGTGCAAATCTGGCTTCAGACACACTAGCTGTGTGATCCTGGGCAAGTCACTTTAACCCTGTTTGCCTTGATTTCTCATCTTCCTGATGAGCTAGAGAAAAAAATGGCAAACCACTATAGAAACTTTGCCAAGAAAATCTCAAATGGGGTCATGAGGAAGACACAACTGAAAGGGCTGAACAAGAACAAAAGGTTCCTTCCATGTCTCAGTCTATGGTCCTATGATCCCTCCTCAATGCTGTGCTTCCTGGAGCCTTTCCCGATTCTCCCATTTACAAGGCTCTTTGTACTCCCAATTGCCTTGTATCTATTTTATATGTATTGTAATTATATATGCACATGTTGTCTCTGCCAGGCTAGATTATAATATCCTTCAGGGCAGGGACTATTTTACTTTGGTCTTTGCGTGCTGAGCACCTATCAGAGTTCCTGAAATAAAAGAATCAATTGATAATGGATGAATGATTGACTTATTGAGTTAGAAGGGACCTTAAAGATCAGCTGGCCCAAACCTGACATTTTTATAGATGAGGAAATTGAGGCCATTTCTATAACACCATGCCACCCAAGTGTAAACACACAGGTAACGTTTCATTCTGTTTAATTTTTTAAAAAAGCCATCAGAGCAATGCATTTTTATAGCCTTAACTATAGTGTCTAAAATGACATGAACTCTGATGAAGTGACAGGTATAGAAAAAAGTCAAATTCTATAAATTAAATATGTATACATGATGGACACAGCATAATATAGCCTTTCAAGCATTCTTCCTTCCCCTCCCCCCAAGAATGACTACTAAAGAATCTGCATAATACAAGAAAGAGTATTCTTGATTCTGAATTAAGGGATCTGGTTTAAATCCTGGTTTAAAACTTAATTTAAAAATCATTCACATAGGTGACCTGATTCTGGGCAAGTCAGTTAAGCTTTCTAAACTCCAGTGTTAAAGGGAAAATTCTTTGTTCAGGGTTTCATCCTGATTAAGGAGGCAAAACTCCAAGCAAAGAGAATTAAAAGGAGTTTATTTTAATAAAGGTAGCAACATGTTAACGAGCTGTTCACTGGAGATAATCAATGGATTCAAGATAGAGCTTTTATGGATAACTTTTATTATCAGATAAAGACAATTTAGATAGGTCCACATCAGTAAAAAGGGGTGGGACATTATATTTCAGTTCCTCCCTCATTGCCTATATGTAATGTTTATCAGGTAGGGGTACAAACATCACAAGTAGAGGTACCATACTAATAGCAGGTGATAGGAAAGCTGCAGATTGGGTGACCTTCCCTAGCAGATCCTCCTCCAGCACTGATTTACAAGCAAGACTGGAAACAATGGGTCACTCAGTCAGAATAAAGTTCAATACCATGATAGATAGATGATATAGAGATAGGTGATATGGAAGATGTATAAAAGATAAATGATAGAGAGAGATGACAGATAACAGATAATAGAGATGATAGAGAGATGATATATTATAGATAACAGATAAATGAGATGATAGATGATAGATAATAGATAAATAGATAGATGAGTTCCTTGACCTTGCTTTATTAGAATGAAGCCAGCTATATATCACACTCAAGTTTCTCAGCGTAACCCTCAATGGTTGAGGTTTTCTTTACAGCTATTGGCTTAAAACTTTACTCTAGTGTGTTTCCCCTACTGTTAGCTGCCAGTGACTAATGTCACAGGTCCATTTAATCAATTTATAACAATTAGTTTTTGTAAAGGTAAAATTTTACAATTAACTGTTTACAAAATTTACTTAAAACATATAGTAAGAACAGAAGTACAAATATTTCTTCCCCACCACCACCTGGGAGAAAACACTTTCCCTGTATCATTTTGATCTCTGAGAAGTAAAGGCCCAGATTTAACATGTGACTTCTACAAAGCAATTTTTTTCTAAGCTATTGGGGTTGGATGATTCTCTGTCTCAAGTACAATGACCTGGTACTGAAGCCTCCTCCTTGGGGCATCGATGGTGCCCTGACTGAAAATCCTGGTCTGGGTTCTACTCCTAAATTTTCTGATAGCGTTTTGAAAGAGAAAAAGAAGAGGTCGGGGGAGGAGACAAGATGGTGGAGTAGAAACAGTGCGACCAAGGCACTCTCCCCCCAGATCACCTCCAAACTATGTAAAAGGGGACTCTGAACAACTTCTGGAGCCCCAGCACCGACAGAATGACACAGAGAAGCTAACCTCCCACTGAGGACAGCCCAGCAGCCCTGCAGGAAGGACCAGCACAGTGCTCTGGGAGCCAACAACCCATTGCAGAGAGTGGAGCCCAGGTCTGCCTGAGCCACAGTTTTAGCCCCAAGGCTGCAGGGTCAGCAGCCTGCTGGAGGGACCCCAGAACACCAGCAGCTGTGGCAATTCCAGAATTATCAACACAGACATGCCTAGGACAAAGTGAGAGGTTAGTGCCCTATGGCCTTTGGGACCAGTATTTGGGGACCACATAGGCTTCTTCCCCTAGGGGCTAGAAGCCACTGAGGAGACACACCATTTTGCAGTTTTCAGTGGCAGCTCCAGCTCCTGGCCTGCAAACTGTAGGGAGATACAGCGATCAGTCTTGGAAGTTAATCGCTCTTGCTTTAACCTCTCTGGATCTGGATTGTGATCTGAGGGGGAGGTCTGGGGTGGGTATCCAGCTTGCCAGAAAGCTGTGAAGACCCCAAAACATTTGGGACGAAAGCTCTCCTGTCTGGTGGCAGAGTCCTACTGTGGCAACAAGCCCAAAAATCAAGTAATTAAGTGGCAACATGCCCAGGCAAAGGAAACAAAATAAACAGAAAAATGCAACCTTAGACTCCTATTTTGGCGGGAAAGAGGATCAAAGCGTAGGACAGGAAGAGGATTGTGAGGTCAGAAATCCTCCTCCAAAAGCCCCAAAGGAAAATATGAGTGGGTTACAGGCCATAGAGGACCTTAAGAAGGACTTTAAAAATCAAATAAGAGAAGTGGAGGAAAAATTGGGAAGAGAAATGAGAAGGATGCAGGAAAAGTATGAAATGAGGGTCAACAGTCTGACTGAGGAAAAACAACACCTTAAAAAATAGACTAACTCAAATGGCAAAGGAGGCCCAAAAGGGCAATGAGGAGAAGAATGCCTTAAAAAGATGAATTTGCCAGATGGAAAAAGAATCTCAAAAGCTCACCGAGGAGATTCATACCTTCGGAGTTAGACTGGAACAAATGGAAGCTAATGACTTTATGAGAAATCAAGATGCTGTTAAGCAGATCCAAACAAGTGAAAGAATAGAAGTTAATGTGAAATATCTCATGGGAAAAACAACTGACGTGGAAATAGATCTAGGAGAGACAATTTAAAAATTATTGGACTACCTGAAAGCCATGACCAAAGAAAGAACCTAGAAATCACCCTTCAAGAAAATTTTTTTTAATAATTTTTTTTTAAGGGCAGTTGGGTTTAAGTAACTTGCCCAAGGCCACACGGCTAGGTTTTTTTTTTTTTTTTATTTGTGTGTGCTTTAAGTGTATGAGGCCGTATCTGAACTCAGGTCCTTCTGACTCCAGGGTCGATGCTCTACACACTGTGCCACCTAGCTGCCCCTCAAGAAATTCTTAAGGAAAATTGCCCTGATGTTTTAGACCCAGAGGGCAAAATAGAGGTTGAAAGAATCCACACATCACCTCCTGAAAAAGATCCTAAAAAGAAAACTCCCAGGAATATTATAGCCAGGTTCCAGAATTCCCATATCAAGGAGAAAATACTACAAGCAGCCAGGAAGAAACAATTTCAAAATTGTGGAAACAAAATCAGAATAGCCCAGGACCTGGGAGCTTCTACACTGAGGGATCGAAGGGCATGGAATATGATATTCCAGAGGGCAAAAGAACTGGGACTGAACCCAAGGGTCACCTGCCCAGCAAAACTGAGTATTTTGTTTCAGGGGAAAATATGGTCATTCAGTGGAATAGAGGACTTTCAAGCATTTTTGAGGAAAAAACCAGAATTGAATAGAAAATTTGACATCCAGACACAAGAAGCAAGAGATGCCTGAGAAGGTAATCAGGGAAAAGAAATCAAAAGGAAATTATCAAAGTTGAACTATTTACATTCCTATATGGAAAAACAATAACTGTGACTGATGAAACCTTTCTCAGTATGAAAATAATGGAAGAAAGTTGTATGGTCATATGAATACATATGTGAATGTGTGTATATATGTTTACAGTTATACATGGAGAGAGGGCATAGGTTGAATTTGTTGGGAAGGGATGATACTTAAGGGGTGAAATTATGAGGTGAGAGAGGAAAGTGGCAAGAGGAGATGGGGAGAGACAGGGTAGGGCAAAGTATCTCATGTAGAAGAAGCCAGGGGAAGTGGCTGCAGGGGAGGGGAAGGATAGGAAGGCAAAAAGGCAAAACCACATTCTCCTTGAATTTGGTTCAGGGAGAGAATGACATACATACTAAATGGGATATCTCAACCTGCAACAGAATAGGGGGAAGGGGGATGAGAGGAGGGATGATGGTTGGGAGGGCATCCTTCAGCGAAGGGGAGGTTGGAAGTACCCACTACAGAAGAGGGACAGGTTCAAGTAGGGAATTCAACCAGGTGGGGTGTGGTATGGGTGAAAGGGAATTATAAGCAGCCTTTTACAATATATCTACTCTGGTAATATTTTGCATAGCTATACATGTACAACACATACTGAATTACTTATCTTCCCAGAGGGAATGGGGGGCAAGGGAGGAAGTGAATGGATCTGAAATTTGAGGTCTTAAAATTAAATGTTTCAAATATATATAAATACTATTATCAGTACGCTTTTGCATGTAATTGGGAGATAAGATGTGCAGGCATTGGGGCACAGAGATTCACCTTGCTCTAATGGAAAAGTCGAAGGGGTTATGGGAGAAGATATGGGAGAGAGCAGATTGGAGGAATGGATATCTTGTGGGACTGCTATCCTGGGATGGTGGGTAGGGGAAAAACGGGGAAAACATTGTAATTCAAAATCTGGTGGAAATTAATGATGTAAACCAGAAGTTAATAAAGCATTTATTTAATTGAAAAAAAAAAGAAAAAGAAAAGAAAGAGAAAGAGAGGAGGGGGGAGGAGGAGGGGGAGGAGGAGGAGGAGGAGGAGGAGGAGGAGGAGAGATGAAAAGGTAGAAAATTTATGAAATATTTCCTATGTGCCAGATACTATGTCAAGCACCAAAGAAGCAAATACAAGCAAACGCTCCACTTCCGACCATGAAGGAGCTTGTATTCCAATGGGAATATAATCAAGTCCAGAAATTTCAGGAGAGATGCCCCCAGCAGAACAAAATTGTTGCTAAGAACAAACAGGAGAAGAATTCTATGGACTTGGGTATGAAATGAGGAAAATCTCCTTAAATAGTGATCTGGGTCAGTGTAAGTGCAAGCAAAGTGGGATTTTGTTGTTGTTGTTGTTGTTGTTGTTGTGGTGGTGGTTGTTTTTCCTGGAGTTCAGTTTCCTAGGCTCAGGCTAAATTGTAAACATCTGAAGCATTAATCTTTTTTGAACCCTGATAATTCACAACTGTGCTAAGTCTCATAGGTTTAGTGTCTTCTGGCTCTGAGCCAAGCAGGGGCTGAATCTTTGTTATCTATTCTGGGAATTTGGCATTTTGCTTTGTGTTTTTAATTTATGAGAAAGACCTTTTTATTCCCTGAATGAGACTCTGAATAACAATTTGTTAAAAAGCCCAACTACTCAGAGTTGTGTGCTCTCCGAATCTGTTGTTGTATGTTGATGGTTGTATTACTTTGTTCATACAGTAGGAGTCCTGTTGAACTTCTGTGCTAATTTCTCTGTTTGCATTTTCTCCACATTCAGGTTGCTGACCTTTCCCCTGAACTAGTAATTAAAGTAAGATTGTTGATCCCTATAATAGTTGCCTTTCCTTTAGCAAAGCAGATCAAAGAACTTTGTACCAGTAGGCCATCCTGGGTGTGCTCTGGTGCTTGCTAATAGAGTCAGCAATCACCAGTTAGGAAAGTGGGACCACAAGGTAGAGTTTGATGCACAGTGGGAAAGCAGCTTGCAAGGAAGAGGAGACAGAAACCTTAATTTATCTCACAATGTTATGAGTAAAACAGTATACAAATGCAAGTTTTGATGTATGTGTGGGTAAGGGTAGACTGGCTAAACTTGTGATTTTTTCTGTTTAGTGGACTTCCATTGCAAAAACTTCCTTTACCCCCAAAAATTGATAACTCAGTGCCTGGAGGACTGAGTGGTTGAGTGATTTACTATGTGGTCACATAGCTAGTATTTGCCAGAGGGAGGATTTGAGCCCAGGTCTTCCTGAGTTCAAGATGCTTTTCTACCTAAGTATACTAATGCTGCTTCTGAGCAACTATTAATCATCCCAAGAAACTGGTGTGGCTTTAGATATGAGGGTAAGTAAACAATAATATGGAGCTCCATATTATTAGGAGCTTTCAAAAGTTTGCTGGGCTGTGTGTATCTATCTTCAGTATTGGTATTGGGTATGATTTGGAAATGGACCAAAACAAATGTTTCTTTGCCCTAATTGCCTATATAACTCGAGCTAAGATAGTAGTTTTAAATTCTTACAGTCTGCTGTTCAGCATCTAGAATATTCCAAGCAAACCCATTGTAGCTTGATAAATATTAATTGACAAGAAATTAGTCAATGTTCTTCATGATTCTCTCTCCTCTCTCCCTCCCCCCCTCTCTCTCCCCCCATCTCTTCCTCTCTTTCCATGTCCTATGCTTTCCCTGATTGTTAAGAGATTTCCTGGAAACCTCTGCATTGGAATGAAATTAGGAAACTAAAGGAAGAATCTTCTAGACCTTTGTCTTTTAGTAACAGCCTTAGACATTGAGCTGTATGGTCAAGTAATGGGTTCTGAATTGTGTCATTAGGTAGGTAGTTTGGTTTCATTAGCACCAATTCCTTCAATGGGGCACTGCTAATCTCTCCAATTAGTCTGGGGGAAACTCTGCCAACTGATTAGATAATTGGATTAATGAAAATGGTAACTCAGAACTGGCTTTAAAATGCAATTCCTTGTATTTGAACATTGGCTTTCTCAGAAAGGGGCTCAAGGGAGAAGTTGTCTGATGAAGAATAACTCTCTGGGCAAATACATGTCATACTAAAGATAATGTCTTAGTGTAAAGTCAGTTGCCACAGGAAAAAATGTATTAAAAAGTAGCATATTTTCAAAGGTATGTTAAAATGTTTGTCTCTTCAAAAACCTTCATTTAAAGCCTTGACCTTTAGGTATCTGATGGCTCAAATATAAAATTTCTAAAATGTGTATTTTTGTGCAATTTCATGAGTGCTATGAACAAGATATAACATGTACAACTAAAGATAAATTTCAAACACCTAAGAGTTTGGTAACAATTAGAGGCAGCCAGAGGGCACAGGGGCAGCTAGATGTAGCACTGAGCTCTGGACCTAGAAGTGGAGAGACCTGAATTCAAATGTTCAATGACCTGAGTTCAGATACTTCCTAGGTGTGTGACCCTGGGCAAGTCACTTAACCCTATTTGCCTCAGTTACCTCATCTGTAAAATGGGCTGGAGAAAGATGTTAGTCTTTGCCAAGAAAATCCAAATGAGGTCACCAAGTCAGAGTGACTGAAACAAATGACCAACAACCACAGAGGCAGTCTATATAGTGATAAAAGAAATGGACTTGAGGGGCGGCTAGGTGGCGCAGTGAGTAAGAGCAATAGCCCCAGAGTCGGGAGGACCTGGGATCAGTTCCAGCCTCAGATACATAACACCCACACCCCCCCCAAAAAAAAACTGGTCAAGTAACCTTGGGCAAGTTACTTAACCCCAATTGCTTTAAAAAAGAAATGGACTTGAGACAGGAGACCTGGGTTCAGAAACCAAATCCAATAAGTTTAATGGAGGGTGTACACATAGAAATAAATTAAGATTATTTACAAAAGGAGAGAGCACTTCTAACTAGGGATGGAGATGTGGTGGGCTGGAATTGGGGTTGGTGTCAAGAAAAGTGTCACATATTATGTATTCTTAGTAGTGAGCTGACTCTTGAATGAAGCTAGGGGTTTTAATAGGTAGACATGGAGAGGGAATGCATTTTAGGCATAGGAAACAGTTTAAGCAAAGGTGCGGAGATGGGAGATAAATATGAATTTCAGAGAACAATTTCAGGGACTTTGACTGGAAGGTGAAGTATGTGAAGGGGAGTAATAAGTAATGAATCTTGAAAGGTAGGTCAGAGGGGTCTGGATGGTGGAGGGCTTTAGAGTTCTATACAAAGAAGAGATCATTATGCTAAATCTGATATCCTATCTCGAGTGAAGTTCAGAGGAAAAAGTGAGGAACTAAGCCTTGGATATATGGCTTATTTGCTGTTTTTGCCCCTAAATCCACCAGTCTGCAGCTCCGTAGAAATGGTGGCTCAAGCTTTAACTGTCATTTCATGGTTCCAGCCTCTATGAGTCCAAATGATTAAATCATCATCAATCACTTTGTGTGACAGAAGTAAAGTTCTTGTAGCAGAATATTGTTACAAGATCAATTTCTCTTGCTTTGAAACTAAATATCTTAGCATTACCCCAACATTTTTGCAGACGCAAGAAACCACTAAGTAGCAAAAACATTTTTACTCCCATGGCATTTATTTTTTTAAACAAATGCTTTATTAACTTCTGTTTTACATCATTCATTTCCACCAGATTTTGAGTTACAATCATTCCCCCCTCCCGCTGTTTTTCCCCTACCCACCCTCCCAGAATAGCAGTCCCGCAAGATACTGCTTCCTCCAATCTGCTCTCTCCCATACCTTCTCCCATACCCCCTTCGAATTTTCCATTAGAGGAAGGGGAATCTTTGTGTCCATAGGGCACTAACTTCTCACTTTGTCCTAGGCATGTCTATGTTGATAATTCTGGGGTCACCTGCTGGTGTTCTGGGGTCACAGCTGCTGGTGTTCTGGGGTCTCTCCAGCCAGCTGCTGGCCCTGCCGTCCTGGGGCTAAAACCTCGGCTCACGTGGACCTGGGCTCTGCTTGGCTTGGCTTCCCACGCTCTGCTGCTCGGCTTCCTGTGCTCTGAGCTGCTGGCTCCCAGAGCACTGCGCTGGTCCTTCCTTCAGGGCTGCTGGGCTGTCCTCAGTGGGAGGTTCACTTCTCTGTGTCATTCTGTGCATGCTGGGGCTCCAGAAGTTGTTCAGAGTCCCCTTTTACATAGTTTTGGGGGAATCTGGGGGCAGAGTAGCTTGGATGAGCTGTTTCTACTCTGCCATCTTGGCTCCGCCACCCATGGCATTTATTTTTAATTGTATTGGGTATTTGAAAAGAAATAATCCCAAGTTCTCACATCCAGATTCCCTTGTGAATAACACTTGGGCATAACCAGATTTCTTTGTGAAACTCATCTGCTTCTGACTTCAAGGCAAGAGCAGTAGGGTTTATGGTTAATTTTTTCTGAAGGCTGAATATTGATGAATAGACTTCATGGCTCCTTATCACCCCCTCTCCCTGCTGTTTTGCCTGCTTTCCTCAAGAACATCTGCATATTATTTCCCCCTTAACTGTTCCTCAAAATCTGTATTGTATGGTATTTATATTTCACATGTTCTTACTGCTGAGATTACAGATTATGCTAATAACAGCAACAAAACAAACCTCATAAGCTTTAATCTTGTTAAAATTCTCATCTCTAGTCAGAGGAAATTTGGACCAACATATTCAATAACCCTTAGGCTTTTTCTGAAACTAACTTTTTGAGAATCAGCAACTTATTTTCTTGGAGAAGAACCAGCCAAGGGGCACAGATTACATATGCTCCTAAGCATAATCCCTCTGGCATTATTTCTATCTGTCTATGCATAGAGCTAGGGATGATTGAGAGAAAAATAGGATTTAATGGGATTTAGTGACAATCTCAATAAAAAGCCTGGAGTCAAACCAAGAGTTCTGATGGGAGTTCTTTCTTAAAAAGGCATTTTAAATTGTGACCTGATCTAAAAATTCATAGTTATGTATAATATCATATATATGCATATATACTCATGTATGCATATATGTGTACATAGGTATATACATACAGGAAATAGAGGATTATAGTTTGCAAGTGAGAATTAATTGATCTGTTGTGATCTCCTTTAAAATAGCATGAACTAAAAGAACATGAAGTCAGAATATTCCTAATCCTTTGAAGTAACTCTTTTATTCCTGAGTATTGACTTTGCCTAATATATTCTGTGAATTTATACTCGAGGTACCTAGCAAAGTAGAGTATAATTAACCACTACTTAGGTTAACTGTCAAGAATAATTAAGTCACAGTGATCTGTGAGGCATTCATAAACTATTGGCCTCCCACTGCCTATATCTTTGGTACATTGAGTTGTAATATTATCGCTGTTTTAGAGAATGTCTCATTTTTTTTTTGTTTACAGGGAACAAGTATGTATTCTTAGCAAAATTTAGTTTAGAAGCTTAAAAAATTTTCTCTTTGGCAGATGACAAGAAGTTAATTGAGAGCCACCTGGCTAGAATCCAGCAAAAATAGGTAGTACCTTAGGACTGACAGAACTCTAGAATGGGGCAGGTAGGTGGTGCTGTGAGTGGAGCACCAGCCCTGGAGTCAGGGAGACATGAGTTCAAATCCAGTCTCAGCCACTTGATACTTACTAGTTATGTGACCTTGGGCAAGTCACTTAACCCCAATTGCCCTGCCTCCCCACCTCCAGAAAGACAAAAAAACAACAACCCCAAAACAACAAAAAATTAGAATGGAACAGCAGAAATAACCCCAGGATGGCTATCAAGAGGGACGTAGGTTTTATTGCTGGCATTGACACATATGTATTTAATCTTTCTGAACCTCAGGTTCCTTATCTGTAAAATGAAAGGTAATAATGCCTTGTAGTATACAGGACTTCAATATGACAACTAGTTGGAGAAACAGAGGATACTCCATCTGGAGAAGAAAAGAGTTAGTGATGGTGGGAGATGCTTTGAGGGATAAGGCATAATGGGTATGGGAGGAACATAATAGTTGCCTTCAAGACTTTAAAAAGATTGTCACTTGGAAGACAGACTTGACTTGTTCTATTTGGTCTCAGGAGGCAGTATTAGAAGCAGTGAGTAGAAGTTATGAAGAAGCAACTGTAGATATGATGGAAGAAACCATTTAAAAGAGGATTTATAGGGGCTGCTATGTGGCACAGTGAATAGAGCACCAGCCCTGGAGTCAGGAGGACCTGAGTTCAAATCCAGCCTCAAACACTTAATACAAAAACTAGCCGTGTGACCTTGGGTGAGTCACTTAATCTCAATTGCCCTACCTTCTCTCCTCAAAAGAGGAGAGAGAGAGAGAGAGAGAGAGAGAGAGAGAGAGAGAGAGAGAGAGAGAGAGAGAGAGAGAACAAACTTGTTGTTGAGGTACAGGTTGAACTCACTGGTCCATGAAATCCCTTCTGGCTCTCAGCTTTAGTGATTTGGGATTCTATCTATTGTTATTATTTTATAAAAGTAAAGGGAAAAGAGATACCCATTGGAATTAAGTGTGTAAAGCCATGCACAAACAGCTTTCCAGAGTACTGCTGCTGTGAGCAGCTTTCAAGGTTCTGAATACAAAGTATAATGAGCTCTTTATTTATTCAATAACAGATCAGAATAAAATATTTACAGAAAATCAAGGTACAGTATTCAGTATGTTATAATTTATAACAGAAAATCAAAATACAGCATTCACCATGTCACAACTCAACCACTTATCACTAAAATGGCCATATAATTTTCACCAAAGTGGTCATGTAATTTTAAACAAAGTACATTCATTTAGTCAATCACAAAATTCAGTAACAAAGTACAAAAGTTAAAGTCTTCTATCCCTAGGTCATAGTAAATCAAAATCTTCTCAGTCAGTACACAGTATCCAAGTAAAGTCTTCTTTCAGCTTGACTTGAGGCTGGCTCTCAGCTTCCATGGTTCCTATTCCACAATCCATGCTCCTATCTGAACCCATCCAACTTTCACCTGGATTCAAAGGTAGGAAGTTCCCAGTCCCTTGTCCAGCTCCTTGTCCAGTTCTTTGTCCAGTTCCCATTCCATATTGATGTTCACAGTGTCCAGTCCACCTCAAGTCCTTCACTATTCCTGTTTCTGGGAAGACAAAACTTGACAGAGCCACAATACTATTCATTCACATTGCTGGCACCCTCATCAATTCACTATCTGCCTGTGAAATCAACACAGACCCACCAACATGGTCTTAGAACTCAACACAAATAATCAACATAGAAATCAACACAGACACACAAACAAAGTCCAAGAGTTCAGCACAAATCATCATTAAGGTCCCAGGACCTCCAAAATCCTCCTCCAGGACTTCTGTAAACAAATAACCTGAAAATCCTTTTTCAGGTCTTCCAGTAAGGTCCCAGGGCTTCTGTACAAAGTATCACAAACAAACATTAGCACAGACAGAGCAGACAAACAGGGTGCTGGGATACCACAAGTTTTTTCCTTCTTGACTCTGCCGTCACAAGAATCCTCTTCTCAGTTCTGCTGTCTCTAGCCCCGAGTCTCTCCTTAATATGGTCATTAGCTCCTCCCTTTTCTGTTGCAGGAGTTCATGAGTTCTATGGTTCACACTTTGTGGGGTTCACACATTCTGTTTCTTAGCAGACTTGATACAAGGCTCAAAAGAAACTTGAACTGAAACAAGGTATTAATTTAGTCACTGAAACAAGGTGTGTACTATTTTCATGATTGCTATTACAAAGTGAAAGATGAAAATGATGCATTATTATCTGAAAAATCATTAACTTCCAAGGTTGCAACTATTAGAAAAAGAATTGTACTTCTTTATATTTGGGAAAGTATGAGGTTTTAAGAATGAAATAGGAAGGGGTGGACTCGAGATGGCTGAGTAGAAACAGGACTTCCACGCAGCTCTGGCCCCCACCTCCTCCAATTCATGTAAAAGGTGACTGAAGAAACTTTGAAGCTACAGAACCCACAAAATGACACAGAGAAGCTAACCGGCAGGCAGGAAGTGTGCAGGCAGGAAGTTGGCAGCACAGCACTCTGGGAGCCAACTCCAGCCCCGCACAAGCCTGAGGTGTTAGTATCAGGGTGCCCTGACTAGATGCTGGCTGGAGGGACTTCAGATCACCAGCATTTGTGACAGTTTCCAGAATGATCAACACAGAGATGCTAAGAATAAAGTGAGATGTCAGTGCAGTGTGGACTTGGGGATCAGTACTTTGGGAGTGTGGTCAGCCTTTGACCCCAGGGTGAGAAGCTGCTGAAGTGCTGCTGCAGCCATAGCCATATGGCAGCTACAGCTCCTGGCCTGCACATTGTAGGGGGGCCAAGCAAACAGTCTGAGGGGTAATCAATCACTCTTGCTTTAACCTGCTTGGATCTGGATTGAGGTCTAGGGTGGAGGTCCTGGGGTGTGTGACCAGCTTGCCAGAGCTTGTGGAGGCTTCAGAGAGGTCACCTAACTAATAAATTCAGCAGCTGAGAAAACCCCAGAGACTGGAATAAAGCTCTCCTGTCTGGTAGCAGAGTACTACTGTGGCAAAAAGCCCAAATGTCAAGTAATTGAGTGACAACATGAGCAAGCAAAGGAAGCAAAGCAAACGGAGCAACCAGACTTTACACTCCTATTTTGGGGATAAAAAGGATCAAAGCATGGAACAGGAAGAAGACAATGAAGTCAGAATTCCTGCACCAAAACCCTCCAAGAAAAATACAAATTGGTCATAGGCCATTGCAAACCTTAAGAAGGATTTTGAAAACCAAATAAGAGAAGTGGAGGAAAAATTGGGAAGAGAAATGAGAACAAGCAAGAAAATTATGAAATGAGAGTCAACAATTTGATTGAAGAAACTAAAACCTTAAAAATAGACTAACTCAAATGGCAAAAGAGGCTCCAAAAGTCAATGAGGAGAAGAATGCCTGTAAAAAGCTGAATTTTCCAGATGAAAAAAGAATCTCAAAAGCTCACTGAGGAGAATAATTTCTTCAGATTTAAAAAGCTGAATTTGCCAAATGGAAAAAAGAATCTCAAAAGCTCACTGAAGAGAAACATTTCTTCAGATTTAGATTGGAGCAGAAGGAAGCTAGTGACTTTATTAGAAATCAAGATACTATTAAGCAGATCCAAAGAAATGAAAAAAAAATAGAAGGTAATGTGAAATATCTCATTGGAAAAACCACTGACCTGGAAAATAGATCCAGGAGAGATAATTTAAAAATTATTGAACTACCTGAAAGCCATGATCAAAAAAAGAACCTAGAAATCCTCCTTCAAGAAATTCTCAAGGAAAATTGCCCTGACGTTTTAGAACTAGAGAGCAAAATAGAGGTTGAAGAATTCACCAATCACCCCCTGAAAAAGATCCCAAAAAGAAAACTCCTATGAATATTATAGCCAGGTTCTGGAATTCTTATCAAGGAGAAATTATTACAAACATCCAAGAAGAAACAATTTCAAAATGTGGAAACACAATTAGAATAGCACAGGAACTGGCAGTTTCTACACTGAGGGATCAAAGGGCTAGGAAAATGATATTCCAGATATCAAAGGATCTGGGATTAAAACCAGGAATCATCTACCCAGCAAAACTGGGTATCATGTTTCAGGGGAAACATGGTCATTCAATGGAATAGAGGAGTTTCAAGCATTCTTAATGAAAAAAAAACAGAGTTGAATAGAAAATTTGACATTTAGATACAAGAAGGAAGAGAAGCATGAGAAGATAAACAGGGAAAAGAAATCATAAGGAACTTATCAAAGTTGAACTATTTACATCCCTACATGGAAAAACAATAATTGTAACTGATGAAACTTTTCTCAGTATGAGAATCATTGAAGGGAATAGAAATGTACATATATACATATATATACATACATACATATTTATATGTAAATATATACTTATACATATATACACATACATACATACATATGTCTATATAGGAGGGTATATAGACATATGGATACATATGTGAATTGTGTATATATGTGTACAGGTATGCATAGATAGAGGGCACAGGACTAATTGAATAGGAAGAGATGATACTTAAAAAGTGAAGTTAAGAGGTGAGAGAGGAATATAATGAGAGGAGATGGGGAGAGACAGAATGGGGTAAACTATCTAATATAGAAGAAGCAAGGGAAAATGTTTACAATGGAGTGAAGAAAAGGAAGTCAAAAGAGAATGGGTCAACCTTATTCTCATTGAATTTGGCTTAGGGAGGGAATGACATACACACTAAATAGGGTATCTCACCCTACAGGAGAGTAGCGGGGAAGGGGATGAGAGGGGGGGGGTGATGGAAGGGAGGACAGGCTGGGGGGAGGAAAATTGTTAGCACCCACTTTTGAAATGGGACAGCATCAAAGTAGAGAACATAATAAGTGGGAGGTGGGATAGGAGGGAGGGAGATATAGTCAGTCTTTTACATTATATCCACTATGGAAATGTTTTGCATAGCTACACATGTACAATCTATACTGTATTGCTTATCTTCCCTGTAAGGGCAGGTGACAAGGGAGAAAGGGAATGAATCTGGAATTCAAAGTTTTAAAATCAAATGGTTGAATACATATGTAACTGGGAAATAAGATATACAGGCACTGAGGCATAGAGATTCCCAGGAAAGTTAGAGGGTGTATGGAAGTAGATATGGGAAAGAGCAGATTGGAGGAGGGGATATCCCATGGGATTGCTCTTTTGGGGTGGTGGGTAGAGACAAAAAGGGGAGGACATTTGTACTTCAAAATCTTGTGAAAATGAATGATGTAAACTAGAAGTTTACATTTGAATAAAAAAAGAATGAAATAGGAAAGAAAAACTAATAAATTTAAATAATTCTTTATATTATCTAAAGGGCTTTCCTCAACTTTCTTCAGTTAAAAGTGCTCTCTTATTCCCTAGATATTTCTAGAGGACTTTGCTTGTGTTGGATTACTTTTAATCTTTATATATGTCATATTTCAACCTT
Source organism: Gymnobelideus leadbeateri (assembly GCA_011680675.1). Classification (NCBI taxonomy): domain Eukaryota; kingdom Metazoa; phylum Chordata; class Mammalia; order Diprotodontia; family Petauridae; genus Gymnobelideus; species Gymnobelideus leadbeateri. The sequence goes on from WOXC01010068.1 coordinate 188,978, forward strand.
CCCCCTCCAAAATAAAAGAAAATATTGCAGGCATCTTAAGGCAAGGAATGCCATTTTTCCTTTTTACCTATTACAATACCCTGCATATAAGAAGCATCTAATATATATTTATTGAATTGAATTGTCATGACAACCTTGTGAAGTAAGTAGTACCAAAATAGCCCATTTTATAGATAAGGAGACTGAGCATCAGTGATGCTAAGTGATTTGCCCAAAGATGCACAGAAAGTAAATAGGAAAACCAGAACTTAAGTTTCCTCATCTGTAAGTGGGAGTCATAGCATAGTAGTACTGTGGAAAAGATGCTGGATTTCCATGCACACTTTATATATATATATATATACACACACACACACACACACACATACATATATATACATACACATACATACATACATATACATATATATGCATGAATATATATGTTTATACATACAAAATTTTATATATACACATACATAAATGTATATATGTGTATATGTGTGTATAGATAGATATAGATATAGGTATATCTATGTATCTACATACAAATGTTCAACTCATCTCTTTGTCAATTATAACCAATACAACTATATAATCACAGAATTTCTCTGGACCCCAGATTCTTCATCCATAAGTAGAGGGGATTGGATTAGATGTCTCTAAGGCCCTTTTCAGCTCGAAATCAATGATACTTTCACCCTAGATCATGTCTAATATTTCTTCAAACTCCACATCTAAGATTCTGTGCCTTGAACATAGGTTTTCTTAAGCCTCACCCTGTGTGTCTTCCACTACAGTAGGCAACCTCTCAGAAACTCTTTTTATAAGGCTGGATTATAGTAGTGAGGGAATGGTCAAATTTTTGCCATTTATCTTCTACAAGGTTTTTTAGATGAAAAATACACAGAAAACTCTTTTGGAGCAATAAATATATAAAAATAAACTGATTTGAATGGAAATTACTTATAAGATCAAATTCATGAGAATTTAAACAGAAATATTCCAGAAATGACCCCTGCTTCCCCAAACCAAAGAATGACCTCTTTCAGATATATTCTGCAACTAGTGAACACAGAAAGTAGACTTTTTTTTTAAGGATGTCATGTCATTTTTATTCTTGGGTTGATTGTAGTTGCCCAATGCTTTTTCCACTTTAATCTGTATCTGTAAGTATACTACGGCAGTGTAATATCAATCTATGGTAAATCTCCTTCAACAATATGAAACTCTACTTGATTTCACTAGTTGTGGCTTGATGAAAGGCATTGTGGGCAGTGTAGATTGTTATATTTATAGACCATCCAAGAGCAGAAGGGTTTGGAAAAAACAGCTTGTGACTTAGCCCTCACAGTTCCATTTTCCCTCTATTTTACTTTTCTTCTGGCTCCTGTATTGTACATTGATCTATTTCCATATTTACTGGTCTAACTTAGTTTTCAGATACTTCTATTACATTATTACCAGTTTCTTATATGATTAAATATCCTGGACTGCATAGTTGGGGCTTCTATGTTGTAGAACTCCTCCCTGTCAATGGAAATATTACTTCTAGATGATCCCAGTTGGCTCCTGGGGGCCATAGCCTTGGCCATAGCCACAGTGAGTTTGTGGAATGATCTATGTTGCTAAAATGTATCGTGGCAAACTACATAAAAGAGTATAAAAGCATGTCTTTTGGCTGTTTTCAACTTGTAGTCTCTTTAATCAGTCTACCCTTCTACAGATCACCTGTCTGTGTCTTTGTTTCCACATCTAAAAAATGAAGAGAGTTAGGCTTGATATGCTTAAAGTCTTGTCTAACTATAAATCTATGTTCCTAGGCCTTGTGAATTTATCCATATGGAAGAGGTATTGTTAAAATGTAAAATAAAGTTACACCAAAATGGATTTCTAATTGAAATTTTTTTACTTGTATAAACAGTCCCCCAGTTGGACAGCTGTGGTCAAGTTTTCCATAAGCTTCCACTAATAAAATCCAACTTACCTGCTGGTGCTGCATCATACCTTACCTAAGACTGATAGTCTGTACATTTGTATGTCAACCTATGTAAATATATGCTAATTGAAATGGGATCATTGGCAGGCTGGAGGAATCCCCATTTAGCAGAGACTCGACAAGTGATCCCCAAAGAATACAAATTGGAATAAAATTGTACCAAAGCATGATTAATTTTTTTTGTGGTCTGTATATGGCTGCCTGCTCATTTATCAAACTATTTGCAGCAGAGCCCTTTCATTCCCCTCTCCTCATTTTCAAAAAGATAATATGCAAACTCTGTCCTCCTTTCCCTTTTTATTCCAGCACTCAGCCATGTGTGTTTGCTCTAGCTGGGTAGTCCCATGGGCCTGTGGTAAACGTTAGAAATTCCTTTAAGCTGAAATGTTTCATGTTTAGAGTTAAATTGAGGTCATACGATTTCTAACTAGTTCTGTGTACCATGAACTAGAGCAGACTTTGTAAAAGACTCTCTTCAGAGTAGCAAACTTTGAACATGCTTATTTTTTTGCACAGAAAGACTCAGGAACACCAGCATCAGGTGTATCCCAAGTATGAGGACATAGCTGTTCAAAACTTCCACACCTGGGATCCTGGGCTCTAACTGATGAACTTTGATCTTTTCTTAACTAATCGGAACCCATCACAGCTACTTACTTGCCTGATCATCTCCAAGACCCTTTAATGTGTTCATCCTTTCCTACTCCCCAGCACTCCCAACTCTTATTTCTGGTATGTATTATCTTTCCCTACTAGAATGTCAACTTCTTCAGGACAGGAAGAGTCTTGCTCATTTACATTTGTATCTCCAATACTTAGCACAATGCCTGGTACTTAGTAAGCACCTTAAAATGTGTTTTAATATTTTTCCACGTATAACTATTTAATTTTCAAGATAAATCATTTAGGACATGGCTTTTCATTGTTCTTGTATCTGATTATTTACCCATTTGGGGTTTTCTTTGCAAAGTTACTGAAATGTTTTCCATCTATTTCTCCAGCTCATTTTACATATGAGTAAGCTGAGTCAAACAGGGTTAAATGACTTGCCCACGTTGACATAGCTTGTAAAAGTCTGAAGGCAGGTTTGAATTCAGGTCTTCCTGACTCCAGGCCTGGCATTCTATCCATTGAGCCACCTAGCTGTCCATGCTTGTCATCATATGGATTCAAATGAACTCTTCCCCAGATAGGACCTACCTTGAAAAAAAGGCGGATAAATAGTGATTCTGACTGTTGATAAATAGGACAGACAATTTGAAGTTCTCAGCTATCCAGACAACTCTTTAAGACTATAAATTTCTGACAAGATCTACTTCTGTAGAGGAATTTCTATGACAGGAATCTCTACCAGAAATGAAATCATAGGTCCAGTAAGAGAAAAAGTGGGAGGGGCTAATAATCCTTTCTATACTTGCCACAGAGGATTTCTATCGTCCTCAAATGAAATAATGTAAACAAAGCCCTAGCAAACCTAGTAAAACTGCTCCAGTTATTTAATGTTTTCCTTCTTAACTTAAATTACCTAGATAATTGTCACAGTTCTCTAAATTTGCATTATGAGCAGACACAGATGTAAAGTAAAAAAAATCTCAATCCATGTTCATCCCATTTTCCTTGTCTAGGTAATGTCCCAGAATAGATTCCATACAGTTCATTCCACTTTTTTCTTTTAGCAGCTGTTAAAAATCCAAACTGATTTTTCAACAGAAAAACTATGATTCTAATTATTTTGAATGTTTAACCTTGCCCAGCTGAGAGTCAGGAAAACTTATCTTTGTGAGTTTAAACCTGGCCTCAGACATTTATTAGCTGTTAGACCTAGACAAGTCACTCAACCATGTTTGTTTCAGTTTCCTTATCTGTAAAATGAGCTGGGGAAGGAAATGACAGACCACTCCAATATCTTTTTCAATAAAACCCCTAATGGGATCAGGAAGAGTCAGACATGACCAAAAACAACATAACAACAATGGTTCAGCCAGGCTTCTTTACTCAGAGATTCATAGTTTGTGCTAGGGAGCTGTTCAGTTTCTTCATTCTGATGCCCCAGTTGAACTTGGAATATTGTTATTCCACTTCCATTTTCATCAAGGAGATTGGCACTGGTTAGACTCCGAAGGGATATCATGATATAAAGAAAATTCCTTTCTTTATCATCATAATAAATGGAAATGTTCTTTGTTGCAATATATACAGTTTTGTCTAAGTCAACAACATGGCTTGCTCACACTAGGTTTCCTAGAGCAATAAGTCACAGGCCCAAAATAAAGGAGGGACAAATAGCATCCTTGGATTGAAGGAAAAAGTTACTTCACTCCCTGAAAACCATAGTAGTGGCATTGTTGTTGACTTAGAAGTCAGTATATATTTGTTTTTATTGAGCACAAAGAGAAGTATGAGGGGAAATGGGTACTTATTTTAGAGGTAAATTTAGGCTTGATATTATGAAAATTTTTCTAACTAGTAGAACTATCCAGAAATGGACTATTTTGGAAATACGTTCATTCCAGTGGGTCATCTTTCAAAATTCTGGAGTTCAGGGTGACTAGGTGGCACAGTGAATAGAGCACTGGCCCTGGAGTCAGGAGGATCTGAGTTCAAATCTGGCCTCAGACACTTAGCATTTACTAGCTGTGTGTCCTTGGGCAAGTCACTTAACTCCAATTGCCCCTCCAAAAAAAAAAGCAAAAGAAAATTCTGGAGGTCAGGTATTTTGGTCATGTATTTGGGGTTGACAAAGGAGGGAAATGAAGCTGTGCCTACATTAAGCATTCTAAGTTCCCAGACAGAAAATTGCAGCATTTGATTAATACCCATATTTATTTAGCAAGAAAAAAGGAAAAGATTTCCAGGAGCCAAAATGGCAGAGCAAGCAGTAAATAGCTGGCCAGAACTCTAGTGTCTCCAGCAGCAGTCAGCCACCACCCCCAACCCATACCTGCAACACAGCACCAGGCACAAGTGTCCCCTGTGGCTGAGGGCAATATCACTGTAGCATGGTAAAAAGCCATGGCCTGCAGCCACTGGAACAACAAGTATGAGGCAGAGCCCTTACCCAGAGATCAACTTAAAAGAAAGGAAAAAGGCAAACAAAACAACAACAACAAATAATAATCTGACCATAGGAAGTTATTGTAGCAGCAAGCACCCCAACATCCCCAGGGTGGCTGCCAACACAGGTTCTTAGATCTGCTTTTCAAAAGGAAAGCAGGGGCATCTAGGTGGTGCAGTGAATAGAGCGCCGGCCCTGGAATCAGAAGGACCTGAGTTTGGAGCCAGCCTCCGACACTTAATCCATACAAACAAAAACCTAGCCGTGTAACCTTGGGCAAGTTACTTAACCCCAATTGCCCTAAAGGGGTGGCTAGGTGGCGCAGTGAGTAAGAGCGCCGGCATTGGAGTTGGGATGACCCAAGATCAGATCCGGCCTCAGAAAATGAGCACCCATGCATAAATAATGACTAGCCCTGTAACCTTGAGCAAGTTACTTAACCCCAATTGCTTTAAAAAAAAAAAAAAGGAAAGCAACTCAAAACGGGTTAACAAGCTTACTTTAATCAAACAAACATATATTACCTAGTTCAGGGGAAAAAGGTCAGCACCCCAAACTTCAGAGTTACAGAACTTACAGATCAAACAGACAGGCTTCCAAACAGTCCAACCATTATATCAATACCAAATCACAGTTACCAGAGAGGGAAGCATCAACATCTGGGTTTTCAAAGCCGGGGGGCTCTCAACAACGGCTTCCCAGAGTCTCATCTGGTCAAATCACACAACACTTCTCAAAGTGAGCCCCAAAGCAAAGCCTTTCATCAGGGTTTATATAGTGTTTTCCTGGCTCAGAGAATGTAACCACCCTCTTGACTCACTGTCCAATCACATAGCATCAAGGTCTGGTCATTTCTGAAAACCAAGCCTCCTACCACAGGCTCCATGTGACCACATTCAGCCTATTAGGAGGCAGAATACATTTTCAAATCAAGGAAGGTTTTCAGAGTCTCTTAAAGCCAATCAAAGTCTCTTAAGCCAATCAAAGGGCCTAGGGGCAGGGAAGATCTTCAAATCTGCATTTCCATTACAGTTATTATAGTGACAAGAAAGACCACAACACAAACTCAGAAGAAGAGAAACAGTGTCAAAACACCCATCGCAAGACCACAAAGAAAAATGGAGGTGATCTCAATTCCAAAAAGAACTTATGGAAAAGTTCAAAAAGGAGCTTAAAAATCATAAAAGAGAGGTAGAAGAAAAACTGGGAAAAGAAATGAAAATTCCAGAGAATTATGGGAAGAAAAGAGTGAACAGCTTGGAAAACTTCTTAAAAAGTAGAACTGGCCAAATGGAAAAGAAAATACCAAAATCCACTGAAGAAAAGAATTCCTTAAAAAGTACAATTGGCTAAATGGAAAAGAAAGTAAAAAGGCTAATTGAGGAAAACATCTTAAAAGTTAGAATTGGGCAAGTGGAAGCTAATGACTCTGAGACATCAAGAATCATTCAAACAAAATAAAAAGAATTAAAAAATGGAAAAAAAAATGTAAACTACCTCATGGGGAAATCAACTAACCTGAAAAATAGTTCCAGGAGAGATAAGATCAAAAAGACAAAATCAAAAGGAGGACCTGGATAGCAGGAATAATTAACAACTTTAACAAAATCACAGGATATAAGATAAACACACATAAATCATTAACATTTTTATATGACCAATAAAACCTAGAAACTCAAAGGAGAAATTCCATTTAAAATGACTATAAACAATATAAAATACTTAGGAGTCTACCTACTAAGACAAACCCAATAACTATATTAACATAATTACCAACCACTTTTTATACAAATAAAGTCAGATCTAAACAATTGGAAAAATATCAATTGCTCATAGGTAGACTGAGCCAATATAATAAAAATAACAATTCTACTTAAACTAATTTATCTATTCAGTGCCATACCAATCAAACTACCAAAAGATTTTTATAGAGCTATAAAAAATTACAACAAAATTCATCTGGAAGAACAAAAGGGACAACAATATCAAGGAAATTAATGAAAAAAAAACATACAAAGTAAAGTGGCCTAGCTATATTAGATCTCAAAATATATCAAAAAGCAGTAATCATCAAAACTATTTGATACTACTAAGAAAAAGAATGGTGGATCAGTGGAAAAATCAAGTACACAACACGTGTTGTCAATAACCTAGTGTTTGATAAACCCAAAGACCCCAGCTTTTGGGACAAGAACTCACTGTTTGATAAAAACTTCTGGGAAAACTGGAAAACAATAGAACACAAGATATAGACCAACATATCACACTGTTTACAAAGATAAGATGAAAATAGTGTATGATTTAGACATAAAGTGTCCATACCATAAGAAAATTAGAACAGCAAGGGATAGTTGGCCTGTCAGATCTATGGGGAGAGGAAGAACTCATGACCAAACAAAACATGGTGAGCATTACAAAATATAAAATAGATAATTTTGATTATATTAAATTTAAAAAGCTTTGGTAAAAACAAAACCAATTCAACCAATTTTCCCACATCCTCTCCAACATTTATCATTTTCACTTTTTTGTCATATTAGCTAATCTGTTAGGTGATATCTCAGAGTTGTTTTAATTTGCATTTCTCTAATGAAAAGTGATTTAGAGCACTTTTTCATATGTCTATAGATAGCTTTGATTTCTTCATCTAAAAACTGCCTGTTCATATCCTTTTACCATTTATCAATTGGACAATGTTTCTGATTCTTACAGATTTGACTCAGCCCTTTATATATTTTAGAAATGAGGTCTTTAGCAGTGACACTTGTAGTAAAGATTATTTCCCAGCTTTCTGCTTTCGTTTTAATCTTGGTTGCATTGGTTATGTAACTGTGGAAAAAATTTTAAAAATACTATATTTTTTTAAATAGAGAAAAGAAAAATAATAACAATAAGAAGGGACTGCAGATGGAAAAGCCAATCATACTGTTCCTTTGAACACTATTCTCTCCTGCCCAAGTGTAATCTGAAGTTGTTTAGTCATGTAGGACCTCATCATTGTCAAGTGTATCTCCTCCTCTGTCTCTCTCTCTCTTGGGTCTGCCTTTCAATTTCGTCATTCAAGGACTAGAGATAATGAGGCATTTTATAGGATTTACAGGAGCAAAATGAAGGCAGTGACCTCTCCTTCAAGAGGCAACTGAAATGTCACCTGTGGTGGTCATATATTTAGAGAAAAGGAGGTCATGCACTTGGGCATGTGAGTGGTGTTATTGAAATAAAAAAGAATTTACTTTTATTGAGACTTATCCTGCCTTGGGGATATCACAGCCAGAGCTACAGAAAGCTTCACATTTCAGAGGCTCTTGAATCAGATTCAACTGGAAACTATCAATATGTGGAGAATTATTTCAAGCCGATGTTTTCTTATATTTAACCAGCCCATGATTTTTCTCTGTTCAGCATGTTTCCCACAGTTTTTTTTTCTTTTTCTTTTTGGCAGAGTGGAATGACCAGAAACAAATAAAAGTCAATAATAAAGGGTTTATTAGATTTAAATCCCCACCCTTTCTGCCACTGCTGTCCAGGATCTGGGACAATTAGTGATTGAGTTCATAACTATCAGGATCAATGTTTTCTCTTTCTCTTAAGCAATTAGATCCTGATAACAGGAGTCTACCCTCATCTGTCTCTTCTCACTGCTATTTTCCTGATATAGTCTTTCATTACCACACCCCTGGATCATTGTAATAGTTTCTTTCCAGCTGTTCCCAATTGCATTCTCTTTGACCTCTACACTATCTTTCTTACTGCTGCAAGATTAATTTTCCATGTTTATAATTCTAGTCATGTTAGCTTCTTGTTCAGTTAGTCAGTCAACAGCCATTTATTATGCATTTACTATTTGACAGATATGATGCTAGGTCCTGGGATTACAAAGAAAGATAAACAGAGCCTCTGACTTAAAGAAGCTCAAATTCGATTGGGTAGAAACATGATGAAAGTAGTTTTTTATGTACAAATATATACACAGTGGATGGTTGTTGTTGTTCATCCTTCATTCTTGAAGAGGACCAGTGACATCATGAGGGTAATTACTTTCATGTAAATTGAATTTAAATGAGGCAGAGCTACATGATGTCATCAGCCTCACTCTCTCCTCCACAATCATTGAAGTTTAGTGGCAAGACAAAAGGCAAGGTGACTGGTGATGGCCTGGGATTTATTCTAAAAGGAAGGTGCTTTTTCAGAACCAGATATAAATTGATCATCTCCTTTTGGATACTTTCTTCTCTCAAGGTCTGTGTGGCATGGATCTATCTTGGTTCTATGTTTCTGACCTGTTTCTCACTCTCCTTTCCTAGTTTTTTCATCCATGTTAACTGTGGGTCTCCTCCAAGACTCTCCCTGAGTTTTTTTTTTTCCTGCTTTGTGTTGGTCTTATAACCTCCAAGGTTTTTAATGGTCACCTCTCTATGGTATTTCCAGCTCTATGTATCCAAACTTAGTCTCTTTTCTGAGCTACAGTTATGTGTCACCAACTGACCTTTGGATGTCTCCAACTGGATGACCATCTCTCAAACTGGATGACCATCTCAAATGAAAGACATTAAACATAGAACTCATGATCTTGTCCCCAAAGCCCTTTTCTTTACCAGTCTTCCCTTATTACTGCATAGGCTACCACCATCTCTTCCAGTCACCAGGGTTCTTAGTCTCAAGGTCATTCTTGACTCCTCACACTCACTCCATATCTCCAACCCAGTGCCACATTTTGTCATTCATACCTTTACAACATCACTCATATATTACTCCTTCTCCTCCCTAGTTTGCCACCTCCATTCAGTCTCTCTTCATCTTTTATCCCGGACCATTACAATGACCTTCCCAGTAGTTTCTTTGCCTTATATTCTTCTCTAACCCTATCTGCTTCCCTAACATAATCTGCTCATGTGCATGGCGAAACTACACAAAATCAATTAGAATTTCCCCTTATCTACCCTGTTATACAAGCAGGATGAACTATTTATTTATCCTAATGCATATTTCATCTTGCAGGTATTATTGAAATGGGATAGGAAAAACCCATAATTGAAATAAAATTCTCCAATCTTATTATGTATTCAAGAGAAACATGTGTTTTTTTTTTAAAGCAATTGGGGTTAAGTAACTTGCTCAAGGTTACATGGCTAGTCATTATTTATGTGTGGGTGCTCATTTTCTGAGGCCGGATTTGATCTCGGGTCATCCCAACTCTGAGGCTGGTGCTCTTACTCACTGTGCCACCTAGCCGCCCCTTTAGGGCAATTGGGGTTAAGTAACTTGCCCAAGGTCACACGGCTAGGTTTTTGTTTTTGTGGGTTAAGTGTCTGAGGTCGGATCCGAACTCAGGTCCTTCTGACTCCAGGGCCGACGCTCTAGTCACTGCGCCACCTAGCCGCCCCAAGAGAAACATGTTAATTAAAGATATTGTTTGTGTAAGCATGGTACATTTTTAAAAAAATCAAGATACTTAGTCATGCAATCAGAGGATATACATTAAAAAGCAACCTTAAATTTCTGTGTAAACTTAGACAAATCCTTTCTATACTATAAGCCTCAGTTTTCCCTCTTGCAATAAGAGAAAGTTGGATTGGGTGATCTCCAAGGTCAATACATGACCTCAAGCAACTAATATCTTCTATCTAGGCCTTAGGTTCTTCAGAAAGGAAGAAGTATAAAATGAGGAGGCTGGAGTAGATGAACCCCAAGTCCCCTGTGTTACCATGGGTAATTTTCCCCTTTCTCTTGGCCTCAGTATTTTTGCCTGCAAAATGAGAATGTTGGACTGTGTGTGTGAGTGTGTGTGTGTGTGTGTGTGTGTGTGTGTGTGTGTACTAAAAGAAAATAGGAGATGGCAAAGGAAATTGTCATGCAAAATGGGCTTAATAAAAAGACAAAATGGGATTTAACAGAAGCAGAAGAGATTAAGAAGAGATGACAAGACTACACAAAAGAACTATATAAGAAAGATCTTAATATCACCACTAACCACAATGTGTGGTTACTGATCTAGAGCCAGACATCCTGGAAAATGAAGTCATATGGGCTTTAGGAAGCATTTCTAGCAATAAGGCTAGTGGAGGTGAAGGAATTCCAGCTGAGCTATATAAAATCCCAAAAGATGATGCCATTAAAAGTACTGCACTCAGTATGCCAGCAATTTTGGAAAATGCCCTTGATTTGGAAAAGATTCTTTTATTTCCTAATCCTAAAGGACATAGCCAATGGAATGTTCAAATTACTAAACAATTGATCTCGTTTCACAGGCTAGCAAAGTTATGCTTAAGGTTATGCAAGCTTGAGTCTAGCAATACGTGAACTGAGAATTACCCAAAGAGCAGACTGGTTTGGGAAGAGGCAGAGGAACTAGAGATTCCAAGTAAAAATTGCCAACATTCACCGGATTATGGAGAAAGCAAGGGAGTTCCAGGAAAATGAAAATCTACTTCTATTTCATTGACTTCCCTAAAGCCTTTGATCGTGTGGATCACAACAAAATGTGGCAGTTCCTCAAAGAGATGGAATACCAGATCATCTTACTTGTCTCCTGAGGAACCTGTGAGCCAAGAAGCAAGTTAGAACTGAACATGGGGCAATTGATTGGTTTAAAATGGGAAAAGTAGTATAACAAGCTTGCATATGGTCACCTTATTTATTTAGTACATATTCAGAGTACATCATGCAAAATGTCAGGCTAAATGAATTAAAAGCCAGAATTGAGACTGGCAGGAAAAATATCAACAATCTCAGTTATACAGATGATACTACTCTGACGGCAGAAAGTGATGTAGGTGAAAGAAGAAAATGTTAATATAAAACAACACCACCACCACCACCACCACCACCAACAACAACAACAAAACAATCTAGGATCTTGGCAACTGGTCCCATCACTTCCTGGCAAATAGAGGGGGAAGAAATGGAAGCAGTGTGAGGTTTCATATTCCTAGGCTCAAAGACAACTACAAATGATTACTACAGTCATGAAATTAAAAGATTTGCTCCTTGGAAGGAAAGCTATGACAAATTTGGACAGAACATTTTAAAGCAGAGATATCATCTTGCAAACAAAGGACCATGTGGTCAAAGCTACAGTTGTTTTCAGTTACAATGTAGGACTGTGAGAGTTGGACTATAAGAAAAGCTGAGAATCACAGAATTGACGATTTCAAACTGTGGTGCTAGAAAATGCTTTTGAGAGTCCCTTAGCAAAGAGATCAAATCAGTCAATACTTAAAGAAATTGATTCAGGCTATTCACTGGAAGGTTAAATACTGAAGTTGAAGCTTAAATACTTCAGCCACATAATGAGAATATGGAATTCATTGGAAAAGACCCTCTCAGTGTACAGAATTCCAACATGAAGTTAGGCAAGTTCCAGCTAAAATGCTCCTTAGATTTTTCCTGCATCCTTTCTGGGAAGAGCCAATGGAGAGTAGCCTCCATATCCTGAATTCCAATTCTAATTCCTCTGCATATTTTTATACATAGCACAGTTGGAAGAGGAAAATTGGGCTGGAAGATATGGAAGTTATCAGTGGACTGTCCTGAGGCTCTCAACATTTTCTTTTACTCACTGAGTCCCTTATATCACTCGGGGCTAAGGTCAGTTGTTTCTATGGTGCTAAGGGTGTTCACTGGCTATCACTGGTCTTTAAAGTTTTGTGCCCTGGAAAAGAACTCCAAATGCCGTGGTTTAGAAATAGTTCAAGTAAAAGCTAAATGGATTTGGAGGTAGTTAGCAATGGCACATGCTTTAAGGAGTTTAAGAGAATTGAAAGTAACAGTGGAACTAGGATAGCATCCATCAGCCTATATGTAGGGATGCACAGAGACTGGGGAAAACATGTTTTTTTATGGTTGAGACTGGGAAAAAGGGCTGTAGTATCAGGGCCCTTGGTGTAGGCACAGAGCTCTTCTTTGCTTCTCTCTTTTTAATTACTGGGCTATGGGAGCTTAAAAGAAGAAAAAGAAAGGTCACCTTCTAGAAGCTGGTTTCGATTATTCCTCTAGCTCAGTCTGTGAAATACAATTGGTGCTGGTTCCAGGCAGTGTTACACATGCACGAAATCTAAATTTTATATAACTGGGAAAATAAATTAGGGCCTTCTCACGGTGATGTTCTCTGAACTATAAATCTCCTAAGCAGTTACAAGAGCCATCTAAACAACTCAGCATTAAAATTTGTTCAAGAGGAGCTGCACTAAAGCAGGTGTAAGCAATGATCATAGTTAACATAAACAAGACAGAGAGAGACAGACAGACACACACACAGACAGGGAGAGAGACAGAGAGAGAGAGAGAGACAGAGACAGAGAGACAGAGAGACAGAGAGACAGAAAGAGACAGAGAGAGAGAGACAGAGAGAGACAGAGAGACAGAGAGCCAGAGAGACACAGAGAGAGACAGAAACAGACACACAGAGAGACAGACAGAGACAGTGACAGAGAGAGAAATAGAGAGACAGAGACACAGAGAGAGTGAGATAGAGAGAGACAGAGAAAAGACAAAGATAGAGAGAAGTACAGAGACAGAGAGATACAAGGGAAAGGGTGGGGAGAAGGAAGGGAGAAGAATAAAAGAAATCATCAGAAGTATAGAGAGGGAGCTGGAGGACATGATGAGCACAGGACCATGGGAAAGACATACCAAGAATTTAGTGAAATCAGAAACTGAGAGTTTCTGCTCTTATACACCAGGCCCCTTCTAAGTCCATACATGAAGGCTGGTTATACCATTTTCTGGCTGATCTAGGTGGCTCTGATCTCAAATGTATTTGTCATCCTCACCAACCTCATTTTCATTGTCATGAACATCATAACATGTTGTTGAATGCTATAGACTTTCAGTATTGCAGGACTGAAAGAACACAGCTTTCAAGTTATTATTATTAAGGAAATATTTGAAGAAAATAGGAAACATTGGTTCTGACCATTACTTAATGGTAAAGAGAAAGTTATCTAAAGTATCTCATCAACAGTTAATGTATTTGTAAAATGAGTCTACTGATGTTTAAATTCCTGACAGGGACCATAAATCTATAGCAGGAGGGGACTTCAGATGACAGCTAGTAAGACCCGTTCACTTCATGTATGAAGCCCGGGGAAGTTTGGTGACTTACCTAGGATCACTCAGGTAATTAGCATCAGCTGTAGGATTTGAATCTGGTTCTTAGTCCTGAGGTAGAGTTCTATCCACTTTGCCATGCTAGGCTGTTGTGAAGGTTAAATATAACAAATGTATAAAAGTAACTTGAAAACTGCAACTTGCCAGCCCAATGGATAGAGCACAGTGCTGGGAATCCAGGAGACTCATATTCATGAGTTCAAATCTGACCTCAGACACTTACTAGCGAGTGACCCTGGGTTAGTAATTTAATCCTTTTTACTTTAGTCTCCTCATCTGTAAAATGAGCTGGAGAAGGAAATGGCAAACTACTCCAGGATCTTTGCCAAGAAAACCCCAAATGGGGTCATGAAGAGTCAGACATGATTGAAAAATAACTGAACAACCACAAAACTTGAAAACTATAAAGTACTAACATGTAAATTAGGGCAATTATTCTTTCTCTACCCACAATTTTCACCTTTTGACCTGGTGGTTGTGATTTCTTTTTGTTTGTCAGCATTATTATGACAGAACTAAAATTGCCAGGCAGAAGGGGTCAGTATCCTTTGGTCCCATCAGGAGATGGCAGGATTATGTTTTTGCATGGTAGGTATTACAGTAGTCCAACTAATGAGAGTGGTGTAGTAGGGCAGTAGCACTGGCAATACAGAGGAGAACTCATGTGAGAGCTATTTCAGAGGTTGACTTGATGGCCTTTAACAGAAGATCAGGTGTATATATTTTTCTTAAAATAAAGGTAGGTGAAAGGCTAGGTGGCACAGTGAGTAGACTGTCGGCCCTGGAGTCAGAAGGACCTGAATTCGGATTCGGCCTCAGACACTTAACCCACACAAACAAAAACCTAGCCATGTAACCTTGGGCAAATTACTTAACCCTAATTGCCCTCCAAAAAGCAAAAAAAAAAAAAATAAAGGTGAATATTACAATGAAAGATTGCCCTTTCTTGGGCTCATACTTTTCTCGTTTTATTGCAATAATTATTTCTACATTCTGTTGAAAAATAAATACAAGAAGCAGCTTTGGTATTGTATCTAGAGAACAGGTTTCAGAGTGTAGACCTGGGGTCATCTCACTTCCGACACATATGGGTTGTGGAACATTTAGCAAGTCACCTGTTTAGTACCCTGGACAGCTATAGGTTATAAGGTGTTGATCTCCATTTTAAGTGGGAGTTTCCCCAGTGGGAGTTTCCTATCCCAATAAAATCACAGATTTCATAAAAAAATTATACAGCCACTCATCCTAATGGAAATCCTGTCAATTCCACCTTCACAACATGTCTCACAAATCCCCTTCTCTATATTCCACTATGAGCCTACCACAAACTCTCATTATATAGATTATTATTGTAATAACTTCTAATAGGTCTTCCTACCTCCATGTGTCTTCGACATTAACTACTGTGTGACAGTTAATAAATCACTTAACCTCTCTGACCTTATGTTTCCTCATCTGTAAAATGGAGCTAATAATACCTGAGGAATCTGCCTCCTAGAATTGTTTATGAGACTTGAATGAAATGAAATTTTTATACACACATAAATAAACACACACACACACAACAGGGCTTTGCTCTAATGTTATAACATGGAGGTACCCACATTTGAAAAACCTGGAACCTGCCTCTGGGAGAAGACATCTTGTGTTCCTCTTCTATGTTAGTGGGACTAGCCTCTTTGCACTGGCCATGTAGCTGGAATAGACTGTTTTATCTATTCATTTATTTATTTACTTATTCATTCATTCATTCACCTATTTATTTATTTATTCACTTATTTATTTTTGTGTGTGGAGGAAGACAAGGCAATTGAAAGGGACTTACCCAAAGTCACACAGCTAGTGTTATGTGAATGAGGCTGGATTCGAACTCGGGTCCTCCTGACTCCAGGTCCAGTGCTCTATTCACTGAGCCACCTAGTTGCCCTAAGGAATAGGATATTTCTTTAAAGCTGCCAGATGGTAGTAAATAGAGCACCAACCCTGCAGTCAGGGAGACCTGAGTTCAAATTCGAACTCAGACACTTGACACACTAGCTGTGTGACCTTGGATAAATCACTTAACCCCAATTGCCTTTCCTTTCCTTCTCAAAAACAAAACAAACAAACAAACATAAAAAAAAACAACTGCCAGACTGAGCTAGTCTGTCTCTTTCCATCTGCATCCAGACAGAGTGAAAATCTTGTTTACTCTAACATGAGCACCATGAACTGAGATGGGTGGGTGGAAGAGCGGAAGAGCAGCCTTCTCCCATCTCCATTGTAGGCTCTGAGTCCCCAGGAAATTGACATGGGATTATGTGCTGATTTGTTTTGTTTGTTCTTTTCAATTATAGGCACAGGTGGTAGTATCTTCACCAAATCTGGATCAGAGGCATGAGTTACCCAAGGTCATATAAGTGGTATAAAAAATCAGGATTTCAGCCCAGATTCACTGAGTTCTTTTCCACTATACCATTATACTAGGAATTGGGACTACCAAGACAAAAACGAAAGTCTCTGCCCTCAAGGATTTTATATTCTATTACAGGAAACCATTAATGTGAATAAATAGGTACAAAGTACATATATAAAGTAAATATCGTGTGTATGTATACATATATATGTGAGCGTGTGTATACATATACATGTGAGTGTGTGTATACATATACATGTGAGTGAGGTGCTAGCAGCTGGGGAAATCATGAAAGGTCTTCTGTATAAGTGTATCAACAATGTAATATTCACAATGCCTATGGTACCTATAAATATGCTGATATGGCTATTAATCACAAAATATACCAGGCTCTCTACATAGGGAATAAAGCTAGGACATTTATTCAAATACCAGAAAACTGGGTCCCAAAACCAGAAAGTCAAAACCATTACAGTACTTATGAAGTTGGCACATGGAGTTAAAGTAGTAAACACCCACATTCTCAAGCCTTCTAAACAGAACAGGCTACCTCAGGAAAAGATCCTCCTCTCCCCACTCACAGCAACTGCTCAGTGTCCACAAAGTGCAGTGTGCTCCCAGCAGCTCTGGCCCCCCACAGTTCCTGTCCTTGGCAGTCCCCAGCAGAAGTCCTTAGCAGAAATTCTGGCTGGCTCCAAAAAAGGAATTCTCACCTCCACCACTGCCACTGCCACTGCTGCCACCTCAGTCTGTCACCACAAGCACGCTAGCTTGGCCCACCCCTTTCTGCTAAGTCAGAAAATTCAAGGGGCATGGAAGATCTTTAAATCCCATAACCATAACAATAATAATATGGTGCCTAAAGGAAGGTAGTGATTCTAAAAGGCAGAAATCTGAAGGACTTACATTTAAGGCATGTTGAAAAGTAAGGGGAAAGACATGAAGCCAGGAGATGCAATGGTTATGGATGAGAGAAATAGCAAGTAGATATAAGCTTGACAAGACAGTAGCATGTGTGAAAGTAGTGTATATTAAGTTTTAAAAGGTAGGCCAGATTGTGAAGGGCTTCTAATGCTAAGCAGAGGAATTTGCATCTTGTACCATGACTGGTACTTATTAAATTTTTTGCTAAATACTTGTTGACTGTTAATTCCTTTTCGACTCTAGATGGTGCTTCTTATACAGGGGGTGACATAGTCTTCTAGAGTTATTACTGCAGAAGCTCTGGGGAGTATAGATTGGAGAAGGGAGAGAGTGTAGGCAGGTAGACCAATTAGAAATCTATTGCATTAATCTATGTGAATGTAAGTGGAGAAAAGGGGATGAAGATGAGTGATGTTGAAAAAAATTGAATCAATTAGACTTGATAGCTGATTCAACTTATGGGGTAAGGGAGAGTAAAGAGTTGAATGAATGAACAGGAACACTTAGTAAGTACTTACCACATTCCAAGCACTATTCTAAGTGCTGGGAATGCAAATACAAAACAGTAATGCTACCTACCCTCATAGAATTGTTATACTCTAATAGGAGGATGCTATTTAGCTAGAAGGGTGGTAGCCATCTAAGGAAGATGAAATCCCAAGCATAATGATTGGAATTATAGGACAATTCACTAAAGTGCTCTTTCCAGAAGCAATAGTAGTAATGATTTAATTACCTTTCCCCCCCAAGTGAGTGGTATCATAAGGATACACATGCAGTGTCTTGGCAAGAAGATGGCATCTGTAAGATCTCTTACATGTAATGAGATCTCAGTAGTCATAAAGATCATAGGGTAAGAGATGGAGCTTGAGCTGGGGGGTTTTAGCAGTAGGAGTGGCAACCTTGGGTGGCATGGAAAGAAGATGGAGTAGTCAGGTGTTTGGTTTGACTAGATGCAATGTAAATGCTATATAATAGGGGTCTACATGTGACTCATGTGACAAATGCCAGATGGCTGTGAATAGAGCACGAGCCCTTCACACACTTATTAGCTGTGTGACCTTGGGCAAGTCACTCAACCCCAACTGCCATTAAAAGTAAGCTGTGAATGTAATTATACTATATGCTATTACACAAAATGGACCTGAACATGGCCCATACATCTGAGCTACCTGACATGTAATCATAGTATATCTAAATTGAAAGAACATTGCATGTTTTGGTCCTATAGATTATATAAATGTGCTTAAATAATCATGTGTGTGAATACATATGAGGTATAATTTGAGGGGGATATAAATTCTTAACTGTGGAGAGAGCTTTCTCATTAATAGAAGCTGCACAGTCATGAATTGAATGCAAGTTATACAATCTGGAAATAATTCTGAAGGCATATGTACAAAAACAGCTGTGATCTAGGGCTGCTGGGGAAAAGAAGCCATGAGATCTTTTGGGAAAAGGGTCACCAGAGTATTATACATTATGATAATGAGAAAGAAGGATGGTGGCTTCAGCAGGGGCAGCAGCTAAAGTAGAAACTATTGGGCAGTCACTTAGGGTTCCTGAGCCAAATCAGGGTCTCTCAAAGTTGTAACAATAACTAGAGAGCTGGGAGCTAAAAGACATTATACAGAATAGGCATGCTTGTGAATTGCTGCCCTGGGAGAAACAAGAGAAAAGAAACACTTGAGTACTGCTTCCATTAGAGCGCCCAACCTCCCTCATGGTACTGGATTGCCCCTGTTATTGAAGGTGTTTTTCTTTGTGACTGGTAACTGATCCTATATTGAAGTGAGAAGAAAAATGAGGTTCTCTTGCTACCAAGGTTAAGATGTGAATGCCATTTCTGTTCTTTACAGGTTTTATTATTGTTCTGTTCTTTGTTCAAATGTTTATTGGAAACTTGTTACTTGAATGGGGTAGGGGCAGAGTATCCCTAGGATAAAGCTAGAAATGAGGAGTCAAATTTAGATATTTTTAGGGTTTCTTTGAGGAGAGTCATGAGCCAAAGTATATTAAAGGGAAATCTTCAAATTCAACTAATTTATCTATAAGCGAAGCAGTTTCTGGCACCTTCAACTGACATATTGGTTATAGATGCAATCTTAAGACAGCTTCAACCTTTGGCTGAAATGTTAGAAGATAAAATTAGGGTACTGCTACATAACAAGCAGAAACAGCATTATAAAATAATTTTAAAAGAATAGTAGGCTTGCTATTTGTTTTTGAAGATGTTTCATATTGCATCCTATGGGCAACAACTGGTTCTTGGGATATTTTAAGTTGCTTTGCTTAAACACATTCCTTAAATTCATGTACTGTGACTAATCCAAACACAGAACCTATCAAATCCTTTTCATTAAGAAAAGATTAGGTGGAGAATCAACCATTTTCCCCTGATACTTTGATGCACAATTTATGCCTTAATTAAAAGTAAACATTCCTGCTTTGGGGGTGCGCGTTAACTGGCTGAGAAGGGAGGGAGAATATGCTAATGTAAAGAGTGTATAAGTAAAAAGAAAAGCATGTAAGTTTAAGGAACCCAACTTTTAGCATGCTGTGAGGCTGAGAATCAGCGGAATCCTGTACTAACCTGAAATCCAAAAATCCTGCATTCACACGTCATACGAGGTCCAGAAGACAGATGAAAAATTCAGACATGCACATCTGTGGAACATGAATTTTATCCCTGAGAGGCGAATGATGTTCTTCTAGAGGCTAAGTAGGTAACTGGGGCTAAGCTTTGCGAACTTGAATTTTTGCTCTTTCTCTATCACATTATATCACCATAGGCAAATGAATTAATCTTCCTGTGAATCCATTTATACCTATGTCACATAGATAGAATAATACCTATTTCATAAGAGTGTTCAGAAGCTTAATTAAATTAAAGCTTTGAACTTCTCAGATGAAAGTTGTTATAGAAATGCAAAGTACTGATTGCAGTAATTTTCTGCTTCCCAGTATGACATAATGATTGACTTTCACTTTAATTTTAATTGGAAAAGTAACTAATTGTCTAATGAGTGCTCTATTCTTGGTATATTGAAACATGGACCAATTGTTCAAAGTTTATTACAGTGAATATAATATAAGCATACACATATCTCTAATAATTCAATTTAACAAGCATTTATTAAGTGCCTACTATCTACCAGCACTACTTGCTATTGGGGATATAATGTCAAAACCAAAATAGCCTCTGTGTTAGAAGAGGAAATAACAGGCTTAGTAGAATCAGAGAACCTCAGAGTTGGAAGGGATCTAATTTTAGTGGTCATCTAGTTCAATGTTAAACTGAACGTGATTTTTCAATCTTTGTTGTGAGATCTCACATTGTGTAGATATCATAACCTCTAGAGGCAGCCAGAGACTGAATTAAGAAACACTTCATTCAGACCCGATGGCTTAAATTCATCCAGAGCAGATGAGGGCAGTGTCTGTGTGTGTTGTGTGTGTGTGTGTGTGTGTGTGTGTGTGTGTTTGTGTGTGTCTTTATGTCTGTCTCTCATTCTTAGGCTCTTTCTATCTCTGTCTTTGTGTCTGTCTTTGTATCTCTCTGTCTTTCTCTCTCTCATATTTTATTCTGTTTCTTTTCCTAGACAAAGTTCACCCCACTTAAGATATTAAAACAGAAGCAAATAAGAGGAAGGCAGCTTGGCCTTCTGTCCTTCATTTTATTTTTATCTCATCCACTGTGAGCAGTAGTTTTCTTCTTTCTTTGTTTTCTTTTCCTCCACATAGCTAAACAACAGTTCTGTATATTTGTCTTTAGGTTTCTTTGCCAGACTCAGATGCTTGTGACTTTTAGCATTCCTGATACTATTCTTTTAAGACAATTCAACCATTTTGTATTTTTCTTTCTTTCTCAGACTTTCCTTTGATTTTTCTATACATCTTTTTAAAGAAAAATAACAGGGGTGTTTGATGAGCTCCCATGAATTCACACTGGTCTTATTTAAACCCAAGATCAGTAAGAAGATAGAAATATTAGTTGTGTTTATAATTTCAAATCACAAGGTGCAGATGAACTATGTCTCAGGGTAGTCAAAGGATTTATGGATATTATTACTAAGCTATTATTGATGATATTTAAAAAAGTGGAAAACATTATTGGCCAATGTTCTGATTTTTTTTTCTACAAAAATTAAAGAATATAGATTCCTCAAAATATCGATTAATGACCTTGACTCCATTTTTTGCAAAAGAAAAAATGGAAACAAAAGCCCTTCATTATTGTAAGAATTTACAAAAAGAAAGTGTTGGTTCCTTTTTTGGGGGAGTTTGGGAGGGTGTTAATTGAATCTCCCTCCTTTGCCTGGCCTAGAAGTTCAGTGGCCCTTTATCTTACTGCAATATGGAAGCTGATCTGTTTCCAACTGGACCAGTTCACTCATTATTTCTTAGGCAACTTGGTCCCATCCCCTTTCCTTTGCTCCAGGGGCTACCGTATTGGTGGCACACTCTAGCCTCCTCAGTAGTAGAGATTATATGCACATGCCACATCTCACAGCTCAAAAGTGTTGATTGCTGAAATCCTCCATGGATTAATCAAGAACAGATCATGCTAGACTTGACTGATCTTTTAAAAATGTTTAAAAATATCATAAGATTGTATCATGTGTGATTTATATGTAAGAAGTGATGAAAAAGAAATCATCTAGGAAAGATATGATTGGAAAAGGAGGGAGGTAAGTAAAGTAGCAAAAATGAAGGAGAACATATGGTCAAACTGAAGGCTGACCTGGTGCCACTAACATATAGAGGAAGGGTTCAGGCATTTTGGAAGTACCTTCTATAAATGACTTAAGGCAGAATATGGAGAAAGCTGATAAGCATTTTAGGGACTATGAATAGTGAAAGGAATAGTTCCCTTTATTTGGTAAGATCAATGTTCTAGTTAGGTGGCACTATACCTGAAGTCAGAAAACCTGAAGTCAAATTCCACTTTAGGCACTTACTAGCTGTAAGTGCTAGTAAGTCACTTACTAGCTGTAAGTGCTAATGAGTCACTTACCTCCTGTCTACTTCAGTTTCTTCATCTGTAAAATGGAAAAATAATCCACTTGCCAAGGTTGTTGTGAGGATAAAATGAGATTATATTTGTAAAGTGATGCACAAATCTTGAAGTATTAATAAAATCCTTATTATTATTGCTATTATTATCATAGGGTCATAGTTTTAGAGCTAGAAGAGAACTCAGAAGCCTCTAGTCCAGCACCCTTTTTTATCTAAGGAGAACAGTAGTTCTATTGAAGTATCAAAGGAATAAGAGACTGGTGGTTAATTTTCATAGTAAGATTATCTTAGGATATCAACTGGACATTTTAAAAGATCTAGCATGGTGTTGTCATTGACAAACTGGAAAACTGGAAGCCATTATTTAATAGCTTAGTTTTATTGATTAAAAACTGGTTCACAGAATCATAGATTTAGGAAAGGACCATAAAGGCTACTTTGTCTAACCCTTTCATCATGTAGGTGACAAAAATGAGAACCAGAAAGGCAAAGAGATCTGCCATTAATTCATTGTATTTTTAAAGAGGACCAGTGACATCATGAGGATGATGTCTTGACTCGTGAGTGGGTTGGGTTTAAGTGAGGCAGAGTTGGCAAAGTTGTCAGACTCACTCTCTCCTCCAGAGTCATTGAAGTCTAGTGGCAAGACAAAAGTCAAGATGACTGATAATGGCCCAGGATGAAGTGGATGACCATGGCATTTCTAAATTAAGATAATTTCCCGGGCTTCAGTTTGTCTGAGGCAAAGCTCATTCAGTGACTAAGGACTAGGTAAGAGTCAAAACAAAAGATGCACTAATTTGCCATCACAAAAATATCAACCTGAGAGGAGGAGACCTTCAAAGTTTCTTAGAAGAACAGAAAACAATGACTTATTTACTCATTCTAAGGCACTGAAATCTAAATAAGGAACCACTCTGGTTTTCATTGAATGGCCAATTGATTAATATATTCCTGGAAGAGCGGTCTTTACTGGGATCACCCAGGCACTTGTTCTCATCCTGTGGTGTGAAGCATATTCATCAACAACTTACATGAGCGAATGGAAGTCATGTTTATATGAAATTTATTGATAACATGAATCTGGGCAAGATGTCTAACCCATTGGACAAAAGAATAGAAATGCCAGAAAATCCTGGCAAACTAGTACAAGATGTAGAATGATGGAAACTGAGTTGTCTTCATGGGTCAGTTGCTCTAATTTGTGACTGAATGACAATCCTTTCTTTGGCGAGTCCCACAAGTGGCCATTTAGCCTTAGTTCAAAAAGACCTGGGATGAGGGGCACCCATTACCTGCTGCAGCAACTGACTATTTACTCTTTAATTGTTAGGACACTTTTCCTTTGATGGAAGTTGAAAACTGTCTTTTTTCAATTTGTAGCTGTCGTTCCTAGTTCTGTCCCTTGGAGTCAAGCAGAACAAGACTTTTCTGTTTTCTACTTGACAGCCCTCAAATATTTAAACAGAGATATCATTTCCCCTTTTCTAGGCTAAAAACACCCAGTTCCAGCAGCATGCTGTAGATCTGGGGAATCCATTGTTTATTCAGAGTATTTAATAAGCATTTCCTATGTGGCAGATACTAGGGACACACATGCAAATAATGAAACAATATCTATTTAAAAGGAAGTAACATTACAATGGGAGAGACAAGAAGGACATGGAGATATATGAGTATAAAAAGGGCATTTGTTGAAACATGCAATAAAGTACCAACCTGCTTTGGAAGAGGGATTGTCATCTCCTTGAAGTTTTTTGAAGCTGAGTGGCACAGTGCTGAGTCTCAAATCAGGAAGACCTGAGTTCAAATCTTGCTTCAGACACTTAATAGCTGTGTCATTTAAACATAATCTGTTTTAGTTCCTTTAGCTGTGAAATGGGGATGATAATAGCACCTATTTCTCATTGTCATTGTGGGCATAAAATGAAATACTATTTGTATGTAGCATAATGCTTGAGATATAGTAGGTGTTCAATAAAAGCTTCATCCCCTGTTCCCTTTTTGAATGAAAGAATAGATCTAGTCCTAATCCCTATCCCATACAGAATAAGTATAAAGAGAATTAAAAAATAAGTAATAAAAATAATTAAACATGCAAAGTAATGAGAGTCAAGCAGATAATCATGTTTAAGCACCTACTGTGGGCCAGGCTTAGAGAAGGGCACTAGCAGTTAATGGGATTAGAAAAGAATTTATATAGAAGGTAACACTTGAGTTGCAGTATGGAAAAAATAAGAGGATACATTCCAGGTGTAGAGATGAGAGATGAAATGTCATGTGTGTTGCATCAAGCACCCCAGCATCCCCAGAGTGGCTGCCAAGAAAGGTTTTTAGATCTGCTTTTCTAAAGGAAAGCAACTCAAAATGGGTTAACAATCTTGCTTTAGTGAATCAAACATATCATTTACCTAGTTCGGGGGAAAAGTCAGCACCCCAAACTTCAGAGAATACAGACAGGAACATTTCAAGCAGATAGGCCTCCAACTGTCCAACCTTTACCTCCATACCAAGTCACAGTTACCAGGGAGGGAAGCATCAACATCTGGGTTTTCAAAGCCGCGGGCACTCTCAATGGCTGCCCAGAGTCTTGTCTGGTCAAATCACACAACACTTCTCAAAGTGAGCCCCAAAACAACACTTCACATCAGGGATTATATAGCCTTCTCCTGGCTCAGAGAAATGTAACAACCCTCTTGACCTACTGCCCAATCACAAAGTATCTCCTGAGAAATAAGCCTCCTACCACAGGCTCCAGGTGCACTTAAGCCTAGGGGCAGGGAAGATCTTAAAAATTTACATTCCTCCTCATTTCTTATAGCACAATAATATTCCATTGCATTCATATACCACAGCTTGTTTAGCCATTCCCCAATTGATGGGCACCCCTTCAGTTTCCAATTCTTTGCAACCACAAAAAGAGCTACTATAAATATTTTTGTACATATGGGTCTTCCTCCCATTTCTATGATCTCTTTGGGATATAACCCTAGAAGTGGTATGGCTGGGTCAAAGGGTATGAAATTATTTATAGTCCTTTGGGCATAATTCCAGATTGCTCTCCAGAATGGTTGCATAAGTTCACAACTCCACCAGCAATGCATTAGTGTTCCAATATGCTCACATCCTCTCCAGCATTTGTCATTTTCTTGTTTTGTCATCTTAGCCAATCTCACTGGAGAGATGTGGTATCTCAGAGTTGTTTTGATTTGCATTTCTCTGATCAATAGTGATTTAGAGCATTTCTTCATATGCTTATAGATATCTTTAATTTCTTTCTCTGAAAACTGCCTGTTCATATCCTTTGAAGGGGGTGGGGGAGGGAAGTAAAGGGAATTTGAAAATCAAGGAACTATGGAATTGAATCTTGTTAACGGAAACTAAACTAATAAATTAATTTTAAAAAATTTACATTCCTATAACAATGTGTGAGAAACCGAGAGAAGACCAGGATTGGCAGGATCACAGAGTGCATGAGGGGGAGTAATGGACAATGAATCTAGAAAGATAACTCTGGTCTTAGTTTTGAAGGGCTTTAAAAACTACATGGAGTTGTTCATTTGATTCTAAAAGAAATAGAAAATCACTGGTGATTACTGAGAAGGGGGATAGGGTGTGATATAGGTTTGCACTTAAGGAAAACCATTTTGGTATAAATGTAAATGATGGACTAAAATAGAAAGAAACTTGAGGAAAAGGGAAACATAGAGGTCTTTTGGGGGTTTTGTTTTTGATTTTTGGCTTTTTGAAGCGGGGAAGGTAGGGCAATTGGGGTTAGGCGACTTACCCAAGGTCACATGGCTAGTAAGTGTTAAGTGTCTGAAGTCAAATTTGAATTCAGGTCCTCCTGACTTTAGGGCTAGTGCTCTGGTCACTGCTCCACCTAGCTGCCCCAACATGGAGGCTTTTGCAACAATATAAGTGAGAGGTGATAAGAGACTAAATGAAGGTGCTAGCTGTATGAGTAGAAAGAGAATGCTAGCTTTCAGAGATGTTGTGGATGTAAAAAAAACAAACAAACCAGAATTTGACCATTGACTGGATCTGTAGGTTGAGGGAGAGTGAGGAGTTGAAAAAAGTGTCAAAGTTATGAACACAGGAGACTGAAAGGATGCAGAAATAGGCAACTTGCTTAACTTAACTCTGGGAACCACAGGCTTTCTTTTTAGGATGAAGTTACTACCTAACTCACAGTGAGGTGAAGAACGTATGAGAAATGTAACTAACTGCTATGGAAACCTTTATACTCTTTGCACTTATCAGTAACTACTAGGGAAATCAATTAAAAAAAACAACAAAGCAAAAGACTGTATATTTATACCTGCTATTTTATTTTAATAGAACCAATACATCATTCTAGATCAGAGGTTATGAACTTATGTGTGTGTATGTGTATGCATATGTGTGTATATCTGTGTGTGTATCTGAGTGAATACATGTATTTACACCCACATACATACCCACATAAATATATACAAAATGTATATGCATGGACACTCATACATGTGTATACATACATGCATATGTACATATGTACACATATACTTATATTTCAATATAATTGGTTTTTAATCCAATGTATTTTATATTGTATGCCTCTAAAAACATTATTCTGAAAAAGGATCCTCCAGAAGCTTCAACAGATTTCCAAGGAGGTTTATGACAAAAAATGTATAAAAACTCCTTTTCTAGACAGCTGTAGTTTGGGGGGGGATGATTCTATTAAAATGTCTTAAGATCAAGTTATAGAAATGAGGCATGGTGATGTGGCGAATATAAAGTTGATTTGGAACCTAGTCCTCCCCCTGACACATACTGACTCTGTTGCCTTAGGCAAGTCATTTACTCTCTAAGTTTTCCATTCAACACTCTAAGAGTGTAAATTGCAAAGTAAGTACAGATTTGTATTGGTGGAGGGAGGCTTTCTACTGGGAGTCACCTATAACATTGAAATAATGGGTCTAGGAAAATGTCATACATATGCACACACATATACCACACACAAATATGCACACTTATAACATATATATATTGCATATATATATGTATGTATGTATATATGTATGTGTAATAAAAAGAGAGATTGTACAAAAATATCCTACCTTTGACTTTTTGACTAGCATGCTACTTTGTAGAGTCAGGTCTCTTTGGCAAAGACTAAAGCAAAGCATAAATCTTCTGTGCTTCAGTCTGCCATGCAGGGCCACTTGAATAGATCCAAGTTTCTGGTGAGATGGGACTTTACAATTCCTGCTGGCTTTGAGGGTATCACTTGTAGAAAAGACAAATGTGCAATGTCAGCAGGAACTGAATGCTTTATGGAGCTTGATTTAAGAACAGAGGACCCAAATAAAAATGGAAGCAGCATTTGGCTGGGAAAGATAACCTTCTAGCACTTTGTGTTTGGCATTCCCCTTTTTATGATGTGGTACTTCTGTGATATTGAGGGAAAACAGAGCTGATATGGGTTGAGAACAAGGGGAAATAGCCCGATACATCTAATTTAATCAGAATCAATGCTTATGTCTTGCTGTATTTCAAACTTGATGCCTTCTTTACTCAACTGTATCCCATTTTACTTTATGCCATTAAATGGTTCTTGCAAAAAGAATTTTTTATTGGACTGAAACAATTGTACGGGCAAAACCCTGCAGGACCCATTGGGGAAATGCAAACAACTTACTGAGGACTGCAACAGATGTTGAGTTTTAGGAAAATGCTAACTTTATATCATGTATTTTTCTCCTTTTTTCTCTCTGAGGAGAAATATAAGGAAACCCACATTACCTAATGCCCGCCCATTTGTAACAGAAGGGCTAAACAGCTCAGTGGAAAAATAATCATGAAAACTTATGTTTACATAGTGTTTGAGGTTTGCAAAGTGCTTTGAATATATTATCTCATTTGATTTTCATAGCAATTCTATGAGATAGGTGTTATTTTGATATTCATTTTAATGGAGAGTGACTTATCCAAGATCACAAATCAGGTAAGTGACTGAGTATAATCTGACCTCTGGGATTCCTGAGCTCAAATCCACTACTCTAGCTAAAATGACACTTCACTGCCTCAGACAGCAAAGAAATAAACTTTGAGACTTTTTGTATTGTAGATGGGAGAAGAAATCCTCTGTAAAAAACTGATGACCTCTGCTTCTGTGAACTCAGTAATGTTTTTAGTAATAGTTTAGAGGAACAGTGAGATCAAAGAGGTATTATTTGTAATGTCTGGCACATAGTAGGTACTGTATGATTGCTTATTTCCTTCCCCTTTCCCCACTGAAATAGACTCTAGTAACACTGGAGAAGCTGATAATCTAGGCATTATTCCAGGATGGTGGTAACAGGGAGGGGTTACGAATCATAGTTTCCCTTGATTCCACGGGGCTTTGTGTAGGGTCATTGTTCTGTCTGGTAATAATTGACTTGAAGAAAAATGCTCATATTTATATTATCCCAGCCAGAGTAATTGCCTTTTTAATTGGGATAATACATGCTCATAAATATCATCACATTTCATTCAAGATTATATATTACTCTCTCGGGAACTTTGTGTTCTAGGCAAACTGACTTACTTATAGCTGTCCATCATGTGACATTCCATCTTCAACCTTCAAGTTTTTTCACTGAATGTCCATCATGACTAATGCAAACCCTTTTCATCTCTGCTTCTTAGAAGTCATAGCTCCCTTAAAGGCTCAAATCAAGTGTCACCTTCTTCAAAAGGCTTCTCCTAAATCTCCCAGTTGTTAGGGCACTAACCCTTGGGGGGACATTAATTTGGCATATATTTTGTTTTCACTTTATATATGCATATTTTATCCTCCTTTCCCTTTTACTCACTAGAGACTGTGAATTCCTCAAGGACACAGACTGTTTAATTTTTGTCTTTGCCTCCTGAGCACCTAGCACAATAGTTGACTTACAGAAGATACTCTATAAATGATGCTAAATTGAACTGAACTGAATCACAACAATGAGCCAGAGGGTTATAGTGGCTGTCCAGCTGATGGGTGATATATAAAATATGTTGGTAGGTTATAACTAACCTACAAAATCCTATGAAAAAGATAGAAACAATAACAGCAACAGAGCAGAAATACCCTCTTGCCTCTGCTTAACAAGGAAATAAAGTTTTACTCCACCAGGTCATTCCTGTTTTGTGGCTTTGATTCAAAAGGAAACCAGGCTGGAGAACTAAGCCAAGGACTTAAGGTAACATCAGTTCAAAATACTCATCCCCATTATTGGGTTCAAATGGATAGACTTGATGATGAAAGTATAAACACTATCCAATAATCAAATGGCTTTTTGGTTGCCTCTGCTTTCTTATCTCTATCTGATCCAAATTAAACCTCCTGAGTGTGAGGGGAATGAAAATACAGTGTCAGGGTTCAACAAAGCTTTCATTGGACTGGAAGAACTTCAAAATCAGCCAGAGGAAAGCTCCAGGGAGAGACTGAGCTCCAAGGAAGAATTTCAACGCAACCCAAACTTGTTTTTATTGTAATAAACATCATTCTTCCCTTTGGGGATTCATTAAAGAAGAGATTCACTGTATTTCTTAGAACAGCTAGAAATTGTATCATTCCTCTAGAGTAACATAACCAATGTGAGTTGAGCCTAGTGAAATGATGGTTCAAACGTGGAGTTTCATTTATGGAGGTTTTATGGTATCATTAATCAGTCCCTGACAGAGGTTGATGTAACATAAAGACTAGGGAGCATTTTGGGAAGTAATTAGTCAATAGTACGTAGGTGAGGGCAATGGTATTTTGTTGCACCCGTCATCTTTAATGGGGAATAAGTCTGCTTTCCAGATGTTTGGTTTGAATCATTGTAGTCTTCCAAATCGAAACTTGTACACAAGAACCTCTCCATTACCACACCCATAAATATGATAATTCCATCAGTATTTTGCCTTTAATACTTTCCATAGATCAGAGTAGTCAGTCAACTAATAAGCATAATCCAGAGACACTGTTAAGTACTGAGGACCTAAAGAAAATAAAACAATTGTGCTTGCTCTTAAGGAGCTTATAGTCTAATGGAGAAAACATGCAAAAATGAAATATGTAAAAAAAAATATAGTCCATATTGGAGGCAATCTCAGAGGTAAGGTACAAGTGTTAAGGGGAACTGGGAATAGCCTCTTGTAGAAGGCTAGATTTTAGATGGGTCTTGACAGAATCCAGGAGACAGAGACAAGAAGGGAAAGAATTGAAGGTATGTGGGACAGCAAGTAAAAATACAGTCAGGGAATGGAATATTTCATGCAAAGAACAGGAAGGAAGTCAGTATCACTGAATTGTAGAGGATGTTGGAATGAGTAAAGTATATGAAGACTGGACAAGAAAAAGGGTTTGGGGGGCTTTGGACACCATGCAGAGCATTTTATATTTGATCCTGGAGGTGAGAGGGGGCCACTGTACTTTATTGAATGGAGGGGTGACATGATCAGATTTATGATTTAAGAAAATGACTTTTCGATCTTAGTGGAAGTTGGACTGGAGTTAGCAGAGACTTGAGGCAGGGTGACCAACTCGAAAGGCTTGTAATAGTCTTGCCCTGAGTTGATGAGGTCCTGCCCCAGAGTGATGGCAGTATTATCATAGGAGAGGAAGATATTATGAAGGAAGAAATGATGGGACTTCACAACAGGTTATATATGGAGGAGGTGAGGAGAGAAAGGAATTAGGAAGAGGGGAAGGTTTGGGGAGAAAGATGATGAATATATTTTGGGCCCATTGAGTTTATGATGTCAATAGAATACTTAGTTCAAGATGTCGAAGACATTGTTGGAGAACTGAGACTGAAGGTCAGAAAAGAGTTTAGGTCTGGATCTATATAGAGATAATAACTGAACCCATGGGCCAAGTGAAGCAAAGTAAACATAGAAAAGAAGAGGACCTAGGAGAGAACCTATGGGGGCATCCAAAGTTAAGGAGAATGGCCTGGAAGAAGATCCAGCAAAACAAAATGAAAAGGAATGGTAAAAAGGTAGGAGGAGAAGCAGTTAAGAGTGGTGTCATGAAAACCTATAGAGAATGCATGAGATGATCTGTAGTACAGGTTCTGAATAATACTGTGTTTTAAGGAAGTAGAAAAGATTACTATGAGTTAAACAAGAAGGCAGAAGAAGGAGGATATTTAAGGAGGGGGAGGCAGACTACATAAAGATTTGTGAACAAACCCATCTTATCTGTGGAGAGATTGAAAGCTTCTGGGGAAAAAGGAGGAGAGGTAGAGGAGGAAAAGGAAATGGAATGGTGATTGGGAGAGGGAAGGCTTTGTCATTATGGAGGAGTTGAGCAATTGGATTCGGGGAGGAGAAATTTAGGTGGACAAAAGAAGCTGAAGGCTTGAAATTGATGACACAATTTCCATTGAAAGAAAAGAAGGGATTAAACTAAAGGACCTGAGGAGGAGAAGCAAAAGGAGTAGAAAGTTGTAAAGACAAAGAAGGAACACTTCATGAGGGAATGAAGGATTAGTAGACTATAGTTGGTAAGACAACATAATTAGTGAATGAAGGGAATGGAATTGGGAGTGGCTTTCAAGGAATTAATGGGATGCTAAAATACAAAGAAGAAAGAGGAGTCTAAGACATCACCATCATCATCACCATCACCATCACCATCATCATCACCATCACCATCATCTTGGTTAAAATTTACATTCTTTTATTATGTGACAGGCACTGTTACATGCTTTACAGTTATTATATTTTTTGATCCTCACATCACTCTGGGGAGGTAGATGCTATTGTTATTATTCCCATTTTATAGTTGAAGATACTGAGGTTAAGAGAGGTTAAGTGCCGTGTCTAGGGTTACATAACTAGTAAGTGTGTGAGGCCAGATTTTGAGTGCTCCTGACTGCAGACCCAGCACCTCTTAGCTGCATCTACATACAGTCCACCACCGCAGTTTTCCAAGAGAGTTCCTAGTATGAAAGATAAGTATCCAGAATCTCACTTGCACGAAGTATGAAAAGCAGAGTGACTTTTAAAGAAGTGTTCCTGAAGTGCATGACATCTGTATTTCTTTCACAGCCAATGGACTTCTATTTATGCTCAAATCTTAGACTGGTTTCACTCCCAGAAGAAAGTGTAAAGGGTCCTGAGGAATTCCTTGGGAATTCTCTTGCTGGGTTACCTGGGAGAATGAAGAGCACCCTTAAAGGAAAAAGCAAAACCATGTCAATAGGTTTCAATGTGAAAATAAAGGAAAACAAGGATATGCAGTGCCAAAGAGGAAGCCTGCTATATATCAGGACATTGGGGGACAGGGGAAAAAGATGAATCAGCCAGAGGAGAAAAGGAAAAAAAAGGAATATTTTGTTCTATGAACCAGGTCCTTTGAAAAGAAGGGGGATTTTGGCACTCAAAAGAGGGAGTCACTGTTCTTTTTCTGACTTTTTTTAAAGCCAATGATTTGGATAATAATAAAAATAAATATAATTAATGAATCTTTACTTCTTTTAATTATTCTCAATTTATTCTGTATATAGATTACTTAGTATATATTTGTTTGCATGTTTTCCTCCACTAGACTGTAAGCTCCTTGAGGGAACCTGTCTTTTGTCTCTTTTTCTATCCTAAATATGTATGCTAAGTACTAGTTATCATAGTGCCAGGCACATAAAAGGCACTTAATGAATGTTTATTGAATTCAATTGATAACAGTAATAGTTAACATAAAATGCCAGACACTGTGGTAAGCACTTGATAATTATTATGTCATTTTATCCTCACAACAACCCTGTGAGGTAAATGTTATTATTATCCCCATTTTACAGATGAAGAAACTGAGGCAGGTGGAAGTTGAATGACATGACCAGGAATCACCCAACTTGAACTATGTGAGGCCGGATTTGAACTCAGGTCTTCTGGACCCCAGGGCTAGCACTGTACTATCTAGGTGTCCCTAGGGTAAATTCATAGATTTATTGTTTGTTGTTCAGTTGTTTACAGTTTCCAAGTCTTTATGGCCCCATTTGCAGTTATTTTAGCAAATATACTGTAGTTGTTTGCCATTTCCTCCTCCAGTTCATTTTACAGATGAAGAAACTGAAACAAACAGGGTTAAGTGACTTGCCTAGGGTCACACATATACTAAGTGTTAGAGGTTGGATTGGAACTCTGGAAATCTTTCTGACTCCATGCTTGGCACTATATTCACTGTGCCATCTGACTACCAAATAGATGCTTATCTAATTTGCAGATGAAACAAAATTGGGAAAGATCACAATCTCTGGAGGAAAGAGCCATTATTAAAAAAATGATGTTGAGAGACTAAAATATTCTTGGGACTCAAGTAATATTTGAATTTAAGGAAATTACTTAATTTCTCTGGGCTTTAGATGTATCATCTGTCAGATGAGGACATTTGAACATATTTATTTTTTGTGGTAGCGAAGAACTGGAAAGAAAATAAATATACAGTATTCGGGACTTGGAAAAACAGTTTATCATATGCAGTACCATAATAGATGTTACTATGTGGTACAAAATGAATATGAAGAAGATTGAAAAAACACACATGAACTTGATGGAATCCTAATAAAGTTGCCCTAGCCCTTATATTCTAACCTCGTTATAGGCATAACCCTACTGAAGAGCAGGCCCACAGCACCTACCTAGCCTCCCCCCAACCACCTGCCAATGTCCTAACTTCTTTAAATATGCCTCACTGATTACTGGAACAATAGGTGTGTCCCTGAACTCTTAGTTCCCACAGAAACAGCAGGTGTGTCCATGTGCTGGGAAACCAGTTACTGCCTCTACCTGGTCACTGCCCCCAGACCCATTCCCACAGAAACAGGTGTGTTATATTCAATCACAATCCCATCATCCATCTAGCCCAAGACAGGACCACAATACCCAACAGTCTTAACCAGACAGGACCATAATAGCTAGCTAGTTGGAGGGCAGAATGGCCCTAATGTTTAATCACCAAACCACAGATGGGACCCCTCCTAATCCCATAACAAACTCTTCCTGTCCTTTTAATATTAGTGATATTCCTCTATTCTATGTAAATTTCTGTTATTTAATGCATCTTTACCCTATAAAAATCCTTCTTGCTTTCTCTAAAGTTACTGGTTCCTCTTGGAATTTAGCTAGCTCCCTCAGAGGTGTCAATCTCAATAAATGCCTATACTTGTATTAGACATGTTCTGACTCTGAATTCTTTGAGACAGTTCCACCACAACACGTCACAAAATCCCAACAGTTTTTGGGTGGGCAGAGCCCCCACTGCAACAGTTTTTACCCACAACGAACTGCTGCAAAGGAAAGTAGACAAAGCCAAGAAAACAATATACATAATGTCTACAACCATTTAAATGGAAAGAACAACTATCTCATGTTTGTCAGGAAACACATAATTTTCTGTAAGTAATAAGGACTTTTGGAATATTTATTATGGTGATAATTCAGCACATTTTTTCTCATTTCTCTCCTGAAACTTAATAGAGATAAAACAAATCTATAAAAAGAGCTATATAGACATCTAGATCTTACTATAAAACAACTAATAATATTTTGAATCTTGTGTCAGTTTGAAAAAGAACAGTAACTTATCCAAATACAAACAGTAAATTGTTGTTCAAATCTAAGTTTCCTATTATTTCTTCTTTATTTCAGTAGTTATGGATAGACAAAAACCAAGGCAGTGATGAAGAAGATGGGAGATGGGACAGAGTTGGTAAGAATGGAGAATCAAGTAATTGATCACCCAATCAGTGACAGAGACTGTTCCTCTAATTGAACCCTTGTCTAGCTGTGTCATGCACAAATCACATAGACTTAGAGTCAGGAAGGCTTGGGTTGAAATCCGACTCCAGTACTTACTAGGTATGTGATCCTAGTTTTCTGTGGTCTAGTTCTGTCATCTCTAAAATGAGGGTGTTGGATTCAACAGCCTCTAAGGTACTTTCCACCTTTAAACCTGTAATTTATGATGTAGAGAAACCAAACAGTAAATAACTTGAATGTTGTTTTAATTTAGGAGGAAAAAAATAAGATTATGAGGGAAGGAATTATATGTGAGGAACATTTATTTTCTTTATAGACTGGGTATGAACAAAAGTAATATAGAAGAAGCAGGATTATACAAAGCCGTTAATGCTTTTAGAGTCATTTCTGATACTTTGTGACCCCATTTTGGGTTTTCTTGGCAGAGATACTGGAGTAGTTTACCATTTCCTTCTCCAGCTCATTTTACTGATAAAGAAACTGAGGCAAACAGGGTTAAGTGACTTGCCCAGGGTCACACAGCTATTAAGGGTCTCAGGCTGGATTAAAACTCAGGTCTTCCTGACTTGAGGCCCGGTCCTCTATCCACTGTGCAACATAATTACCATTCACAAAGCCATACAAGTTAACTCTTCCCATTTCTGAATGATATAGAATGCATCATAAAGAGTCTAACTCACTTCCTAGTAGTAAATTGAATATAATTTTGCTTTCTTAAAAGTTTATTTCAGCATTATTAAAGATGAACAATTCTTTCTCAAAGTAGAATAGTAAGACTGCAAGTTGAGCTATTCCTTTAGAAAGTTTCCAGAATACACACTGTTAGTGTATAAAGTTGTTGGAAAGTTATTTTTTGTGTTCTCAGCTTTTTACCTGTTGCATGTTCTGGTTTATTATTTTTCCTGAGGTGGCAGTATTTACAAAGCATTAAACTTTCTGGAGATCCCTAGTCCTAGTTTTGATGCTGAGTAACCTTAGTTAAGACATTGAAATGCTTTGTCTCCCAAGTGCTTATTTGAAAAAAAATGGAGCTTAATAATGCCTGCCAGTGTATCTCAAAACTCCAAGTGGCCAGCTTGCTGGTGACAAACTTCTCACTTAGTCCTTAGAATGCAGACTCAGTCTGGTATTAAGGCATACTGGAAGCATTTCCACCATGGCAGAACCTGTCCTAGCTCATTCTCTGTTTGCATAAGCTTTGAGAAACCAAGGTCACCTCCACACCATGATGAGATATCCAAGCAGGAGGATAAAATAAGAAAATAGATATAAAAGATCTTTGAAGAACATAAAGAACTATCAAAATATAAGGTACCTAAATAGAGAGCAACATGAGGTTTAAAGAAATACATGTAAGTGATAGATTGAAGGCATCACAGAAGATATATTTAGATGAAAAAGATGGGAGAGGCACTCTCTGAGAATGAGACAACAAAAATGCTATGTGATACACTGGTACCCTTGAGCTAAAAAGGGAGTGGAGAAAGTCCCTTGACTTTCTGAAGGCTTTCAAGTAAAAACATAGATTTGCACATAGATAGAAGATGCAGGGGCTCTAATCTCTATTATTGGAGGGAATACTTACAGATGAGATCATAGATTACTCAAAATATCAAAGAAACTCTACCAGGATGCCAATTGTAAAAAAATACCCCTGTCATAGGAAAGTCTAGCCCTCACTTTGAGTTGTTCATTTGTGTCTGATTCTTCATGACCCTGTGGACCACACTGTCATTGGGGTTTTCTGGACAAGGTACTGGAAAGGTTTGCTATTTCCTTCTCCAGTGGATTAAGGCAAACATAGATTAAATGACTTGTCAAATGTCACACAGCTAGTAAGTATCCGAGGCCAGATTTGTATTCAGGTGTTCCTGACTCTCGGCTTAGGTCTCTTTCCACTGAGCTACCTAGCTGTCCCTTTTTAGTACACATAACAAATTTCAAGATCAATTGCTAATGAAGGCTAATGAAGACCTGTATGAGAAAGAAAATGTTTATTTATATTCATTATTTGGATTTCAAAATGGAATGATAGCCTGGAGGTATGTCTAACCAATCCAAGATTTTTAAAAAATAGAAAGTACTATCCCATGCTGGAAACAGCCTCAATTTAATACCAACCATTGCAGCTCATTCTGTAAGGATTCCTGTAGATTAAAAAAAAAAATAGAAGTAAAACCAAACAAAGCCATTTTTATTTATTTTCTTCTGGAGATTGTGTATGTCAAATGTAATAATTTCTAAGATAAAGAAGCATTCTAGCACCTTTGTTGCTTATGGGTTTGTATAGCAGCTAATTTCAGAAGTTTGGACTTAAATTTGATGGGGGCATATCCCTTCTGCTCAGTACCAGTCAGTGTCTAAGAGTGCTGTTAAGGGACTAGCATAGCATTTCAAAAGACTACTTCTAAAGCCCGGCAAGATGGAGGCCAAATTTCATATTGATAAGTTCTAGGTCACTGAACTATAGAAACAGACCTCCTGGTGCCTCTTTTATAAAATCTTCACTGATTCTGTTCTAAATACTGAGAGCCTGGGGCAGTGGAAGACAGGGAGAGGGATGTTGTCCTTTTTTCAGAGAGCTATTAAAGGGGAAAAACTCTTATTTTACAAGTTACATCATTAAACAAATAGGTAAAACTATGAAACCTGTCTTTTTTCCCTCATTGAAGCAAGCTAACATTCTGAGAGATTAGTGGGCAGAATACAGGAGTATTTCTGGGGGGGAAAGGCAACATTGGGGTGCACTGATATTCATTGACAGAAAGAGAAATATAAAACTACTTGTGTAGAGTTGATGGTCATTTATTTATAGGAAACATGACATAGAGATGGATTGCTAGACTTGAAGTCAGGGAACCTGAGTTCAAATCTCAACACTAAGACTTACTGGTTGTTTGTCCTTAGACAAGTCATTTAATTTTACTGTTTCAATTTCTTCATCTTTAAAACAGGGATGATAAGGGTGGCTAGGTGGCACAGTGAATAGAGCACTGGCCCTGAAGTCAGGAGAACATGAATTCACATCTGACCTCAGACACTTGACAGAAAAACTAGCTGTGTGACCATGACCAAGTCACTTAACCCCAATTGCCCTCCAAAAAGCAAAAACAAAACGAAACAAAAACAAGGATGATAATACCTGTAGGGCCTACCTTACAGAATATGTGTGAATCTTAAATAACATTATACTTGTAAAATCTGTTATAGACCTTAAAGCATAATATAAATGACAGTCATTATTGTTATTCTTTGAATTTCCTTCCACTTGCTACTATCTCATTTAAAAGTTGTTAAAGTGGCCCTTAAGGTCAAAAAAATCAATATATTTCATGTGATGAATGATTTGGGAGTTGGAGACTTGACCTGGTATATTGCTCATAACTTGGCAACACTAGAACTATCTAGGTTGGTTTAATGAACTCCAACCTTAAATGTAGAGGACTTTTTTTTTCATTAATGGAATTTAACCCTGTGAAGCTTATAATATATCACATTACTATTTCTGGAAATATGCAGTAACATATGTTCTTTTGACTATACAGTGCATATTTGCTGCTAACAAGCTAGCATAGCAATTTTGCATGCCATTGACCTACTCTTTTAACAACATTCTGGTAAATGTCTACTTAAAATGGCAGTGAACACCTCTGGCCATATTCCAACATCAAGCATGGAAACATAGAATGTACCAAGTTGGATGATTTTGTATATTTACCACAATAACACATACATGCATATGTAATATACACCCATATGTATATACACATATACACATTCAAACAGCACATACATACAAACACACACATACATTCAGATCTGAGGGAGAGGAGTATGGCCATATGATTTCATCCTCATCACCACCATCCATCACCACATTTTCCTCTTATTCTTCTGTGTAATTTATGGTCTTGATTTCCTAGGAACATTTCACAGTTAAGTGATTTTCCCATGCTTGCAGGTATCAAAAGTTGGATTGTAAACCAGGTACTTTCTGACTCAAAGGTCAGCTGCCTAGCCACTCTGCCAGGTACCCTGTTTTTTTTTTTTTCTGAGAATTCTTATATGCTGATTTCTAATTCTCTAATGCTAATCTAGTATATCCTTGATTAGTTCTGGAGTTCTAAGAGGATTACAACATATCATAGGCATGCATAAAACATGGATTCTGTATGCTGATGTACCCTGAGAAAACATTCCCACTGACCACTGCCTTGGGAAAGACCAATAGGAAACCTCAACCAGGGTGTGTTGACCAACAAGAGGTTGGCATTCTTTGAATGATAATGCATACACACACACACACACACACACACACACACACACACACACACATACTCAATTGCAAAAGTTTGGAAACTTTATCATGTGCATATCAGCTCTAATAATACCTTATTTTTCCCCAAACCTGTTAATTAAATAAAGGTGAGATTTTGGCTAACCAGTTTGATCTTGTGTTTTTTGAAGGAATGAAACATATTTCTACAGAAACACTAGACATGATGAATTTGAAAAATTCATCCATTTGAAAAATGTCAGATTAATTTGATAAATTCCATAATTATATTTCCCATAATCCCCAGCTTTAGGTCAACCTTGGTAAAAGTATTTTTGTTTGTTTTCTGATAAGCTAAAAAGACTTAAATAGGGCACACAGTTTCCTTTAAAATCTCCAGGGGACTTTGAATGTCATGGATCTTATTCATAGGACATGGATACAGAAAGGATTAGTGTGATTTTGAGCAATTGTGAGAACTCTTCTTGTGTTAATGGCCTTCACCAAGGCAGAACAAACCCATCTATGATTTAGTAAATAAGATATAGAGCAGGTGTTCTTAACTGGGGATGGTGTCTGTGAAATTATTTTTATGTTATCATTTTGATAATTCTACTTCAATGAAATCTTTTACTTTATAATCATATATATATATATACATATATATATATATATATATATATATATATATATAGTGCATTTAAAATTTATTCTATTGGCCATACCAGCCTTCCAAAGGGGTCCATCAGAAACACACACACACACACACACACACACACACACACACAGACACACACACGTTGATGTTAAGAATCGGTGACCTAGAGAGTTGTCTAAGGCACAGTGTCAGAGGTGGGAATTAACCCCCGTCTTCCTCACTCCAAGTCCAACATAACAGCCGTCGTTCCTTACTACCTCTAACTTTGGGCATGAGGGAATTGAGGGGATTAGGACAGCAAATGGTTAATTGTGGGACTTTAGTGAACCACACTGACTCCATCTTGTGATTCTATTCTTCTCATTTCTCTTTCTATTCAATTATAGGTGTAATTCAACTTCTATCTTCTGAGAAAACTTTGTTCAATGGTGTGAATTTGGAGAAAAACTTACTGCATTGTTTAAACATATCCTTCAATGGCTAGGAAGTTGGACCACCTCTATCTGCTTCTTAGAGACCCTTAACCAAAGACTTAGGTTATGCTGATGAAAAATGTGGTTAGATCCAAAGATTGGTGCAAGTTTTCTCGCAGTTGTACACCTCAAGCAATTCATATGTCTTATCTGAAAACTGGCTCCATGCTGATAAATCAGTTGTTTCCATGTTCCTTTGATTGTTTACAGGTACTTGAGGTGAGTTGGACATCTCTTTTTCTGAATTCAGGGAACTGCACATGTTTGTTCTCCCCCTCCCAATTTAGAATGTCCCTAATCTTTCATCCAATTTGAAATTAGATAACCAAGTCTTGTACTGTTTCCCTTTTAATTAATTGGCCTTATCTGATTGTTTTGAATGTATTAAAGTCTGTCTACTCCTGTATTTGGGGTCCAGTCCTTAAAAGAGGAAGGGGCCTGGTCCCAATTTGTTAGGCAATTGTCATGCATTGCTTAATAAATCGATATGCTCAGAAGTTTGAACATTTGTTTCCTCATTTGTTTCAACTTTCACCCACCATGGGCACTAGTGAATTCATTTTTATACCCCATGTTTAAGGCTTAACTCATACCATACTTGCCTAAATAGAATACACATTAATTCAGGATACCTCATTTTGTTGAGTTCCAAACCTATTTTGATTAGTTACTGACCATAGAAATGACCAGATTTTAGTTGGATGTAGACAAGTGTTGAAAATGCTATCACTTCACAAACTTGCTTTCACATTGGATACAGCCTATTAAGCTAAATGATATTTAGTACCTCTGGGTCTCTATGGGAATGATTATTCCCAAATATAAGCAGCCAATGATTAACACATTGAATTATCCTGTCTCACCATACTTATAATTGATTGTCATATAGAATTCAGAATATACAGAGTTACAGGAAGCTTCCCTCTGTTACTCTTCACATGGGCTGCTTAACTGGCTTCAGTGGAGAAGAGGAAATGAATTCAGTCTATGGTAGTGCCATGAAAACATGTATTAGGAATATTAAATATACAGTTAACTATGAGAACGAATCAAACACATCCCCATAAGTCAGGTATGAATATCACCTGTGCTGATTTCAAGACTATAGAGATCATTAGCAGACAGGTTGGAATTCTTTCCCATGGTTAGACTCTCTTGAGTAACAGATTTTCAGTTTGCCACCAGGGTTCTTACATATTAGGGTTCTTGCAAAGACAATTTTTTTTGTTTGTTTGTTTTATAAGGAGGCCAGGGAAACTTTATTTTAAATCCTATCTTTCAGTGTGACATAACTAAGGGATTTTAGTAGGCAGCTAGGTAATGGAATGGATACAAGATAGGGTTTGCAATCAGGAAAATGAGTTCAAATACTATCTCATACATTTACTATATGAGCTTCAGAAAGCTGCTTAGTTAGCCTTGTTTCTTTATCAGGAAAATGGAGAAAATAAATGGCATCTTTATTACAGGGTGTTTGCAGGTATTAAATGAGTTAAAATATATAAAGTGGTTTGCAAATTGTAAAGTGACATATGAATACTACCAATTAATAACTACTACTATTAATAGTGTCAAACTTACCTTTATCAAAATGCTATTTATTTTGAGGCAACATAAAAAAAAAAGCTTCAAGATAACATTTTTAAATTGTAAAAGAATCTTTTGGTTAGATCATCTACTTCTATTTAAAAAACTTCTTTTGTAAGTTGGGTGATTAATTATGACTTCCAGGAATGTAGAGTTTTTAATTAATAAGAAAGAAAGAATAAAGATTGAAACTCTGATTTCATTGATACAGGTAAGTCTTAGAGGAGATGATTTGCTATACTGGGTGTCTTCTCTGCTGGCTACAGGCTTAGAGAGTTGCACGTATCACTGAAAAGTGACTTAATTCCCTTGAGGTTACAATGACAGCATCTGGCAGATGAAGACCTTGAACCCAAAACTACTTCTGGCTACGAGGCTACCTATCTATTGCTGCCTCTGGGAAAGAGAACTAGAAAGACATTGTCATCTTTTGCCCTTATTTCTAAAAAAATTATATATATATATATATATATATATATATCACATCCAAAATGTCACTGAAACTATAATTAAGAGGAATCAGATGCCATCTGATTAAATGAACCAATTGACTTATATGGATAAGTATGAACTTTGGTATAAAATATCTTGGGTTATTTTAATTTCCTTATTTATCTCTTCTCATATTACTTTGAAGTAATTATCATTTTATTTCCATTTTGGTCTACATGTTGCGAATACATTACAAGATGAAAATATTTTTCACAGATATCTTTTGTGTAGACTGATAAGCTGCAAAGACAAAATAGACATCTCCATCATTTTTCTTTTT
The DNA here is from genome assembly GCA_011680675.1 of Gymnobelideus leadbeateri. Taxonomy (NCBI): domain Eukaryota; kingdom Metazoa; phylum Chordata; class Mammalia; order Diprotodontia; family Petauridae; genus Gymnobelideus; species Gymnobelideus leadbeateri. The sequence goes on from WOXC01010068.1 coordinate 231,982, forward strand.
TTTTTTTTAAGCAATTGGGGTTAAGTAACTTGCTCAAGGTTACACGGCTAGTCATTTGATTTATGCGTGGGTGCTCATTTTCTGAGGCCGGATCTGATCTCGGGTCATCCAAACTCCGAGGCCGGCGCTCTTACTCACTGCTGCCACCTAGCCGCCCCTTTAGGGCAATTGGGGTTAAGTAACTTGCCCAAGGTTACAGGGCTAGGTTTTTGTTTGTGCGGATTAGGTGTCGGAGGCCGGCTCCGAACTCAGGTCCTTCTGATTCCAGGGCCGGCGCTCTATTCACTGCGCCACCTAGCCGCCCCATCCATCATTTTTCTATTGTCTCCCGGGAGGCAATGTTAGAATTGGAAGCAAGAAGACATATGTTTTTATCCATACTTCTTATTCTTAATCATTATTTGAAATTGGGCAAAACACATGATCTTTGTGAATCTCAGTTTCCTGAGGTCCCTCTCTCACGAGGTTGCTACCAACCTTGAAATGAATCATATATATATATATATATATATATATATATATATATATATATATATATAGTGCTTTGCACACTTTGAAGTATTCTATGAATGACAAGATAAGACTGGGAACCAGCCTTGTGGAGTCAATGCAATTATTGCCTCTGACACATATTGACTATGTAACCCTAGGCAAGTCATTTAAACTTATATTGCTCTGGGTAATTCTCTAAGACTGTAAGTTGCAGAGAAGATATCGACCTAAATTAGTAAAAGGGGTTCCCTCATCCAGGAATTCTTTACACAGAGATGTCAAATGTGAAAGCCTGCATTGTTGAGAGCTGTCAAATGTGAAAGCCTGCATTCTTGAGAGCTAAAAATATAACTGGGAAATATTTAACAAAATAAATTAAAAAACAGGAAATAAGTTAATATGTGGTTTTCTAAGTCAATATGTGGTTTTCTAAGTCAATAGGAGATTGTTTTACATGGTCTAGTGGCCCCCATTTCTATTTGAATTTTATACCATTGCTCTATATTAATGAAACCATAGGTGCAGTCAGTAATAGGAATATAGATATTGTTAAAAATGATCACTTATTAAATAGTGATTGTTATTGTTTCCTAGGCTGTGTCAACACACCTCATTATGACATAGACTTTTGCCAATTATGTAGGTGATTTGATTTGTATCAATAGGGACATCCATGAGGAGAGATTCAAAAGGATTCATTCTAGGCTATGAATTACCTGGTATTAGTGTGGCACAGCAGATCAAGTCCTGAACTTGGAGTCAGGAAGACTGGTACTCAAATCCGAACTTATATTGGCTAGGTTGCCAAGGACAAGTTACATAATCTCTCTGATATAAAATGTGGATAACATACAAAGTTATTAAGAAGATCAAATGAAGGAATCTACTTATTTATCTAAATATACATGTAAAATGCTTTACAGACCTTAAAGTGTCAAATAAATGTTAGTTATTGTTAAATATCCATTTCCATCAGCTCAGCTTTCAGAAATATTAAATCATTCTCTAAAAGTGAATTCCATTGGTTAAGAGTTTGAGAGTACCAAGTTTTTAAATAATTTTTTATCTCAGATATTAACATTATAATCATTCATTGAGAAAAATGAACTTCTATTTGTGTTTAATACAAATCACACAAAACCTCATGTTATCCCCACTCAGTGTAACAATGAAGAAGTCTTAACTTGAGATCCTAAAGTGCTTTAAGAACTGTGTACCTGGCAAATAAACTGCAATCATCTTGGGGTTGAATATACTACATGATAGTAATTCTGGAAAAGGAAATGAAGAATCATATATCTAATTGAAGCCACCCACTTAGAAAACTTTTGTTTCAGATGTTGATGTAGCTTTCTTCTTTCCTCATACAAAGGTTTGCTATCCCAAGTCATTCATATTTGATGATATTTTTGTTGGGTTAAATATAAATGTCTTGGTTGAAGAAGAAAATCTTCTAGTAATTTTCAAATCTTGCTACCAGAGTAACCCATACCATTAAGGATAAATCTTTTGAGGGGTGGCTAGGTGGCTCAGTGAGTAAGAGACCTGGTTCCTGACTCGGGAGGACCCGGGATTGGTTCTGGACTCAGATACTTAACACCCACACAAAACTAACTGGCCATGTAACCTTGGGCAAGTTACTTAACCCCAATTGCTTTAAGAAAAAGAAAAGGATAAATCTTTTGAAAAAGAAGTTATTGATCTTCTTTAGTATATAGGGAAAAAACAGTTTTCAAATATAAGTAATCAGAATTTCCAAAATCAAAAACTAGAGACCATTTACTGAAATTTATGCTGGCTATGGATATAATCTTCATTAAGGGATGAAAAACCATTTGAATACAAGGAAAAGATTTATAATAATTTCTGATGTTAAAATGTTAGTAAAGGGTTACTTTTGCTGATGAAATTTGACTTTAGTTTGAGATGTTAACTTTAAACATTAACATTTATGTTTTCAATACTTTGCATGACTGTCACTATTTATTGATGTAATGTCATTATGTTTCTCTGAATCGAGAATATTGTTATATATACACATATATGTATATATGTATGTGTGTATTTATGTATGTGTATATATGTATGAGTGTGTGTACATATAGTTATTCAATTACAAAACAAAAGACCCCACTAAATCCCTTATATCTGCCATTGACAATATATGTTAGTTTCCCAAAACTGTATTTTTTAAAATGGATAATGGTTATAGGGAGGCATGGTAGCTATTTTAAAGTATCTGTAGGGCTGTCACCTGGAAAGATTAGACTTTTTCTGCTTAATCCGAGAAAGCAGAATTAGAAGTAATGTGTGGAAGTTGGAAGAAGATCCTCACAATTAGAATTGTCAGAAAGTGTAATAAATGGTTTGCCTTCAAAATTAGCAGCTTCCTCCAAAACATAGACTTTCCAATAAAGGCTAAATGACTACCTATCAGATGTGTATTAACAGATTGTCTTATTCAAATTATCAACTGGGTAAAATGGGCCCAAAGATCTCTGCTAATACAAAATTTATATAATTCTATGGTCTTCAGCTTTGTGGAATTATAATTGAAATGTAATTATTCTATCTGTTTGCATTAATTGCAAGGTATGAGTTTTAGTATAAGAAAATAGCACTGAAGTTTTTTGTTTTTTTTCTCTTGAGAGCAGTAAATTCAGTTAAGAAGGATAATGGGCTGTTTAAGATAAGCAGATGATACCATACTCCCCTATTCTCTATTGGATACCTATGTAATTGAAAGCCCAGATAATAAGCAAGACTTCATTTTTTGATTTGTTGTAGAGACCTACTGCATGTCTTCCCAAAGCTCACATTATTTTACTTGAGAATATTTTGAGAAATCTATATTCACAATGCTGTTATGATCCTCCTGCAGAATGAGAATCTGGGTATGTGTGCTGACCCTCTTACTCCTGTTTTGTAAAAAGTCAATTAAGGGGTAAAATATTTGACCATAACTTTCCTGGTTTCCTGAGATATGGGAAGATTAATTTCAATATATAACTTGGGAACTCAGCAGATTCTGCAGACAATTACAATGAAAGGTAGACAATAAATGTTGCATCAAACAAGCTAGTCTGGGCTACTTTTGTGATTCTTAGTTGTTAGTGATCCATTATACACAGGGAGGATAAAGTTCCTGCTTTGAGATTGTCTTTTGTTTTATCTGTGTATATCAAGTATTCCTCCAGTAGAATGTAAGCTCCTTGAGGGCAGGGGTGATTTTCATTTTTGCTTTTGTATCCCTAGCACAAGGCCTTGCATGTGCTACATATTAGGTGATATTTCTTGAATTCATTTGAATTGAAATGAATGAATGGAAAATGACTTTTTTTCCATTGTCTTTTTGAGATGTATAATGCTTACAGAAAGGGACCAAATTGAGAACATATTCCCTTCTTGACTGGACTTCCAAACCCATCCATAGTCACCACTGAGATTCAACTTCAATGTATTTTATAAAAAATAGTACTTAGTTTACTTTCACAGAAGTGAAGAAATACAATTGCACAATGGTGGTTACAATGGTAGAAATACATATTGCCAGTAAAATGTTAGCAAGAGGTTTAAAAATGTACTTTACAGCACCGCATCAGAGAATTAGGTAACAGCAAAATGATGGACATTAATTTTTCCAAGTGAACCGGATCCTTGATTTTTTTTTTTTGTCTTTTAAGAAATAAATGGTGGGGGAAGTACTCTTCTCAGTTCCAATTACTACCAAAATATTTCCTGATGTGGAGCAACAAGTTGACAGATTAAAAAAAGGACAGAAGTTAAAAAAAGACATTCATGCATTTAAGCCACCATTAGTCTCCAACTCAAATATAAGGCAGATCATTAATCTTTTGAAAACTATTACTTTAGTCACTCAAACTCTCTTTAGTGCTTTTCACACAAGGTCATGATAGGCCTTGCAGACACAATAATTAAGATGCATTTCCAATGGGTCATCTTAGGACAGTCTCGGGTTTTGTTTTGTTTTGTTTTCTGTTGTTGTTGTTGTTGTTGTTGTTTTGACACACTCTATAGTATAAAATGCTTTTTTGGCAAATGATGAAAAAAAGAACACATACTACAGAAAAAAAGTGAGGTGCTTTAGAGTTTATCACAAATGACACTAAGATAATTGGAAAAATAAAAAAAAATTAAAATGAAAATAAACCAACACTTATGTGTCATCCTCAGTCTTAATGATGTGGAAAAGAGTGACATTGAACAGGACCTGATGTCCATTGTTCCAGGCATATAGAGCTCTATCTCTTGCATTGTAGTCAAGCATGGATATGTGAAAGTATTGATTATGAAAGGGGATGTCTGTGTACTCGTATGTGGAGGTTTTGGTGGAGTAAGAGTAATAAACCTTGGCTCCAGTTAAATGGGAATTGGTGACATATAAGGTCCCACAGATCATGAAGGATTCTCCAGCACTCCTCTTGGGATAGCCAGTACTCCAGCTCTTCATCACCTCCAAGGTATCTTGGTTAAGCTGGCTGATGACAATGTTGCCCGCATTCTGGTTGGTGGCATATACTGCCCACAGTCCAATCTCATCAGCCATCAGATCGATGTCAGAGAAGCCACCCCATGTGTAAGGGTAGACATTATGAAAGCCAGCATACTCCAGGCTTCGTTGGGCCAGTACTCTCCCAGTGTCAAAGCTGTACTTGATGATGATATTACTCTGATACTTGTTAAAATAGAGGGAGCCATTGTAGACAACATGGTTAGTCCCTGCCCATTTGAAAGGGAGGTTATATGTCCTAGATTCGGCTCCACTGACAAAGTCTGCAATTGATTTATATTCACGGACAATCTTATTGTTAGTGTAACTATCCATGTACCAGACCTGGAGAGAACAAAAAAAATCAACTCAACTTATTTGTATAACCATCAGAGAATCTAAAAACATGAAAACCAGTAGATACTTATACAAATTAATATGTATATCTGAAAATTTTGAAAACCAAATTATTTTCCTGCCTTAATCTACTATTTTATCTTCCCCCAGTAGAATATGTGCTCTCCAAGGGCAGGAAGTATCTTGATTTAGTGTATTCATAATATTTAGCCTTGATATCTTGAGAGTAGATGCTTAATAAAAATTTTCAAAGCAATTCAATTTAATTATTGTATTATAAGAGGGATCTGAGACATATTATGCCATCAGAGACAGGAAGAGTTGGAATCAAGTCCTGCCTATGATACATTCTGGCTCTGTGATCCTGGGTAAGTCATATGACCTTTTAGTATCTGTCAATTCTTTTAGGACATAGTTGAAAATCTGCACTGATATAGAGATTTGTTTCATTAAGTGTTTTTCATTAAGCCAATGAAATCCCAATTCTTGACTCTCTTCCAAAAAAATAAAGTTAAAAGAAGCTTTTAAAGGATTTACAGACATCTTTACTATTGGGAGGGGGAGACAAGTGTTGGTAAGGGGAACAAGCATTTATTAAGCCCCTACCATTTGCCAGACACTGTTCCAATTGTTTTTACAAATACCTCATTTGATATGGATACTGAATAATTGAATTAATTGGTTAATAGTAATTGCCATTTCACATACCTCACTGTCCTGATCTTATGATAGTACATTAGGGCTGGAAAGGACCCCAAGGGTCATATATTCTAGCCTAGGGGTGGGGCACATGTGGCTTTAAAACCACATGAGGTCTTCTAGGTCCTTGGGTGTGGCCTTTTGGCTTCTTCCAAGTTTTATAAAACAAATCCTTTAATTAAGGGGATTTGTTCTGTGAAGTTTGGATTTAGTCAAAGGGCTGAGGACCTAGAGGGCCACATGTAACCCTGAGATCGAAGGTTCCCAATCCCTGGTCTAGCCCCTTTATTGTGCAGATAAAGAATGTGAGGTCTTGGAGATTGGGTTTGTCTATAGTCACACAAGCAATACCTGGAAGAGACATAACTTGAACCTAGGCCCTCTGACTCATAGCCTTTCATATAAAATTATATCCAAAATATCTGAGGTGATCATTTCACCTCCATAAGTGAAATAAATGTATTGACATAGTTACTAATGGTTATGGGGAAAATTGCCTTGATTGACACACACACACACACACATATATATATATATATATATATGTATATATATATATATATATATATATCTCCTAATGTGGAGCAATAATCTACATTTTAAATAAAACTCTAAGATTTCATGGTCTAAGGCCTATTTTCCAGGTATCTTGTTTGCCTTTGGCTTATGCATACATTAAAGCATCTTTCTAACACTAATTTTATGGTTCGTGGGATGAGTTTATTATGAGAAAATGTCTCATAATGAATATTTCCCCTTTTACTTCAGTAACCAAAACACCTTAGATTGGGTCCCCAAAGGGTGAAATTATACAGAATTTGAAAATCCAGATAACATTTTTTCCAGAGTTACAGTGTAGTGGTTTACTATTCCCAAATCATGGAAATATCAGAGGGAAGAACAAGGTCTTCAACAAAGCTGAACTTAATGCCTCAAGGCTTCCCCGGAACATTTCATCTCAAGTCCTATCATAGCTTTAGAGTTGGAAGCCACCTTAGAGGTAAGCTAGTCCCACCCTCTCATCTTATAGGTGAGCAAACATAGGTCTATTGATCTTAAATGACTTGGTCAATGCCATTCAGATAATGAGTGACAGAGTCAGTATTCATACCCCAGGATCTGATTCTACCTTTATCACTCTTCACCATATCCCTTTTTCTCACTTGCTGACATGCCTGTTATCTATTGTCTTGTCATTTCTTCACTGTGTAAGTTCATAGGAGCTTGTAGGATTATATAAGAGATATAGAGCTAGAAGAAACCTTAGAATTCATCCAGTCCAACATCCTTATTTTACAGATAGGGAAACTGAGGTCCCAAACAATTTTTCAAAAGCTAGTGGAGAGCCAGGTGTTGAATCTAGATTCTGACTCTATCTTACTTTCCACTGCATTAGGAAATTTCTGCTTCAATGAATACATTTTAGAAATATAAATAATCTATATAATTTAATGAACTGTTTCCCAGTATTGTTCATGCAAATAAGACTAGTGAAAACTAGGTTAAAAGAGATTGAAGATTTGTAGGGAGGAAAACTGTACCACGGTAATTTTGACATTCTCCTTTGGAGTGCCTATTATCATGAATTAAGGTAAATATGCAAAAGAAGTAATGTATTTATAAGATGAACTTGATACTCCAGAAGAAATTTTACATCTTTGTAATGTTAAAGTATAAAGAAAACATCAAAGAAAGTCAAAAGTATTAGTGCAACAACATACTCGATTATTTTTTTCTGATGCTAAAGGATCTGTCATCCAAGCTCCAAATCGGGTTCCAGATGTCTTGACCGTAATAGGACCTGTGATTTTCATCAACTTGCCACATGCTGAAATTAGAAAAAATATAAATTCATTTCATGGACACAGCCAACAATTCACACTCGCACACAGAGTAGAAACAAAAGGAAACTGTCCAGATACAATCATGAGTTTTTCATAGAAATATCATCTATGGCAAACACATGGAACTTTGAATTTACATTTTGCTATTTTTGTCTTTGGGCATTTATATTTTCATTGCTCAAGGGGTTATAAAGTTGACTTTAGGCTGAGAAGACTTGAAAGTAATTTGTTGTACTTTGTGGGCAAATTAAAAAGGAGAATCATGCCAGCTCAGTAGCTGTCTCTTCTGATGGACTTGATTTAAAAAATACTTTTCAATAGCAAGCAGTTCTTTCCCATTCTTTGCCATCCCATTAACCACTGATCACCACTAAAAAAGATCAAAAAGTCCTCAGTGATTTTTCATTTAGCAAATATGTATTTCCTGAAAAGGATATCCCTGAAATAGAATTCTATGCAATTTCCCTTCTAGAGTACCTGAAACATATGTCAGATTTTTGCAGCATGAAGAATTCTAAATAGAATAGTACAAAATAAGTAAGAAAACCCTCAAAGTCTAAGACTTGGGGCTTTATAGAGTGCATAACAGTGTATTAGATTGCCAGGAAATGCTGAAGGGTGAAAATGTAATCATTTGGCTGGTACTATGCCATATCATCCAGGAAAGAGTTCAAGGGAAAAAAAATCCTTCAAAAAATACTGAGATCTAAGGAAACAGTAACAATAACAACAGAAACAAGAGAAATCTGAAGTGTTTATTGTCAGACTAAAGAAGTGATTTTAAATGAAATTTGCATAGTGGATATATTTATAACCAGTGGTATGTGGCAGGAAATGTAGACTTTCATCTCAGGCAATTTAATGTATCTCATTTCTCTTTTATTCTCCTATACCATCTTGTCTGCATTTGGTCTCTTTATTGCTTTCTTGTTCTCTCCTTTCATCAAAGAATGCAGCTTTCTTGTTCATTACTACAGCAAAAAGCTTAAATATTTCTCACAATTTGAGAAGTGAAGTGATCAGATTCTAATAACAGAGGAGGGGAACTGGTTGACTTAGCATAATACGCATCATGGTGTGGAATTTTTCTTCATTCTTTTTTCTGAAAAGAAATCAGTTTATTACTTGAAGAATCTGAACTTGTGAATTCTTTAGTGCTATGTAGAAGTGTTATCGTTCACACACATACACACATAGGGCAGGAAGAAAGGAAAACATTTAGAAATAATCTTAAGTTTTTCATAGTAATGGCATATAGCACATGAATCAAAAGTTGAAATGGGGAATTCAAATTTTAACATTTTGGACCTTCAACATTTTTATTTTATTTGCTCAAAGGGTTACAAAGTTGACTTTAGATTTGTGTGAATTTTCCCATCATTGTTTTCCCCAAAGGATCAATTTCTAACTGGAAGAATCTTGAATTGTACATTTCTCAGTTCTATGTAGAAGTGTTACAGTTTTGACCCATTACCTCCTTCATAATTGATCACATGGTCATTTCTAGAAACTCAGAATAATCAAATTTATCTTCTAAAAGTACACATCATCCTAATGAAAGAAACTATTTATGTTAACATCTTTAAAAACTATTTTTCCTAGTTTCCTTGAACCTGATATACTAGGTGAGAGATTCTATGAGAATTGACCATTTCTTCCTTAGAACTCTCCTAACACTTTGCATTTCCCTTATCATTTATTGTCAACACCAGCTGAGACTTCTTGGCAGATCATTGCTGGGTAGGCAGAGAAGGCCTGAAATAGCTGGTTGCCCACAACACAAGATGATTGTCTAAATTGTTAACTGTAGCTGCCAATTCTGTAAAACACCTACAAATGCTACTGATTTCTTATGTTTATATAACTGGTTGATACTTGCTTGGCTCATCTCATTATGTTACCTTCCCATTACACACACACACACACACACACACACACACACACACACACACCACTACTATTGATAAATCTCGTACGCACAAGTCGATGCTTTTTTTCTGCATCCCAATTTCACCCAGGTTTTCCTCTCTGTCACCAAAGCCTGATTTCCTGACCAAGATCTGGCTCCACAGCACTAGGCAAATGAAATCACTTTATGATTATTAAAATATGTTATGCTGATCCAAGTTTTTACACCTATAATTTTTTTTTCTATCTGAATTATTTGTGCATACATTTGATTTCCTTGAGAAAGCATGTATTGCATATTTTTTGTATCTTTTTTGGATGCCTTAGTACTGTGCATTTCCCATAGTAGCTAATAAATGCTGAATTAAGTTGAATAAGTATGGATTATGAACTTGAGCTATATTAATAATGATAACAATACCTAGTATTTATGTAGGGTTTAAGGTTTGCAAAGGGCTTCATATACATTATGTCATTTGCACAGCTATGACGACCCTGTGAGGGAGATGCTATTATTATTCCCAGTAAATTTTGCTATATTTTTCAATTAAAAGTCTTTTTCTTGGGGCAGCTAGGTGGCACAGTGAGTATAAGTGCCAGCCCTGGAATTGGGTTGACCCGAGATCGGACCTGGCCTCAGAAAATGAGCACCCACACGTAAATAATGACTGGCCATGTAACCTTGAGCAAGTTACTTAATCCCAATTGCTTTAAAAAAAAAAAAAAAAGGTCTTTTTCTTCTCTCTTTTTCTTTTTTCTACATGTTTGTCCTGAAGGTTTTATATGAGTGAATTTCTTTGCAGTTTTTAATAGAGAAAATATAAATATTAGAATGGAATTCTGAGAAGCTACCAATATTTCACTCACATATTTAATCACTAAATAAAGGATTTGCCTTCTGATGTGTTGTATAGAAAATACTTATTTCTTTTTTTAATTAATAAGCCAGAAGCCAACAGCCCTTTGGTTTGTTCTGTTTAAAGCATCCAAACTACCTGAAATTCTTCAGGATCCATGTCCTAGATGGAGATAGAGCCAAAGTCGGAATATCCTCAGTCGTTGCTATAGTGGAGGTTTTTTGGAACTGTGAATCAGATAACATCCAGACAATGAATCCTATTCCCAGGGATCATGACTATTCAAGCTTCCCTCTGGGGATTTTAAAATGATTTTCTCATTGGAAAGCAATTCTTAGTATGCAATAACTTGAAATGCTTTCTAAAAAGTCATTACATTGACCTCACATGGAGGCTATGTCTCCCAATCCAGACAAATTGAAGCCAAAATTTGTTTCAATTATCTAGATAATCCAGGGACATAAAACACCATCCCTTAAAATATCAAAATAATTGGGTTAATGTGAACTGCCTGTCTGTGGTCAATTCAGAGAGTGACTGCACTATTCACTTGGGGAGAGGGATCAAGGAATGTACTCCCAGTGGTGTCTATCCCCTCCTGGAAGCTGATCTTCAGGCTAGTTAAGTAAAATCATAGAACACTTCTTTAATTACCACCCTTTACTGGTTTTTGAAAATGATTTTAGGTTTGATAGTTATAGATGACAAAACTGCTTTGGCTCCTGCCCATATCGACTTACTATTCTTCACTTCATTTTTCAAGAATCTAAAACACACAACCCTCTTCCTTTAGCAAACAGATTCAAAGGGTCTCCAGGTCTGTAGGTGGTCATTTCTTTTATATTAAAAGACAATGACAATGCTGAGAACAACAATGAGTTTCAGTGCTCATCACCCTCCAAACTTATTGAAGAATCAACTTCATGATATGCAGGGGCAAGGATTTTGAGTATCTATAAGACTTTCCTTTCTTGATTCTGAAACATGATTCCCAGCCTAGATTTTTATGTCTTTCACTGCACTTGCTTTTACAATGAAGTCATCAACTTTAAAGTATATGTTGACTTCATATAGAGGACTTTTCCAAAATCTTCATGGAATTGCTGCTTCCTCCTCTTCTCTTATTTTTTTTTTGAGAGGGAAGCTAGGACAATTGGGGTTAAGTGACTTGCCCAAGGTCACATAGCCAGTAAGTGTTAAGTGTATGAGGCCAGATTTGAACTCATGTCCTCCTGACTCCAGGGCCAGTGCTCTATTCAATGCACCACCTAGTTGCCCCCTTCCTCTTCTCAATAGATGTTTGTAAATTAAACCACAATTATCTTCAAGGTTGCTTTTATTCATTATAAACATTGCAAAATGAGGTGAACAAAAGTTTCATGACATGATCCTCCTTGTTCCCTTTGAGTACATGTCGTACAGTGGAAACAGCTTTGTCATGGAGCTCTGGAAGATCGTTCAAATCTTACTACTGATCCTTATTATTACCTAGGTAACTTTAGCAGAGTCACTTATATTCTCTAGACCTCAGTTTTCTTACCTAGAAAATGAAAGGGGTTGAATTAAATAGCTTCCGCGATCCCTTCCTACTCCAAATCTTTGCTATTTCTCCTCCTCTTTTATTTGCCTCTCAGAGGAAATCTTGAGAATCAATCTTCTGTTTAGTATCAACTTTTTTTGAAGCTTTTCTTCTTCATTTATGACAAGAAATGGTGTAGTTCTGTTCTGACATGATGTGTAAAATCACTGCCCATTGAAAAAACATGCCAAAATAAGTTAAAAAACTGTAATTTTGTGTGTTCCCTCTGCCCATTTTGTGCCATTCCAGCACTGCCATTATAGAAGCAAGAGATGGCTGTACAGATTTAAGAGCTATTTTATCAGTTTGTTTGGTTCATGGATCACTACAAAATGTATCATTTTATAGTCAACATTCTGTTGATCAACCTGCAACCCTTACCCAGGTAGGTCCTTAGACTACAAAATCTGCCACTGGGCCCATACCCCAAATCTTATAACTTGGTAGATAGAACATATTAGAGCCTCTGCACCATTGACACAGGTTTCAGGGTCCTTGGATGATCTTCCCATCATAATGAAAAATTAGACTAATGTTTTTGTCAAGAACTCTGCACATAATTATACGTTTTTGGAGAGAGAATATTTTAGTGGGTATAAATGAAGTTGTTGATTAGGGAACTCTTTCTCCCAATGCAGCTAGATACATTTTTTGCAATTTCTGGTCTTAGAGAGTTGGTCAGAGCAATATGAATTTAAATAGTTTTTCCAGGGTCATATCACCAACATGTGACATGGGTAATGTTTGAGCTCAGGTCTTCCTTACTCTGAGGTTGGCTGTCTATCCCAATACAAATAGTGATTTGGAATAGGGTGGATTTCTTGTGATGGATGTTTAACAGATGATTATACAAGCTGAAGTTTAAAGGAATGAAGAACTGCAGTAAACAGACCCCCAGGTAAGGCAATCTATGATCAGATTTAAACTCAGTTGTCGTTGTTCAGTTATTTTAGTAATTTCTGACTCTGTGACATCACTTGGAGTTTTCTTGTCAAAGACACTGGAGCATCCTGAGAGACAGATGTTCCCACAAAGGTGGATGGACAAAATCCGAAGCTTTTCTTGCTTCATTGCTTTCCTGCTGGGCCACCCATTTGATATTAAATGAATAAATATGTTAGCATCTTCTAAGACATTAGAATTGTATAAATTTGGGGGGGCGGAGCCAAGATGGCAGAGTAGAAACAGCTTGTCCAAGCCACTGCCCCCATATACCCCTCAAACTATGTAAAAGGGGACTCTGAACAAATTCTGGAGCCCCAGCACCCACAGAACAACACAGAGAAGCTAACCTCCTGCTGAGGACATCCCAGCAGTCCTGCAGGAAGGAAGAGCACAGTGGTCTGGGACCTGGCAGCACGCAGCTCTCAGAGCAGGAGCCAAGCCAAGCCTAGGTCCGGTGAGCCTAGGTTTTAGCCCCAGGGTGGCAGGGCCAGCAGCCGGCTGGAGGAACCCCAGAACACCAGGAGCTGTGGCGACTCCAGAATTATCAACATAGACATGCCTAGGACAAAGTAAGAGGTTAGTGTCCTATGGACTTTGGGACCAGTATTTGGGGAATGCGTCGGCTCCCTCCCCTGGGGGCTAGAAGCCACTGAGGAGACATGCCATTTTGTAGTTTTCAGAGGCAGCTCCAGCTCCCAGCCTGGAAATCATAGGGAGATCCAGCGATCAGTCTTGGGGGGTAATCGCTCTTGCTTTAACCTCCCTGGATCTGGATTGTGATCTAGGGTGGAAGTTGTGGGTGGGTTTACAGCTTGCCAGAAACGGAAGTTGCCCCCCACACGTTCGGGATGAAAATTCCTCTATCTGGCCTTAAAGCCATAGTGTGGCAACAAGCCCAAAAGTCAAGCAATTAAGTGGCAACATGCCAAGGCAAAGGAAACAGAAAAATGCAACCCTAGACTCCTATTTTGGGGGCATAGAGCGGGAAAAGGACTGTGAGGTCAGAAGTCCTGCTCCAAAAGCCCCAGGGGAAAACATGAGCGGGTTGCAGGCCACAGAAGACCTTAAGAAGGACTGTAAAAATCAAATAAGAGAAGTGGAGGAAAAATTGGAAAGAGAAATGAGAAGGATGCAGGAAAAGTATGAAATGAGGGTCAACAGCCTGACTGAGGAAAACAACACCTTAAAAAATAGACTAACTCAAATGGCAAAGGAAGCCCAAAAGGGCAATGAGGAGAAGAATGCCTTAAAAAATCGAATTTGCCAGATGGAAAAAGAATCTCAAAAGTTCACTGAGGAGATTCATTTCTTCAGAGTTAGACTGGAGCAAATGGAAGCTAATGACTTTATGAGAAATCAAGATGCTGTTAAGCAGATCCAAACAAATGAAAGATTAGAAGGCAATGTGAAATATCTCATGGGAAAAACCACTGACTTGGAAAATAGATCCAGGAGAGACAATTTAAAAATTATTGGACTACCTGAAAGCCATGATCAAGGAAAGAACCTAGAAATCACCCTTCAAGAAATTCTCAAGGAAAACTGCCCTGATGTTTTAGATCCAGAGGGCAAAATAGAGGTTGAAAGAATCCACAGATCACCTCCTGAAAAAGATCCCAAAAAGAAAACTCCCAGGAATATTATAGCCAGGTTCCAGAATCCCCAGATCAAGGAGAAAATACTACAAGCAGCCAGGAAGAAACAATTTCAATATTGTGGAAACACAATCAGAATAGCCCAGGACCTGGCAGCTTCTACACTGAGGGATCGAAGGGCATGGAATATGATATTCCAGAGGGCAAAAGAACTGGGAATGAACCCAAGGGTCACCTACCCAGAAAAACTGAGTATTTTGTTTCAGGGGAAAATATGGTCATTCAGTGGAATAGAGGACTTTCAAGCATTCTTGAGGAAAAAACCAGACTTGAATAGAAAATTTGACATCCAGACACAAGAAGGAAGAGATGCCTGAGAAGGTAATCAGGGAAAAGAAATCAAAAGGAACTCATCAAAGTTGAACTACTTACATTCCTATATGGAAAAGCAATAACTGTGACTGATGATATCTTTCTCACTATGAAAATAATGGAAGAAGGGTGTGTGGTCATATGAATACATATGTGAATGTGTGTGTATATGGTTACAGTTATATATGGATAGAGGGCATAGGTTGAATTTGTTGGGAAGGGAGAATACTCAAGGGATGAAATTATGAGGTGAGAGAGGAAAGTGGCAAGAGGAGATGGGGAGAGACAGGGTAGGGTAAACTATCCCATGTAGAAGAAGCAAGGGGAAGTGGTTGCAAAGGAGGGGGAGAATAAGGAAGGCTAAAAAGGCAAAACCTCATTCACATTGAATTTGGTTCAGGGAGAAAATGACATACATACTAAATGGGATATCTCAACCTGCAGCAGGATAGGGGGAAGGGAGATGAGAGGAGGGATGATGGATGGGAGGGCATCCTTGGGGTGAGGGGAGGTTGGAAGTACCCACTATAGAAGAGGGACAGGATCATGTAGGGAATGGACCAGGTGGGGGGTGGGATGAGTGGGAGGGAATTATAAGCAGCCTTGTACAATATATCTACTATGATAATGTTTTGCATAGCTAGACATGTACAACATATACTGAATTACTTATCTCCCAAGAGGGAATGGGTGACAAGGGAGGAAGGAAATGGATCTGAAATTCGAGGTCGTAACATTAAATGTTTCAAATATGTATAAATACTATTATTAATACTCTTTTGCTTGTAATAGGGAGATAAGATGTGCAGGCATTGGGACACAAAGACTCACCTTCCTCTAATGGAAAAGTCGATGGGGTATGGGAGAAGGTATGGGAGAGAGCAGATTGGAGGAAGCGATATCTTGTGGGCTTACTATTCTGGGAGGTTGGGTAGGGGAATAATGGGGGGGGAAATGATTGTAACTCAAAATCTGGCAGAAATGAATGATGTAAAACAGAAGTTAATAAAGCATTTGTTTAAAAAATTTTAAAAAAAGAATTGTATAGATTTGGTATTGAGAGAAACCATATAGACAAGTATAGACGCTGACCAGTTTATTTCTTTTTTGTTTGTTTGTTTTTGCTTTTTGGAGGGCAATTGAGGTTAAGTGACTTGCTCAAGGTCACATGGCTAGTTTTTGTGTTAGGCATCTGAGGCCAGATTTGAACTCAGGTCCTCCTGATTCCGGGGCTGGTGCTTTATTCACTGCACCATCTAGCTGCCTCTAACCAGTTTATTTCTTACTTGATTGTTTGGTTTTTAAAATATAAGATCATATGTAAGAGAATTGTCAATCAGTTCTTTAGAAGCAATTTAAAAAGCAAAAAGTTCTAGTATCATGGTAAGTTGAAGGATCAGTCAAGCAAACCAACCATCTGTTTCTTTTCTTTTTCTAAACATACAATTATAACAAACTACTTTTAAATATTCACAAAATAATAAAAATATCAGAATTTCAGAGTTATAAGGGGACTTAGAGGAAATATAGCCCCAATGTGTCCAAGAATTATCCCCTCTACAATAGTCCCAAGAGGTCATTCCGTTTCCAATTGAAGAAGTCCAGTAAATGGGAATTTATTGCCTCCTACAATAGCTCATCCTAATTTTGGGCTGTACTCATTGTCAGGAAGGGATTTTTTTTAACATGTTAATATTAAGTTTAAATTTGCTTCTTTGCCACTTCCACCCATTGGTACTAGATCTATCTTCTGGGAATATGCAGAAGAATAAGTCTACTCTCACTTTCACCGATGTTGTCTACAGGTGTTGAAGATACTTATCATGCCCCTCTACAAATATTATCTTTTTCCACCTATAAGTCTCTAGTTAATTCATCTAAACCTCACATGGCATAGTGGCCTGTGCAAGCTAAAATCCCTTCCATTCAAAACCCAAGCATATGTCATCGTCGTCGTCATCATCATCATCATCATCATCATCATCATCATCATCACCACCACCACCACCACCACCACCACCACCACCACCACCACCACCCCCCTAATCTTTGGTTGAGTACCTCTTCATTTTCAGATACTTATCGACATTATGGATACAGAAAAGTCAAAGTTCTTTTCTCAGAGGGCTCACAAAACATAATACATTTGTTTTCAAACAAAGCAGAGGCTGTGTCCAGTGAATGACTCAGAGATTTAAGTTCAGAGTGATCACATGATCTCTTGGGTAGAGCCTCATAGAGTATCTGAGGTGATATGAGAGATCCACAATATACTTGGAACTTTAATGATATTAGATTTAGAGGTAGAAGAAGTCTTTGAGAATACTTAATCCAGTCAATTCACTTTATACATTAAAAAATTGAGACCTTAGAAACTTGTCTAAAGCCATACAGGTAATAAATAGCAGACCCAGGTTTTAGAATGAGTTCTCTGATTCACATCCAGAGGTATTTCCATTGCACCTAGTCATATAGTCCTGGAATAAAGAGCTGAGTAAGATTTTCACAAGATTTTCACATTTCAATATTTTTACAAAACAAAAACTTTTGCCTTACATTGTTGGTTAAAAGAGGAACTCATTCTCATTTTCACACTTTATTTTGAGGATTTTCTAAATTTTCTCCTTTTGAATGTATTGGGTAGCTCTGATCTTTTCCTTCATTCTTTGATTCTTATATGTCTTACTTCTCCTGAGATTTCTAGGATCTCCTGATTAAAGTATCTGGATTCAGTCTAATATCAGGTATCTTGGCAAGACACACTGGGGCCCCATTGTAGGAAAGAAAGATCAATGGCTATAAAAATAGAAGAGATAAAAAGTTCATATTTCCAAACTTCCTTAGGTTAAAAAAAAGATATGCGCAGTTTTTTGCGTTTGCTACTTGTTGCTTTGCTGCCTTGGAAATGATAGCATTTTTTAAAAAATAAGAGTATTGTTTTTTCTTATCCTCAAGGATAAGACCATTACCATAAATAATATTTAGATCATTTACTATATTTGATTAATGGCTTCAAATAGAAATGACAGAGCCACAAATCAGACCAGTAAGCAAAAGCCTTTTAAAAATTATGATGTTCCTCTCTGATTTCTAATTACTACTTATATTCCTATTAAATATTAATTTTCACAAACCTCTATGTAGATAGAAAGATATATCTGAGGACTCACTAGATGGCACCAAACCATTAGCCTAACACAGTACTATGAAGTGTATGTTATTTTAACACACACACACATACACACATGCATGCACACACACATCAGAAGAAGAAGGGAAAAACTTAAATCATTGCATTTTAGCTAAATTCTAAGAACCATGTAATTATAATATTTGTTTGAAAAAATCTCACACTGTTGAATTAATCACAATAGCCTCTATAGTAGTAAAGTGGACATTTAAGGAGGGGTTAAAGGATTATAGTGACAATGGATTTAGAGTTTACAGGACTTTAGATATTGCCTAGTCTTACTCTGTGGTTTTAAAGGTGAGGGAAGTGAATCCTATGCATTTTAAGGTCCTCATTTAAGGTGGCACAAGTAGAAAGAGATAGAGGTAGGGTTTAAAGCTAGGTATTCTGCCTCCAAGTACGTCATACTTTACATTGCATTATGATGCCTCATTGCATTTTCTCTTTGGAGCCAATAGTAAATAGTGTTACTAGAGTATTTATTTTATAATTTTTCTCCAAATCTTTAATTTCACAATAAAAACAAGATATTTAGATTATTAACTACATGCCATTGATACTGATAGTAGCTTAAATTTCTATGCATGTTCCTCACAATTAGCATGTTAATTACATTGTATAAATATTATACTTTTTGTTCTTAAGAGGAAACTGAAGTTTAGAGCAATTAGTGACACAGCTAGTGGATTTGAACTTACATCTCTCCTTATGCCAAGTTCAGGGCTTTTCCCACTAACCTGTGATGACTTTATATTAAAAACAAAACAAAAACTAAAACAAACAAAAAACTGATAGAATCCTGTCTTTTAAAATTACTACTAGAGTGACCTTGGTCAAGTCATTTAACCTTTCTATACAGTGAATGGGTTGGATTAGATAATCTCTAATCTTCAGTTCTAAAAATGCCACCTCTTCTCCTCTGATACTGCCACTGCTTCGGTTTAGTCCTTATGATCTCATGCTTAGACTACTTCAATATCCTGATGGTAGGTCTGTCTGCTTCAAGTTTCTCTCCACTTTGATCCATCTTCCCTAGTGATTTTCCAGGTCCATTCATGTCAAACACTCCCCTTACTCAATAAACTCCAGTGCCTTCAGGATCAAATACAAAATTCTGATCAGCACTCAAAGCCCTAACAAACCAATTCTTCCTATTTTCCAGTCTTCTTATATTTTTCTCTGCATCATATACTTTTTTATTCAATGAAACTGCTCTCCTGGCTGTTCATGAACAAGACACTCCATCTCTCAGGTCTGCACATATTCTCTGACTGTCCTCCATGCTTAGAATATTCCTCCTCCTCATCTCTGCCTGTTGGACTCCTTGGATGCCCTTAAGTTCTTACTAAAATCCCTCTTTTACAGAAACTTTTCCCAATCCCTCTTAATTCCAGTTTCTTCTCTCTCTTATTTGTTATTTATTATGCATATAAATTGTTTGTATATATATGTCTGTTGTCTCCCCCATTATATTGTGATCTCCTTGAGGATGTGGACACCCTTTTGCAGATATATCTATATCACATATTTCTATATGTATGTATATGTATATATACATATATATGAATGGGTGTATATATGACACATTTTTCTATGTATGTGTGCATATGTATGTATATATGTGTATATATGTTTATATACATATATATTCTCCCCAGTGTTTAGCACAATACCTGGTACATAATAGATACTTAGTAAATGTTTATTGATTGACTACATACTAGCATCCTATTGTTTTCACAACATTAAACTCTATGAGGACATTTTGTTGCACAGGTACAAACTTAGTGAGGACATTTTGTTATACAGTAAAAACTATGGGTGGAAGAGATGATGCTTAGGGATCCAGATGCATTCCTTATACATCCTTTCTCTGTGTTTCTGGGAGGTATCTGACGGTAGAGCATTCCAGCTGGTATCTAACAAATTAATTGGGTCTCTTTTGGTGGGTTTCATACTGAGTGGCAACATGAGTGCAAGATGTTCATATTAGAGATTGTTCAAGTTACTCCTCACCACTGAGGTTGTATGAGATGGAGAAAAGGCTAATATCTCTATGTATTTAAATAAAGGACATTCCACCATTCCTGGAAGGTATATATTTAGCTTCTTATTTTGTTATTTACCCTCTCAGTATTATAATGTTTTCTCTTTTGGCAGGGAAGGGATTTATTTGGTTAGTGGTTATTGTGAAGATACATTCTAACTCTAGTCTCCTAGGACGCACATTTGTATTTTAAATGGATACAAATACCTGTTTGTATTTGACTGTGTTTTGTATAATTATAGCCAGTGCCTATGTTCCACCCTCCAGGTGTGCCCTATACCTGGAAGGTGTTCAGTGTCTGCTTAGAACTGACATGCAGACTGTAAGTCATATGAAGAGAAATATTTGCATAGTTCTATTTCTCTTAATAAAGCAGATATGACTTGAATCAAATGCTAATGGACACCATTAACCTCATGACTATGTAATTATAAGATAGATCCCACAGCAACACTGTCCCAAGAAAAGGAATATAAAATTCTTACCTTTTGCATTTAAAACCCTTCATGGCTTGGTCCACATTTACCTTTCTGACCTATTTCATAGTGTTCTCTTTCACACACTCTGCATTCCAGTCACACTGGTAATGACTGCATAGATGCCTTTATGACTCCAATCACCATGCTTTTCCAGAGGCTAGCCCCCAAGTTTAGAACCTACTCTCTCTTTGTCTTCACCTCTTAAAATCCTTAGTTTTCTTCAAAGCTCAGTTCAGATGTTAGATCTTCCCTAATTTTTCCCAGTTGCTAGTATTCATTTATTACTTTGCATTTGCTATATGTGTACTTTACATTTTGTCAGGAAAAAAAAAACATGGGCTGGTGACAAGTTACACTTGGATGGCTTACATATTTCACTGGTATCCTTGTAATGTCAAAACAACACAAGCAAGGACTTCAGTATGCTCTGTTACGACTTTGGGGGATATGCAAAAGAGTTCCACAGAATGGATAGATTATGATCATCATTAAAGAAACATTTCCATCATTGGAACCTCAACATCAGATGTAAGAGATCTGGAGCTGAAAAGGACTTTAGAGACATTGAATCATTGGATTGATGAAACTGAAGCTCATGGATGCTAAATAGCTTGGGATCCCTGATCCAGAGCTGGAAGGGCTCTAAGTCATCGGAATTCCATTTTGAAGTTCTAGAAACTGAGGTAGAGGGAAGTTAAGTGACTCCCCCAATTTTGCACAAGTAAGTAACAATGTTAAAAGTGGGAATTGCATCTAGTTCCCTGGTTTCCAGAAAGAACTCTTTATTGTACTCAAATACCCATCTTTTTGAGTGTTTGAATACTGCGTTCTCCACTCTGCCCATTAGGGCAAATGAAAGCTTCATGAAGGCAAGGAGTACTTTATTTTTCTCTTTACATGCCCAGGACCTTGTAGATGTTTAATCTATTTTTGAATTATTGAACTGAAAGAGCCCTAATCCCAATAATATTTGAAACAACTTGGAATTGGTGGCTACACAGGTTATCCTATCATGTCTAAATCCTGAATACTCCTGGTAAATACCAGAACAGAGATAGGGGGTAGAGATCCATTCCCTCTAGCCTATAATTCTGACAAGCGTGCCAGATGACAAAACGAACATGAGGTAGGACTTCCAGCACAATAAGGTTAGGTGAGCCCAAAGAACACCAGTAGAAATCAGTCCTATTCTCATTCTCCACTCCAACATCCCACTAACCTTCACATACCTTCCTTTAAATCTCAGGATCTTTCTAGGTTAGAGCATTCTATTGTCTGCCACACTGTTTTGAGAGAGTCCATCTGTCCATAACAGATGCCTAGGCTCTACGTGGTGGGAGGGGCTGTGGGCTAGGATTTATGGTATGAATCCAGGAAACAAACAATGAACTCATCCTACAGCCTGGGCTCTTACACTGGTGACAACAAATCCATGGGAGGCAGAAAAAGAGGTTCTTATATGGCAAACTAACAAGAATAGCAGCCAATATGGACCACTATTTTGTTTTAGCATTAACTGAAAATATAGCCAGGTATCTTAGTCTGTAATAGTTTTTGTTATAATTTCCTCACCAATTGACAAGGAATTGCTCACAGTAGGCACTCTATGTAGTTGTTTTTGTTTTATAATTATTGTTAGATTTGAGAGTCTCCTCTTCCCCCCTTGGTGTGATGCCAGTTACATTGGAACAAAAGGAAACAAAAACCACGTCCAACTAGATGATAGGCATAGGTCATCTCAGGACATTTCCTTGTGCTTCCAAAAGGAAGAGGGTTTAGATTTGTTTAACTGCAACTGAAAGGTAGAATTGAGAACAAAGAAGTAGATTTTAACATGATATAAGGATAAACTCCCTAATGATTAGAACTATCTAAAAATAATTAAGATAGAGAGTTCTTTATCACTAAAGATCTTCAAATAGAGATTGAATAAACTTATCCTTGTTAGAGAGGGGATTTCTGCTCAGTGGACTAGAAAACTTTTGAGACCTCTTCTAAACCTTAATTTCTGTGATTTTATGAATATAGGAAAACCATGGTGAGGAATGTCTCTGTACCAATGCAAGCTGGTTTTGAATTTGCAACTTATAGTCTTAGAGAGATAGTGGGGGCACTGAGTAGGTAAGGGATGTCCATGAATGTAGCTAAAATCTATATGTGTTCAAACAGATCATCCCCTCATTCCCGGAAGGCATATATTTAGCTCCTTACATTGTTTTCTACACTCTCAGTATTATAATGTTTTCTTTTTTGGCAGAGAAAGAATTTATTTGGTTGATGGTTGTTGTGAAGATGCATTCCAATTCTACTCTCTTGGGACATGCACAGTGTTCACATAGCCATATGTCAGAGTGGGAAGAGCATTGATCCTAGAGTCGGAGGGCTTGGGCTCAAATCTTACCACTGATCCCCCAATACTTATGTGATCTTGGGCAAGTCCTCTAATATTCTCTAGTCTCCATTTTCTTATTTGTAAAATATGGGGATTGTAATAAATATCCTCAAAGGTTCTTTCTCTCTACATCTATTAACACCAGTATTCCCATATCTGAGGCTATACCTCTAATATTTCATGATGATCCTCATATTTTTCTTTATCCCAGCTAATAATACCATGACCTATCAATTACCCAAACTATTCTTATCATGAAGACAGAATATAACAAGGAGTTTTTCAGTTTAACTCATTTTGTGACAAAGACATAAATGCTTTATTTGTTCCAACTATTTCAGTTCTGCTGATAATGAGTGAAGGCACACACACATATATCTGTGTGTATGGTTATGTGTGTGAATGTATATATGTATAAACTTGGCAATTGCTACATTATCTCTGTAAGCTATAATGGTAAAAGGCAATCTGCATATGCTTTTGCTATAAAATGATGGCCACTAATAAGGGATGAGGAGTTGGATGATTTTTACTACTAGTTTAGGGTTACTCTTTATATTTTTAATTTCAGTGATGTCATTTCTCATGATTCATAATGGAAAAGAATGTTATGTAATGGTTATGATGGAGAGTGTTCTGTGGTTACCTCAGTAGAGGTCAGAATAAAGTAAAGCTTCCAGATTTAATTTTATAGATAAGATAGAGTAGAATATATGTGAGATCTAAGGAACAGACTATTCTGCAACTGTATCCTTCTACAATGACACCACGTTTTATCTATGAAAATCTTTATCAGTGTGGTGTTATGGATGCTGCCCTTGATTTGGAATCAGGAAGATCTGTGTTATAAATGTCCTCAGACACTTACTAGCTGTGTGACCCTGGGAAAATTACTTCATCCCCCCCTAGGTCTCAGTATCCTTATCAGTAAAGTGAAGTTCATCAGACTTGATGAGGTCTAAGGTCTAAATTTTTATCCTATAACTATGGATCTTCTTCTTCTTCTTCTTCTTCTTCTTCTTCTTCTTCTTCTTCTTCTTCTTCTTCTTCTTCTTCTTCTTCTTCTTCTTCTTTTCTTCTTCTTCTTCCTCTTCTTCTGGAAGGTAGGGCAATTGGGGTTAAGTGACTTGCCCAAGGTCACAGGGCTAGTTTTGTGTTAAGTGTCTGAGGCCAGATTTGAATTAAGGTTCTCCTAACTCCAGGGCAGGTGCTCTATTCACTGTGCTACCTAGCAACCCCATATGGACCTTCTTTAGAGTTGATATAGAATATATACCTAAACAACTGCTATCTAACCTTTTGATTAGTTAAACGGAACATATTTATATTAATTTAAGCAAGGCCATTTACAAATTCACAGCTAGGATGGTTAAGGGTGTCCAGTTCATACCTTTAGGGATCATTAGAAGGAACTGGGGAAAGGAAATGGAGGGGAACATGGTATTATAATGAAATGTTTTAAGAATCATCACATGGAAAAGTGATAAGGATTATTTTGCTTAACCCCAGAGGTGGAACAGGGGATAGATTGCTTGACCTGGAGTCAGGAAGACTCATCTTCCTGAGTTCAAATCCCACCCCTGACATTCAATAGTTTTGTGACCCTGGTTAAGTCACTTAACCCTGTTTGTCTCAGTTTCCTCCTCTGTTAAATAAACTGGAGAAGGAAATGACAAACCACTTCCATTATCTTTGCCAAGAAAACCCCAAATGAGGCAGGAAGAGTTGGCTATGATTGAAAATGACTGAAAACAATAGAAAAGGGAAGAATAAAATGGGAAGTTGCAACAAGGCAAATTTTGACTTGATTTAAGGAAATACATCTTAATAATTATAGCTTTCTGAAAATGAAGTGGGGTGCCTTAGCTAGATGTATAGGACAAACCTGGCACAATGATGAACAGGTCAGGGGAGATACCTCCAAACTGTTTGGAGGAAGCTGAATCTGGCTGACCACTCATTTTCCATTTTTTAGAAATTTTTATTTAGCCAGTGGTCAGACTAGGTGGCTTCACAGCACCCTTCCAACTACAAATTTCTGTGCAAATTCTTTTTTTTCTTTTTCAGACATTTCTTCTCTATTTCTAATAATCATAGCTACAATACATATAGCACTTTGAGGTTGGGGAAGTGCTTTGCAAGTATTAACCCATTTTTTTCTCATAGCAGTCTGGGGTATAGGTATTAGTATTTATGAAATTTTAGAGAGGTTTTATGGCTATCCCAGACCCTTCTGGAGATAGTAGGTGTTTGAAGCCAGATTTGAAATCAGATCTTCCTGACTCCAGGCCCAGTCATCTGTTTTTTTTTTCCCAAACTGTTATTTCCTGCCCATTTTCACTCCCTGTTTTGGCACATAGTCTTACTCTACTCAGGGGAAACATTTTTTCTGAAGTTAATGAGGAACTGAGTACTCCCTTGAGTTCCCTCTATGTGCAAGCATTCCTTTTTTTTTTTTAAACAAATGCTTTATTAACTTCTGTTTTACATCATTCATTTCCGCCAGATTTTGAGTTACAATCATTTCCCCCCATTATTCCCCTACCCAACCTCCCTGAATAGCAGTCCCACAAGATATCGCTTCCTCCAATCTGCTCTCTCCCATACCTTCTCCCATACCCCCATCGACTTTTCCATTAGAGGAAGATGAATCTTTGTGTCCCAATGCCTGCACATCTTATCTCCCAATTATAGGCAAGAGTATTAATAATAGTATATATATGTATATATATATATATATATATTTGAAACATTTAATGTTACGACCTCGAATTTCAGATCCATTTCCTTCCTCCCTTGTCACCCATTCCTTCTTGGGAGATAAGTAATTCAGTATATGTTGTACATGTCTAGCTATGCAAAACATTATCATGGAAGATGTATTGTACAAGGCTGCTTATAATTCCCTCCCACTCATCCCACCCCCCACCTGGTCCATTCCCTACATGATCCTGTCCCTCTTCTATAGTGGGGACTTCTAACCTCCCCTCACCCTAAGGATGCCCTCCCTTCCATCATCCCTCCTCTCATCCCCCTTCCCCCTATCCTGCTGCAGGTTGAGATATCCCATTTAGTATGTATGTCATTTTCTCCCTGAATCAAATTCAATGTGAATGTGGTTTTGCCTTTTTAGCCTTCCTTATTCTCCCCCTCCTTTGCAACCACTTCCCCTTGCTTCTTCTACATGGGATAGTTTATCCTACCCTGTCTCTCCCCATCTCCTCTTGCCACTTTCCTCTCTCACCTCATAATTTCATCCCTTGAGTATTCTCCCTTCCCAACAAATTCAACCTATGCCCTCTGTCCATATAACTGTAACCATATACACACACATTCACGTATGTATTCATATGACCACACCCCCTTCTTCCATTATTTTCATAGTGAGAAAGATATCATCAGTCACAGTTATTGCTTTTCCATATAGGAATGTAAATAGTTCAACTTTGATAAGTTCCTTTTGATTTCTTTTCCCTGATTACCTTCTCAGGCATCTCTTGCTTCTTGTGTCTGGATGTCAAATTTTCTATTCAATTCTGGTTTTTTCCTCAAGAATGCTTGAAAGTCCTCTATTCCACTGAATGACCATATTTTCCCCTGAAACAAAATACTCAGTTTTGCTGGGTAGGTGACCCTTGGGTTCATTCCCAGTTCTTTTGCCCTCTGGAATATCATATTCCATGCCCTTTGATCCCTCAGTGTAGAAGCTGCCAGGTCCTGGGCTATTCTGATTGTGTTTCCACAATATTGAAATTGTTTCTTCCTGGCTGCTTGTAGTATTTTCTCCTTGATCTGGGGATTCTGGAACCTGGCTATAATATTCCTGGGAGTTTTCTTTTTGGGATCTTTTTCAGGAGGTGATCGGTGGATTCTTTCAACCTCTATTTTGCCCTCTGGATCTAAAACATCAGGGCAATTTTCCTTGAGAATTTCTTGAAGGGTGATTTCTAGGTTCTTTCCTTGATCATGGCTTTCAGGTAGTCCAATAATTTTTAAATTGTCTCTCCTGGATCTATTCTCCAGGTCAGTGGTTTTTCCCATGAGATATTTCACATTGCCTTCTAATCTTTCGTTTGTTTGGATCTGCTTAACAGCATCTTGATTTCTCATAAAATCACTAGCTTCCATTTGCTCCAGTCTAGCTCTGAAGGAATGAATCTCCTCAGTGCACTTTTGAGATTCTTTTTCCATCTGGCAAATTCGACTTTTTAAGGCATTCTTCTCCTCACTGCCCTTTTGGGCCTCCTTTGCCATTTGAGCTAGTCTATTTTTTAAGGTGTTGTTTTCCTCAGTCAGGCTGTTGACCCTCATTTCATACTTTTCCTGCATCCTTCTCATTTCTCTTTCCAATTTTTCCTCCACTTCTCTTATTTTGATTTTTAAAGTCCTTCTTAAGGTCCTCTATGGCCTGCAACCCGCTCATGTTTTCCCTGGGGCTTTTGGAGCAGGACTTCTGACCTCACAGTCCTTTTCCCGCTCTATGCCCCCAAAATAGGAGTCTAGGGTTGCATTTTTCTGTTTCCTTTGCCTTGGCATGTTGCCACTTAATTGCTTGACTTTTTGGGCTTGTTGCCACACTATGGCTTTAAGGCCAGCTAGAGGAATTTTCATCCCGAACGTGTGGGGGCAACTTCCGTTTCTGGCAAGCTGTAAACCCACCCACTACTTCCACCCTAGATCACAATCCAGATCCAGGGAGGTTAAAGCAAGAGCGATTACCCCCAAGACTGATCGCTGGATCTCCCCACGATTTGTAGGCTGGGAGCTGGAAATGCCTATGAAAACTACAAAATGGCGTGTCTCCTCAGCGGCTTCTAGCCCCCAGGGGAGGGAGCTGACGCATTCCCCAAATACAGGTCCCAAAGTCCATAGGACACTAACCTCTTACTTTGTCCTAGGCATGTCTATGTTGATAATTCTCCTGGTGTTCTGGGGTTCCTCCAGCTGGCTGCTGGCCCTGCCGCCCTGGGGCTAAAACCTCGGCTCATGCGGACCTGGGCTCTGCTCGGCTGGGCTCCTGTGCTCTGAGCTCTGCGGGTTGCCGGCTCCCAGACCGCTGCGCTGGTCCTTCCTGCAGGGCTGCTGGGCTGTCCTCAGCGGGAGGTTAGCTTCTCTGTGTCGTTCTGTGGGTGCTGGGGCTCCAGAAGTTGTTCAGAGTCCTTTTTTACATAGTTTGTGGGGAATCTGGGGGCAGAGAGGCTTGGACTAGCTGTTTCTACTCCGCCATCTTGGCTCCGCCCCCAAGCATTCCTTTTTCTTAACAAAATAGAGTTAGTTCCTGACGGGGCTTCACCTTCCCTCCCATTTCAGTCGATGGCCAACTGGTCATTTTATATCTGTATTGTAGACGTGAATCCCAGGAGGGCTTAAGTGAAATCATCAACTCATAAAATTTATGAAGTAGTCATGCCTGGATCTTGATTTAGATACCAACAAAATTTAAGCCACATCCTGCTATAGAAGACTGTAGTCAACTCATAGACAAATGCTATGAAATCTGTTTGTGAGCCAAGAATAACCTTTTTGGCTTTTATCCCCTCCCCTGGGTTTGAACCACTGACGCCACCATTCTGCAGGATGTTGAATGTACTTTGGTGGAGAAGTTTTGCCCACTGCTGTTTTCCAGACAATGGTAGGATATTGTCCTTCTTTCTCTCCATGGCAACTTTCCCACTTTTTTTGTCACCTTCTAGCCAATGTGCCATTGACCATGTCTATTGTATTCTTTTCCATTAACAAGGCTATTAGAGAGACTATACAGGCAAAATGGTGCCTGCGTTGTTTGTGGAGTTATTAGACTTGAGTCCTGGCACTAACACTATAAAGCTGTGAGACCTTGGACAACTCACTTCACTTATCATTTATTTGACTTGTTTTCCTCATTTGTAAAAGAGTATCATAGCATCTTAGATCCAGAGATGCAGTGGACCTCATGGGCCACTCTCACAACTTAGGAAAGTAGGATTCAGGGAGGATAGTTGACTTGCCCAGAGTCACAGGGGTATATGTCAGAATTAAAAATTTTAATTCAGCCTTCTGATTCTAGTGTTAATGCTCCTTGTCCTATGCATTGATATTTTCACTTCCTACCTTCCATGAATCTGTAAGGAAAACACTTTACAAAACTTAAATCATTGAATACATTTATTATTTTTCTTTTGCTTTTTGGAGGGGGAAGGCAGGACAATTGGAGTTAAATGACTTGGCCAAGGTCACATGGCTAGTAAGTTTTAAGTGTCTGAGGCTGGATTTTAACTCAGGTCCTTCTGACTCCAGGGCCATTCACTGTGCCACATAACCACCCTTGAATACATTTATTATATCTTTATTATTAAATAGAGTTGGAAGAAACTTCAAAAATTATATAATGCAAGCATAGATCTCCATTCTATTCTGTATTTAGTTGTATTTGTGATATTGTTACTAAAATGGGACCCAGCTTCCCAGAAAGTCAGTCATTTTCTAATCAAATATCATTAAGTACTCATATATACTTAATCCATTTCAGGAATATTTTACTCAGAGAGGGACATTGATATGTTGGAGGAGGCCTAGAAGAGGGCAATTAGGATGGTGAAGAGCCTTGAGTTAATGCTCATGGTGATCATTTGAAAAACCAGGGGGTAATTTAGCCTGGAGAAGAGAAAGCTTAGGAAAGACAGAACACCTGTTCTCAAGAATTTGTAGACTTCTCTGCTGGGCTCCTCCAGGGAGAACTAGGACCAGTGTTGCAAGATGCAAAGAGGTGCATTTAGGATTCGTGACAGAACAAAATTACTAAGTTTTAAAGTGATCCAAAAAGCTTTTGGGGAGGTAGTGGATTCTCTCTCTCAGATGGTCACAATGAGAGGGGTCACGTTGCTTTCCTGATGAGACAAGAACCTCACTTTGTGCTGGTTGTAATGAGACTAAGATCAGAAATACATGTCTCTGTGGAATAACAGGAAGGCACAAGGAGTCTGTCTACTGACTGCAACTCTTATTGGAACTGATCTTGCATTCTGCTCTATGTTTGCCAGCTATATCCTTATCAACCACCTGTGGCCCTGAGAGGTTAGAGCATTTCCCCAAGGTCACCCAACCAGTATGTGTCAGAGGCAGTATTTGAACTCAAGTCTTTCTGACTCAGAAACTGGATCCACTCTTCCAGGGTGACTCTCAAGACACATTTGAGAAGGAACAATAGGACATTATTCTGTTATTAAAAACCAAAGAGTCAGCACAGCCCTGGAATCAGGAGGACTTGAGTTCAAATTTGACCTCAGACACTTGACACACTTACTAGCCATGTGACTTTGGGCAAGTCACTTAACCCCAGTTGCTCTCCAAAAAGCAAACAAAAAAAAAGTAAAAGCAAAAGCAAAAAAAAAAAAAAACCCAAAACAAAAAATTTTCATGTATACATTAAAACCTAGTTTTTTGGGTGGCTAGGTGGCACAGTGAATAGAGCACCAGTCCTGGAGTCAGGAGGACCTGAGTTCAAATCCAGCCTCAGACACTTGAGACACTTATTAGCTGTATGACTTTGGCAAGTCACTTAACCCCAATTGCCCTCCAAAAGAGCAAAAAAATAAAAATAAAAACAAAACAAAGCAGTTTGATTTTGAAAATATGTTTAAATTAAAAGGACTTCCAGAGTAGCTAGGTGGCACAATGGATAGAGCATGGACCCTGGAGTCAGGAGAACCTGAATTCAAATCAGACCTCAGACACTTTCTAGCTTTGTAACCCTGGACAAGTCACTTAACTGTGATTGCCTCCAAAAAAACAAAGCCAAAACTAAAATCATAGGGACTTTCTTTTTCCAATCATATAGCCTCTGCTTTTGTTGAGTAAATAAGTTTCATCATCTCAATACCCAAGGTTAAGAAGGTTTCCTTGACTTCTTAGAGTTGCTCTATTCAATATTACCAAAACAAAAGATAAATGTTAGTAAAGAAAACATATAACTCAGAAAAGTAAATAAACTCATTCAACTTACTTAGCTTCTTCATGCAGTCTCGAAGTCTAGTTTCTAAGCTGAGCACCCTCTGATGTAGTTCCTCATAGTCATAGGCCCCAATTTCTTCCTGAATTCCTGTGAGGACTGCAGACAGATTCCTAATTTCCTCTTTGAACTGGGTGATTAACTTGGCATCCGTTTTGTACTGTTCCAGGACTGGGATCAAGGGCAGGAGCTCATCCATCTTTTCTTTCAACTCCTGTGAAAAGCAGCCAATTGTTCATGAGAGCAGTTTAAAACAGATCACACAGCTAAATCCTTTTAATATGATACTTAAGGGTGATTATTGGAATGACTTCAGAATTCCTTATTGATTTTAGGTAGAAATTGGTGTTTAGAGAAAATGTAAGTAACCCCAGGATAATGAGCCATAAATCCACTTATCCCAGTATGACAGTGCAAGAAGCCCCTTTGCTTGTTTTTAATTAAAAAAATAGGTAAAATAAAAATTTTATGAAAAAAACTCAATGTTTATTGTAATTAGAAATTGTGGTGGTAGAAATTA
Organism: Gymnobelideus leadbeateri; assembly: GCA_011680675.1. Taxonomy (NCBI): domain Eukaryota; kingdom Metazoa; phylum Chordata; class Mammalia; order Diprotodontia; family Petauridae; genus Gymnobelideus; species Gymnobelideus leadbeateri. The sequence continues at coordinate 263,755 of WOXC01010068.1, forward strand.
AGGATTTATGTATTAGGTCCAAAGTTTTCTTTGGTTAGGTGTTTATTGTGCTTTGTAAAATGTAAAATGCTTTGAGATAGCATAATGAGGTAGTTACAGGGTGGGACTTGAAGTCAGGGAGACCTGTGTTCAAGGCCTGCCTCTATCAATTACTAGATACAGAACATTGGGCAAGTCATTGAATCTTTCAGTGCCACCAGACAGCTTTTTAATTTGCTGGCAATTGCCTGTCTATAACTGAGGAAGGCATTTCTGTACTTGGGGGTTCCCTACACTGATGAAATCATAGGTATGGACTGCACCAATTATCATTCATTTGAAAAATGAACAAAAAATGAAAAAAAAAACCCAAATCAAAAACCAAACAAATACGCCGCCCCCCTCCACACACACAGACATACAAAACTAAAGTTTTTATTTTATTTTATTTTAATTCATGATTTGGGAACAAGTTTGGCATAAACTATTCCTAGACATGAAATATTTATAACTGATTATCAGTTATCCACCTGTGAATTGAACATTTTGGTAGATAATCTGTTGGAAATCTTGACAGGTCCAATTTCCTCTTTCATCGCTCTACAAAGGAGAAAGTGAGGCTGATTAAGTGCACAGCCCCCCTTGACCCAAATCAAAATCAATTGCAAGTCATTTCATCATCACCCTGATGTCATGGTTTTCTTTGAGAATGGACAAACACAACCTGGGCCATTCCTTGAATAACTGCTTAAAGAGGCCTATTCACTGAATGGGCATTATCTCACTCAAAACAAGAACCTGAAAAGACCTTAGTCTAAATGGTCCAGGGTCTCCCATTGTATCCTGGGTCATCTTCAGTAGCCCTGATGAATATCTGGCCACTGGACCCAGATGGCTCTGGAGGAGAAAGTGAGGCTGGTGACCTTGCACAGCCTTCCCTCACTCAAATCAAAGTCAACTGAAAGTCATGTCATCATCTCCCTGATGTCATGGTCCTCTTCAAGAAAGAAGAACAAATAACTTCTCTCTCACAATTTCTCCCCTTGCTCTGACCTTCCCCCTCCCAACACACACACACACACACACACACACACACACACACACACACACACACGCTCACGTGTGCTCGATTGCTCGATCACACACATACTATTAAACTACATTATTAATGTATGTGTTCAGATAATACACTACTTTTTATATAAGGTTAAGTAAAATATTAGCAGTAAAGAAGTAAGTCTGCCACAAACACATATAAAATCATGTAATATTTCCCAAGGAGAGGCAACATAAATTGGTGGATAGACAAATGGCCTTGGGGGGGGAAGAAAACCTGAGTTAAAATCCTATTTTTGGTACAACTAATTGTATGACCATGGGCAAATCACTTACCAGTACCTTAGGCAATTCCCTAAAGACTATATGTTACAGTCAATTTATTTCTTTTTCATTTTCAGGTCTGTCCTCTATTTTACCCCAAATAGTTTCTCCTTTCTCCAGTTTGCTCCCTGCTTTAGCACATAGTCTTACTCCACTCTGGGGAAACACTGTTGTGAAGTTATTGAACTCCCAAGTTCTCCCTGGAGTACCCCTGTATACCATCCTTATTATTATTATTATTAATTTAGAAGTAGTTGTTAAGGATACTTTGCCATCCCTCCAGCACTTCAGTGCTTGGCCAACTGTTCCTCTTTTAAAGAGAAGAATTCTAGGAGGGCTTAAATCACTCAATCATCACATTTATGAAGTAGTTGTAACTAAATTCTGATGCAGATGTCAGCAGAGTCTAATCCACATACTACAGTAGAAGAGAAAAATGGTTCTAGGGTTAACTTGTGGCTCAATGCTTGCAGAATTTTACAAATTATGTCTTTGTTCTAAGATTTTCTTTTACTCATTGTATCTGAATTATTGACATCCTTATTCTCCAAAGGACCCAGAATACTTTGGAAGAACAATTCTGACCATTGCTACTTCCCAATCAGTTTCCTCATCAGTGGAAGGGGTTTTTCCACTGGGTAATAGACCTATATGAACTGTTCAGATGACAAGAGTGCAAACACAACTTTCCAAAGTCTTAAGAAATTAATGTTGGCCTGGCATGGTGATATATCTTTGTAATCCCTACAACTAAGGGGAGCTAAAGAAAATTTATACATGAGGATTCTGAGCCACAGTAGAGCTAAAGCTGTTTGGGTGTCCACAATAAGTCTGGCACCAATATGGTGAGTTCCTGGGAGGTAGGGAGCAGGTAGGTGATGCACCAAGCTTCTAAAGAACAGCAAAATGCTTCAGGCTAGGAATGGACCAAGTTAAAGCTTCTCTCACCAGCGGTATGTTTGGGCTCATGAGATGTAACAATTCCAGCCTGAGAGATAGAGAGAGCAGAAAAATAAAGATTGTAAAGGGGGGAGAGAGAGAGAAAGAGAAAGAGAGAGAGAGAGAGAGAGAGAGAGAGAGAGAGAGAGAGAGAGAGAGAGAGACAGAGAGAGAGAGACAGAGAGAGACAGAGAGAGAGACAGAGAGACAGACAGAGAGAGAGAGACAGAGAGAGAGAGACAGAGAAATAGAGAGACAGAGAAACAGAGAAATAGACAGAGACAGAGAGAGACAGTGACAGAGACAGAGAGAGACAGAGGCAGCCAGACACAGGGAGAGGGAGAAAGAGACAGAGGCTGACAGAATACAGAATAAAAGAGGGAAAGAGGGAGGAAGAGAGAGAGAGAGAGAGAGAGAGAGAGAGAGAGAGAGAGAGAGAGAGAGAGAAGAAGAAGAAGAAGAAGAAGAAGAAGAAGAAGAAGAAGAAGAAGAAGAAGAAGAAGAAGAAGAAGAAGAAGAAGAAAAAGAAAAAGAAGAAGAAAAAGAAGAAGAAGAAGGAGGAGGAGGAGGAGGAGGAGGAGGAGGAGGAGGAAAAGAGAAAAGGGAAGAAATGGAAGAAAGGCAAAATAAAGAAAAAAGAAACAAAGAAAGGATTGACTCTTGCACTATTTGGATTATTTGAAATGATTTTTCTTCCAATAGCATGGGTAACTGAAAGCTAACTGCGTTTAGAATGACTGCTTGTCCATATGAAATAAATTAACTCTTTTAGGGCACTAGTTTACTGCTCCCACTAAGGGAAATTATTTTAGCCAACTGAACACTCTGCACTTCAAACGTGTTGATTTGCCTATCTAGATCAAGATTCTTGTTTTTGGTGAGATAAACCTCACTCACTTTGCCTCATTTCAAGGACCAGTACCAATTTATTCTTTCAACAAGTATTTAAGAATTGTCTCTGCATGGTCATCTGCTATACTTCGGGGGTACAAAGGCAAATATGAATCAGTCACTGCCCTTAATTCTACTACAGAGAGGGATTGAGAAGATTAACATATAAATGGTTAAGTTCATACAAAAATGCACAGTAAATAGGCATTTTTCTGGAGGTGGGGTGGGGTGGAGGCAGTAAGGTACTAATACTTAGAAGGATCTAGAAAGACCTCAAAATGGAGCTCACTCCTGAGTTGAACTTTGAAGGAAGTTCAGGGTTCTAAAAGGTGTAAGTGTGACAAGATTATATTATAGGTATATGGAACAGCCTTTGCAAAAATGTGGTGGTGGTGAACCAGAGAAATGCTATATATGGAGAGCATTCAGGAGGCTGGTCTGTCTGGTACATAGACTGTGTGAAGCAAGCATAATGAGGAATTAGTCCACAAAAATAGGTAGGAATCAGATTACAAAAGACTTTACATATAAAACAGAGATGTTTGTATTTTTATCCTGAAGGATATGGGGAGCCTCACAATGGCATTCCAGGAGAAAGAAAAGCAGAATATTACTTCTGCTCTCATGAGACTCCACCTTGTTTCCCCTAACTTTCAAAGCCTGGTGCTTGTCAGTTTTCATACAATCCAACAGTTTCAACCCAGCCTTACATTTTACTGCAGAACGATATAATTTGGGGCAACAACTCGCCAGTATAATGATCACTTGAGAATAATCCATAGGTGCCATCAGAATGCACATTGTACAGCTAGCTAATTTAAGCAGTGGAAAATTGCATTTTAAAATTACATTTAGAAGTGGTTATTACGATAAATGCATTAGAATAGCAGGAGATCCCATTGCTGCCCTGATTTATGGATTGAAGAAACTTGGGGAAATTTCCACGTACTGTATAGACTTGGAAATTCTTGAATTTAGGGCAAGTGTGCAAAAGGAGAGGGAGGAGGGAGTTTGCATTATGAGCGAGACCTCAAAAAATCAGAGTCGAAGGGCCTGAAGTGGAGATCTAGCCTCATTTTTAATGTCTCATTTGGAAATGCATTTATTAGTTAGATTCCTAAAGGATGGCAAAATTGCTAATGAAAATAGTTTTATTGGTAGCATTCAGCACACATCATAAGCACTATCAGGGATATAGGGTTGTCTTTATAATGTGAATGCCCTTCTCAAATGGAAATGATCAACATCCAAGGATGGTAGGGCCCTGGGATGGCATACATATCACAGCTTCAACAGCTTATCTTCTTTCTCAAAGAATGCAGGGTTTTTGTATTTATTTTGACCTTTTAAATACTCCATTATTTGATTGCTAGCAATCCATTTTCCATCTCTGGAAACTTGTCAGAGGGAGAAGAAGAAAAAGCAACCAAAACAAAATAGAATATTTAAAAGGTTGAAGTAGAACAACACAGATCTGGGCTTAATGACTTATGCTGGATTTTGCCCTCCTGGAATTTTGCTCTTCTGACAAAAGGTGTAATATGAATGCCAATCTATAATTGCATGGAAGAAATCCTTCTGCCTAAAAATAATGGCTACTGGAATGGGTGAGGGTAAAATTGTTCAAACTTAAGTTTAGAAGCACAAATCCATTAGTCTTTTTGATGAGCTGAAAGTAGGTTACAAGATATTGTCTCCATCAGTTGATTGGGAAAATGAATTCCTTTTGATTTAAAAATATTTTCAAAAGCAGCCTGTATTTTTTCTTCTTTTAACCAGGGGATACAGGGGCACGGTGATAAATGTTCAACACCCAGCTCTCAAAAAAACAAAACAAAACTACTCACAACATACATTTACATTTTAACTGCACTATTAACATTTTCTCCATCATTTTCTTGTCTGGACAATAAATAAAATCCTAAATCAAGCATGATTCTTGTACCTTTTCCATGTTCACATTTACAATTTCCAATATAAAAATGTTCTCAGCTAGAGGGCTCAGTAGATAGACCATTGGACCTGGAATCAGGAAATCCTGAGTTCAAATGTAACCTCAGACACTTCCAGCTGTGTGACCCTGGGCAAAAGACTTACCTTCTGTTTGCCTTAATCTACTGGAGAAGGAACTAGCAAACCACTCCAGCATCTTTTTTTAGCAAACCCCACATGCAATCACAAAGAGTCAGATGTGACTGATCAACAACAAATGTTCAGACTTAAATGTTAACAATTGACTTTTTTTTTTGCCATTTTGGAGGGCAATTGGGGTTAAGTAACTTGCCCAAGGTCACATGGCTAGGTTTTTGTTTGTGTGTGCGTTAAGTGTCTGAGGCCGGATCCGAACTCAGGTCCTTCTGACTCCAGGGCTGACGCCCTACTCACTGCGCCACCTAGCCGCCCCAGCAATTGACTTTTATAAGCCAATTCAAACTTGCTCTAGCACACATTTGAGGGGATAACCTTTTTCTTTTAAATACATTATGAGAGTTAGCATGACAAATGGAATAGAAAATTCCCCTTCTAGCCAAGGAAGACCTGGTTTTAGGGCCTGCCTCTGACACATACCAGCTGCATGAAATGCATCAGTTCCTGGTTGCTCCAGGAAATTCAGAGTATCATAGAATTGGAGCTTTAAAAAGGAACTCAATGCTCATCCTCTCTAACTTGTACTTGAATGAATCTCCCTCTCTAAAGTGTCTGCTAAATGGTCATCCAGCACTTGCTTTAAGGCTCCCAGGATGGATAACCCACTGTTGATCGAAGCAGCCTCTGTCACTTTTGAAGAGATTGAATTATTAGAAGGATTTTTTCTGCCATGTAACATATACTGCCCTCTTTTCAATTTCAACTCATTGCTGCTGCTCCTGTTTTCTGGAGTCAAACAGAATTGTCTAACCCTTCCTCTGCATTGCCATCTTTCAAATACTTAGGGACAGCTAGCATGTTCTCTCTGAATCTTGGCCGAAGTGCCCCCAGGTCCTTCACTCATTCTTCCTGTAGAAGGACTCTTTACCATCCTGGATGCCATTCTCTGGACAGTTGAGGCTTTTCAATATCTTCCTTGTACCCTCTTTCCTGGAACCGAACACAATACTCCAGGTGAAGAATGATGAAGGAAGAGGACAATGGGACTATCACCTCCCTATGCCTAGAAGCTCTGCCTCACTTAATGCAGTCCCAAATCATATTAACTTTTTTGCTGTTGTTGCTACAATTGTTTTTAAAAACGTACAGATCTGTATTGGTAGAGCCTAGTGCAAATTTTATTCTCCAACATCTTCCATTCCTTTACTAACCATGTTTGGCAAAGTATGTCATACTTGGTAGGTACTTTCTCGGTACCAATGAACTCATGGGCCATACTTAGAGATCTAGAGTTGGAAGGACCTTAGGAGCCATGTAGTACAAGCCGAACATTTTAACAAGTGGAGACTAGGAGAGTTGAAGAGCTTTGTCCATTGTCACACAGAAAGTGAGCAGCAGAGCCAAGATTAGAACTCAGATGCTCTGAGTCCAATCCCCGTTGATCTTTCCACTGCACTGCACTAAGTTGCTTAGACAAAACAACACCAAAAATGTGGCATGTGTCCGTATATAAGCCCAGATTTATAATTTCATCAGATTGAAAAACTCCTGTCATAGAAATGTCTTGCAAAATAAAGATCTGTGACTCTTCTGTAACTAACTGTCTTAAAGATGAATGTTGGGGGTCACTGGGAGATTAATTGACTTGTCCATGTTTTCACAACTAGTATGTATCAGGGATTGAATTTGAACCCATATTTTCCTGAGCACTTTAATGCCTTCTATTTATTCTGTCATGATGCATCATTCACTATTACAGAGTGTTAACCATCTATGACATTCAAAAGCTACAGATTCCCTCATGTGTCCCAAAGACATTTGCTTTACCTTTTTGGGTATCCTATTCTATGCTTTGAAATTTTTGAAATTCCTGTCATGTGAGATAGCTCTACATAGTAGAAAGCAAGCACTAGCCACCTAAATCAGGTGAACCGTATTCAAGTGCTAGCCATGCCACTCATCATTTTTTTTTTTGTTCTTTCGAGGGCAATTGGGGTTAAGTGACTTGCCCAAAGTCACACAGCTAGTAAGTGTGTCAAGTGTTTAAGGTCAGATTTGAACTTAGGTCTTCCTGACTCCAAGGCCAGTGCTCTATTCACTGCACACTGAGCCACCTGACTCATCAATTATTTTACCTTGAGTAAGTCTGTTATATTCTTTCTTAAGATCGCTCTTAATAAGGGCACTCTCAAGGGCTCTCTGAAGAACTTTGTAATCGAATGTGAGATATGGAAGATATTGGCAAAGGATGACCCAGTATCATGTGCTCTCATCAAAGAAGGGTCTGTACTCTATGAGCAAAGCAGCATGGGAGACATGAAAATTTAGACTTCTTCACTCCCAGGGTTCATGTAGACTATTTGTACCCAACCTGTGGTAGAGCATTCCAAGGTCATATTAGTCTGATCAGCCACAGTCAGACATATTGTACCTTCACTCCAACATAGTGACATCATCCAGGGCCTCTTCAAGAGTGAAGGACAGCAGTCACCCAACTAACCAATCAATCAACCAACGATACTTTCTATTTATCTGTTACCTCATCTACAAAATGAGAGGATTAGGACAGATGATCTTGACAGTCTCATCTTTGGTGATTTTCTATGATATGGAAATTCTAGACTTGTAATGTTTTATTATATCTACATGCATCTAAGTCAGACAGTGAACAAAAGTGCTTACTATGTGCTGGGCCCTGTGTTAGACAAAGTGCTGAAATGGAAGACCATCTCTGAGTAAAAGTTGCTTTAGGCTTTTCTTTTGAGGTGCTGCATGACATTAGATCAATGTCTGGCCCTGCAGTCAGAAAAACCTGATTCAAACTCTGCCTCTGATAAATACTAGTTGCAGGATTATAGGCAAAATTCTGGATCTCTCAATGTCCCAGCCTGGTCTCTAGGACGAAAAGCTACATATGAGTTGCCAATCTATTGGTAGAGGAAGTTTCCACATGGGAATTCTCCACAGAAATGAAATCACAGATCCTAATTTTAAAAAATGGTGCCAGCTGGAACTGGTTTGGGAGAACTGATTGTAAATGTTCTGTATGAGCATTGATACCTTGGGTATTGATAAACACTCCAAATCAGCATTAAATTCATTATTTTGTTGACTTGGAAAGTGAGGAAGAAAGTGTTCATAATGTAGATGAAAAGCAAGTCATGTATACATTTTCCCCCAAAGAAGCTGTCATTGAACATTTACCAGTATACCCCTAAATATGAGTGAAAAGGAAATTAGGTCAACTATTGCATTTGGCTATTTTGAACGGTGCCTACAGGGAGTGTTCATTCATGGGTCTAAATGATGCTTTCAACATCTGCATTGATCCCTTGAAATACCAAAACATCCCTTTCTTTGGTGCTGGCTAGATTTTAAATCATCTTAAAAGTATTAAAAGAATGTGGCAGAGAAACTAATAGAGTATCTTTAATGTTCTAGTATTTTCTTACTTTCTCCTCTCTCTCTCTCTCTCTCTCTCTCTCTCTCTCTCTCTCTCTCTCTCTCTCTCTCTCTCTCCATTTCCCTTTCCTCTGTTTTCCTTTCCTTCAGTGTCTGTTTTTTATCGCCTCTCTTTTTTGCTCCATTTCTCTAATTTCTCTCTCTCTCTCTCTCTCTCTCTCTCTCTCTCTCTCTCTCTCTCTCTCTCTGTTTCTGTCTCAGAATTTTTAGATTGCATTTGGGATTCACTTTAGAAACTGATGTAATTCTTTGTTGCATGAATGATTATGTGTTTTAACCTTGAGAATTAGCAATGAAAATTATATTCTCAATTTGCGGATGACATTTTCAATAGATTTGTTTTGCATTGAACCAGAAATTTCCCAGAAAAAATCTATATGCTTGCTAACTCTGTCACTCATAAATATCTTTATTGCTCAGAAAGTTAACTGTGTTCTTAGTCAAGCCCCAAAACTCTAGTCTACACTTATGTAGATCAGTAGAAAGGGAAAAGAATATTCAGAAGGAACATTGCAGCTACCATGAAATATTTTAATGACTGTCCTATAAAAAAGTACTCTAGCTAGAAACAAAAACTGAGAGTATTGGGGAACCTAGCTGGGAAGAGGAAAACAGACAGAACCTCTGAAACACCCCTACAACTACCATAAAATGGAGGGAAACATACTTTATTATATTGAAAGGGTGTTTTCTGGGAAATTCAGATGTTTGAAAAGAATCTTTGAATCTTTTTGACCCATAAAATAAGTGAGGCAACACTAAACACTTCCACAGGATGCTTCTCTCAAAATGATTTCAAAAGCCAATGAGGGAGAGGAGCCTGTTTCATGTGGAATGGCAACATTCTGACACCCCAGAGCAATATTTGCACTGAGTATTTCCATTGTGGTGGAATATAAAACCAGAGGCCTCACAATGGAACAGCAAGATGTCAGCCTTGGAAGTGGGGTTTCATTGAAAGGTTAGTCACCCTTCAAGGAGAAGATCGATCAAAAATATGTGTTATTACCACTTCAAAAGTGATTTAAAATACAGTGCTATGAAAAGATTTAATCAATTCCTATTGGCATAGTTGTCTGGTTGTTATTTTTTTCCCTTTACGATTGAATAAAATGCCTCATTTTTAGGAGACACATTTTATTCTTGGGAGACAGTGTGTCAGTGGACAAAGGACTGGACTTTTTTCCATGAAGGGAAAACAAACAAAGAAACAACCAAAAAAATAACAGAAACCCAAGCATCTACCAAAGAGAACAGTTAGCTCATTAGTTATGGCAATGTTCAAGATGACAATGCCTTAAATAAAAAAAAAATGTATATTTTCAAATAATCCTTAATGGTACCAATGAGATGTTCCAAATTGTTCTGGTTACTGCTTTCCTTTTATGGATCTTGATACATAGCAGTTAACAACTGAGGCCATTTTCTTCTGACTTGTTCCTCTTTCAGATCCCTCAGATTTTTGCTTTGAGGTTGATATAGGGAATATATTTATATTATCAGCTTTGCCATTAACACGTGTGTATGTAGGCAGACAGGTGAAAGAAGAGAGAGATGAAGAGGTATTGAGGCATATATGTACCTGGGAATTCAATGGAATTTACCCAATACCAACAACAGAAATTTCCTAAACTTACATAATCATAAAACCTATGGCCATGGAATCCCAGAATTCTGAATATTTCTAAGATGTATTTTTGGTGACATAATCATGATATTTTTCTTATTTTATGTTTTGTTTAAGTTTTATATCTTGTTTCTCTAATGCTTTGTTGTGGTATTGAAAACCTGCAATACATTGTTCCCCTCCCCCCTTATACTTAGAAGTCACTGACAATATTAAGCACTCAGATTCTTTTCATGGTATTCTTTTGCATTATTAAACACGAAGGCCAGAAAACATCTTTAAACTTCTCTCAAAGAGATTCAGTTGTAGCCACCAACCTGTTAGAAGTTTGAACATCAACCTCTGATGATTTGGGTATTTGCCCATCTTATTATTATAATATATTTAATTGCCTATTTTAATCACTTATATCCTCTACACCAGAGGTTATCTGGTATGAGAGACCCCAGGTGGTCCAAGAAATTGGTCAAAGCAACAATGGGAATATTTGGTAAATAATTATGTTGTCCGACTGAAATATTGAAAAAGTAGTAGTGTTAATGGGAAAACAGGATTCCAGAGAGAATAATCAGGTTGAAGGGACTGAGAGGAAAGATCAACGTAGAGCACCTGTAAGTCATGAAAAGAAAGATGCAGACAAACTTCTTACTAACCAAAAGACAAGTGGATGATTTAGACATGTACAACATTTTTCATACTGAACTAAGAAAAAAAGTAATCAACAATGATTCAGAGAAAGATGATATAATTGATCTCTGCAATAACCAGAAACTCTGAATTGATTTGCAATCAATGGGGTTAAGAAATTTGGGGAGTATCCTTAAAGAAACATATTCTGTTCTTACTTAAACTGCTCAGAAGGCTTTAATTCCATTTATAATGACTTATCTCTGTGAATCAGCACTCAGTGCTTTTCTCAATCAAATTCGAAGGGAAGAACAAATCAGAGGCTGAATGTGATATTTAGGCATCTCCTTCAGACACTAAATTGAGAATGAAACTATTGATTAATAAGGCATTTAGGTGGTGTGCAGTGATAGAATGCTGGGCCTGGAGTCAAGAATACCTGAATTCAAACCCTGACTCAAATACTTACAACCTATGTTATCTTGGCCAAGTCATTTAACCTCTGGTTGTCTCAGTTTCTTATAAAATGGGGAGAATAATATCACATATCTCATGTTTTTTTTTTTGCTTTTTGGAGGGCAATTGGGATTGTGACTTGCCCAAGGTCACATGGCTTGTTTTTGTGTTAAGTCTCTGAGACTGAATTTGAACTCCGGTTCTCCTGACTCCAGGGCTGGTGCTCTATTCACTACATCACCTAGCGGCCCCCAATCACATACCTCATGAAGTTACTGTGAGTCAAATGAGATAATATTTGCAAAGCACTTAACATCCTGCCACATAATAGTTACTATTAAATACTAGCTATCATTATTAATTATTCAATTAGAAAAGAATAAAATATCTCACTAATTTATTGGACTGTATCCTGACATTCAATAACTTTATAATACTAGAAATCTTGTTGTGTACTGAATGCATTTTTCATTATGAAACAAATCTGTATTTACTTTGTGTCCATGTGCATGCTAAATGCTAGAATTTATTTCTCTTCATTTTGAATATGGCACATGAGGACAGAAAACCTTTAGTAAGGTTAGTTTTATGCTAAAGAATAAATGGAGTTCAAAAGGCTGGGAGCCTTTTGCTGCCCCCACTTTACAGTTTAATTCAATTCCATTTGAAAATAAATCCTGGCTATGAGAGGACATCCCTAACCAAATGTTTGTTCATGGTGGTGGGAAATCCACTGTTGTTGCCTATCACTGAGGTGTCTTCAGACTTTTTCAGTGTATTGATTGGTGGTAATGATATTTTTTTCCTTTTTTAAAACATTATTTTATGTGGATTGGCTCTCAGGGAGAAGGGAAACTGGGGAAAAGCAATGTGAGATGTACAAATTTAGAGACCTCTTCATTCCAAATGTTCATATGTACTATTTATGCCCAACCTATGGTAGAGCCTTTCAATTTCATATTGGTCTGATCAGTCACAGTCACATACTGTACCTTGACCTTGACATAATGATGTCATTTTGGTTCTCTTTAAACCCAAAAGGCTAACCACCAATGAAACAACTGGAAAAAATGTGATGATGTGAAAAAAAGAATAAATAAAAGCTCATTTAAAAAGACAAAAATAAATATCTGCTATGAACAAGAAAGTGCGTTAGGTTCTTTGGCTACAAGGAGAAAAAACCAACACTATCCTTACACTTATGGTTCATGAGGGAAGGTCAGATATGCCTTTAAAGAAAGACAATGTGGGGTAGAATGTGACAAATAAAAATTAGAGATCCAAGTAAAATGGTCTAAGAAGACAGAGAGAGAGAGAGAGAGAGAGAGAGAGAGAGAGAGAGACAGACAGACAGAGAGACAGAGAGACAGAGAGACAGAGAGACAGAGAGAGACAGAGAGAGACAGAGAGAGACAGAGAGACAGAGAGAGACAGAGAGAGAGAGAGAAGGAGAGAGACAGAGAGACAAAGACAGAGACGCACAGAGAGAGAGAGAGAGAGAGAGAGAGAGAGAGAGAGAGAGAGAGAGATGACTTTCAGCTAGGATGGGGGAGGCAAATGAGCTTAAACCTTGAAAGAAGGGGATTTCAACAGGTAGAGTTGAGAAGCCTTGCACCTTAAGCATAGAGGAAGGAGAAGGTGGAATGAAATCAGAGATCAGCCAGTAGTCCTGTTCAGTCCTTTGAAGAGGAGTGGTATGAAATAAAGGTAGGTTTTATTAGTGGAGGCTATAGCCAGACTTATGGAAACCTGTCAGCAGCGGGCTATAGAATTTTTATTTTATTCTCTTTTTTTAAGCTTTTTGGAGGGGGCAGGGCGGTTAGGACTGAGTGAGTTGCCCAGGTCACAAGGCTAGTGAGTTTTAAGTGTCTAAGGCCTGATTTGAACTCAGGTCCTCCTGACTCCAGGGCTGGTGCTCTGTTCACTGTACCATCTAGCTGCCCCCAAATTTTTATTTTATTCTATAGTATTAGGGAGCCAGTCAAGACTTTTGAGTAAGGTGGGAGGAGATATTTTCATACCTTTCAGTTAGAAAAAAAACTATATAAAGAAAAGATTGGGAAGGGGGAGAGTTTGGAGGCAAAGAGACCATTAGAGTCAGGGTAAAAGTTATAGGAGGCTTGGTCTAAGACATTGATCAGTCTATAGAAAGGAAGAGATAGATTCGGAAGATATGATTTTTGTAACTGATTGGATTATGGGCATGGTGAGAGAGAAGGAAAGCAGGAAGATGACTGTGTGGTTGGGAATTTAGGTCTTTGACAGGAAGGTGGTACCATATGCAGAAATAGAAAAGCTGACAGTAAGAAAAACTTTTAGCAATCTAGTTATCATCACATATATTCAAATACATTTAAATCATGACATACTCTCCATATTTCCATAATGGTTCTATTTATAGAGAACCTTCTCCACCATCTTACAACTAATGGTCACTCTTAGCAGTTAAGTGAATATTTTCCCAAATGAGTCTTTAACGTTGTATGAGCACTTATTTTGAGTGGAGATATATGCATCATAGTTCAGTGATTTGCTCCCAGTTGCTTTTCCAAACACTATGAAAGTAAAACCTACTTGAAAATGCTTGGTCATTAACGTCTTCCGGTCATCTTCAATCTGCCGAAACTTGGCCTTCAGTCCTTTCATTTGTGTTTCCATTTTTAAAACATATTGGAAATCCCTCTGAGTCCGCAAATTTAAGACTTCAATGGACTGGGACATATTCTGAACCTGGTGAGAGAAGAAAATCGGCTATAGAAATATTGTCCACTAAGAGACACATTACAGTTATTGGTTGTTTCATAATGACAATATTATTCTAATAACTGCTTAGCAATGTTATCCTGTAGTCAAAGTTTATATTTATATCTACAAAGAGACAGGTTTTAGGAACAATAATTTTATACTATAAATATTTAGAAAATCTAGGCAGAGGGGTGGCTAGGGGGTACAGTAAATAGAGCACCATCCCTAGTGTCAGGAGGACCTCAGTTCAAATCCGGCCTCCAGCACGTAACACCAAGCTAACCATGTGATCTTGGGCAAGTCATTTAACCCCAATTGCCCTACCTTCCACTATCTAAAAAGCAAAGAGAGAGAAAGAGAGAGAGAGAGAGAGAGAGAGAGAGAGAGAGAGAGAGAGAGAGAAAGAGAGAGAGAAGAAAATGTAGGTAGAGAGAAATTGTATATAGAAGAGAAATTGTATATAGATGAGAATAAAAAAAAAAAAAGAAAACACATAGGGATTGGCGCCAACATCACAAATAAGCCTTCAATCAGCCAAAACTAACTATGCCTAAATCTGTCAAAGTGGGACTAAATTGACAGATGCCAAGCCATACATTGCTGTTATTTGGTCTTTTACACGAAACTTTATTTTCCCTTTATTTTAAAATTACATATAGTACTTGGAAAATAATAAAACATCTTAATTAGAGAGAAATATAGTTGTTTAGGAGTGTGGGTGGCATTTAGGCATCCAGCAAAGGTGAGACATATTTTGCTTAGTATATTCACTTCATGATATACAAAGAGGCAAGAGTTAATTGGCCAGAGGTTGAATATAATGTTTAATAGAGAATACCAATAGTTTATCAAGTCCACCAGCTTAACACTGAACAGTATAAAAGTATGCTACTCAAGAAAATCGGTAAATGTAATCTGTACATTACAGGGGCAGAAAAAATATATTGTAAGCAAATAATAACTACATTGAAAACCAACACTTACCACATTGGGTGCAAAGAATCATTTGAGGGTTGTGGCATAGAAATAAAAAGTTATTGGCAGGAAAACCTTGTCCCATAAATGTAAGTGACATGTGACCTTTGTGGCAAAGAGATATATAGCAATTCACTGCATAGACTAGATATCTAGTCTCATGCTTAACATAAATGGTAGAACTTTAGACAGAAAGGTGCTAGATTTCACTAGTGCATCCTTCCCTGGCCTCTCCCCTAATTCCAGGTTAACCAACCATACAGCCCCCAATCATGCCTCTTTTTCCATTTGAAAATGAGATCCTGACATTTATTTATTTATCCATTTATTTATTTATTTATTTACTTACTTACTTACTCACTTATTTATTTATTTATTTATTTAAAAGCAATTGGGGTTAAGTAACTTGCTCAAGGTTACACGGCTAGTCATTATTTATGTGTGGGTGCTCATTTTCTGAGGCTGGATTTGATCTCGGGTCATCCCAACTCTGAGGCAGGCGCTCTTACTCACTGCTCCACCTAGCCGCCCTTTTAGGGCAATTGGGGTTAAGTAACTTGCCCAAGGTTACACAGCTAGGTTTTTGTTTGTGTGGATTAACTGTCTGAGGCCGGCTCCAAACTCAGGTCCTTCTGATTCCAGGGCCGGCGCTCTATTCACTGCACCACCTAGCCACCCCCGATCCTGACATATTTAAAACCTGTTATGTGATTTTGTTAAACATAACTAATAATGAAAGTTTTATTTCTTTTAAGGAGAAGTTTCTCCTTGTTGATAGTAGATAAATGACTTTTATTCTTGGCTTTATATTATTTCTTCATTTGCCATGATGCCCATACTACAAAAGTATTTTTTTATTACTTGCTTTTCTGTAGTAGAAAGCAGATTTGAGAGACAGTTTTCATAGTGCATAGATAGCTGACCTAAGAGTTAAAAACTGGGTTCTATCTCTGATACATTTTGGCTGTACAATATTGGGTAAATCACTTAGGTTCTTGGTATCCCCAGAAAATTCTTTAAGAAAAAATGAATCAAAAGGTCTGGGTCACTCCCTGTCTTCTCCCCCAGTAAAGTGAAATCCCAGAAACAAATTTGAAAATATGTTAACAGTACTGGGACAAATGTTATAATTTATTATTGTTTCCTCAATTCTGGTTATAAGTAGGTATTACTATTTCTTTAAGAAAGATTCCATGATGTGTAGGCCTGAAGCAGAGTGATCCCTCCTAAGAATAAACATGTCCTTATTAATGATGCCATTAAGTTTTCCTGATAATTTCAGAAAATTCCTTATCTTCACTGTACTACATTAGAACATGAAGCCAGAGGGAAAAGAATTGCTATGAAAGTATTTTATGACTACTAGTAATGTAAAATCAAATATAATTAGTAAAGATTTCATACTAGCAAATGAACACAGAATTGCTAATTCCAAAGGCTTTGGGTATTGATTTTTGGGTTCTATTTTGTTTCTGCTATTGGCTACAACTGGATCTGATCTACATATGACACAGGCCACATAATTCAAAGACTAGTGACTATTATTAAAAATAAAAAAAAGAATTCATTCCAATTTCAACAAACTCAATAATGAGCTAAACTAGTTTTAACTAATTGTTTAGTTTGGTGGGGCAGTTAGTGATAGCTGCTTGCTTGTCACAGTTATCTCATGTGAAAATGTATCCCTTAAACCTGTCTATGTAATAACTTTCTATATATCTCCTTGTGCTTAGAACTCCTAGATTCAGCTGGTATACCTTTTTCTGATAAATCTTTTTCATTTCACTACAAATTTAACCAGGTTTCTTTGCCTAGATGATACACATTTAAATTTCCTAAATTTAAATTCACACTCTCTTGGATTAGCTCTGTCATCCATAAATGGTAAAATATGGAAGACACCTGGCCTCCTAAATGCTTTAGTGAAACTATAAATGTAAGCATTTGGCTTTTCTGGGAGAATATTTTGAGGCCCTTGTAAAATGAAGTGGTTGGAATATCTGGCCTGCCTGTGAGTTTTCTTCCAGCTCTATATCTGTGATCTTTTGTGATTCTTTGGGACTGCAAGACTTTTAGTATCCTTTCAGCTCCAATTTATGATACTCTGATTTTATAGATTAATCCCTGCTATGCTACGTGGGCACAGCTACAGTATTATCAAAGTGCAAAATTAAATATATCTTTTGGCTAAAATTGAATCTGTTGTTTAAAAGTTCAGATTCTTAGTTGTAGTTGTGTCTTTTTTAGCAGGCTGATTATTTATTTATTTTGGTGGGGGGAGGCAATCGAGGTTGTTTTTTGCCCAAGGTCACCCAGTTAGTAAGTGTCTGAGGCCAAATTTGAACTCAGATCCTCTTGAGTCCAGAGCTGGTGCTCTGTCCACCGCACTGCCTAGTTACCCCAGTTATATCTTGTCCTTATGGAACACATGACTATTTTGCTCCCGTGATGTCTGAGGGTAACACTTCTTCCTGGAAGTCTCAGAAACATTTGAAGAACGATACCTCTTTCAAATCAACATTAAACAATTACAGCATCTTCTTATCCTAGTGGCCCAAGCTGGGGTTGTTATGAGTAAGATATTCTTGAAAACAGTAGTTAAATACTTATTC
Organism: Gymnobelideus leadbeateri; assembly: GCA_011680675.1. NCBI lineage: Eukaryota > Metazoa > Chordata > Mammalia > Diprotodontia > Petauridae > Gymnobelideus > Gymnobelideus leadbeateri. Next base: position 281,536 of record WOXC01010068.1, read on the forward strand.
ATGAATAATATCCTGGACATGAAAAGAATTACACATTCTTAGAGTTGGAGGGGACTTTAGAGTTTTGCTAGCTTAGCCTGTCCCTGAAAGGGAATCTCTTTTACAACTTCCATGAGGAAGGAATCATCTGACCTCTGCCTGAACATCTTCAAAGATGAACTCATTATCTTATAAAGCAGCTCATTACACTAAGACAACTACTTTTTAAAGGAAGGTTTTCCTTAGAGAAAGAGATGAAATGTCTTTCTGCAACTTCCATATATCCCTTCTATTTATGCCTTAAAGACCCAAGAGGATCAAGTCTAACCCCTCTTACATTTAACAATTCTTTAAATACTTGAAGACAGCTATCAAGTAGCCCCTCTAAGGCTTTTCTTTTTTAAGCTAAACAGTCCTAGTTCTGTCAATCAATCATTGTCTTCAATTTCTTCATTTTAGTGGCGACCTTCTTCTATACGGACTCTAGCTTGTCAAACTCCTTCCCAAAATGTGCCACCCAGAGCTGAACACAAGCAGCCTAATATATTATAACTAGGACAAAATACCTCAAAAATGATCTCCCTCATCCTGGATACTATATTTTTCTTAATACTCCCTAAAGATCATTTTATATTTCTTCTTGCCTGCCTTTTTATATACTGTATAAATCATTCCTGTAAATCCAAATGTAATTAGAGAATTCATGACAATCAGAATATATAATATTTGGCATCATTACTAGTCATTTATTAATATGAACTCATAATTCAATATTATTTTTTCTATGCATTGAGATGGCAATATTTGAAATCATACCATAATTAGCAGTTTTTTTTTTTGCTCTCAGGACTAACCAACCAAAATGGTACCCTTTATTCAATTGGGAATGACAAGAATCCTGGGACATAATTGAGGAGGTAGGGTATGGAAGAAGAGACATTGGGTATAATCCTAGGTATGCCAGAATGGTAGGGAGAAGGTAGGAGGGGTATGATGAATACATTGTAACATTGCTGAGGAAGTTGCTCAAGTACAGAAGTACAGGAGTACAGAAACAAAGAAAGGAAGTGGGCCATATAGCTTTCTATTTTAGCTAATTTTTCTTGGTACCTTTGTGTTTAAATCTGTTCTTTTTGCATTGCAGAAAGACTGCAAGTACTCCCTCTAAATTCTAAGTTGTACCCAAAAGCAAAGTCCCAGTTACTTTTCACTATAGTTCTCTGTGAGGGTCTCATAGCACTGCCCTCTTGTGGGACTTGGGCAAAACTAAATGCTGTGATTGACATTTTCAAGCAAAAGAGGGCAAGAGACAAGAGAACAAACATTATGTTCATTGAAATTCAGTTACAGATTTTATGGCAGTGAAAGGAGTGACCCCGCCCAAAGTTTGAGCACACTAAGAAAATTAAGTAACACATTGATCAAAGAGTCATATTTTGGCAAAAGAAAAATCTAGCTAAAAATTAGCTAAATTCCAGAGTGGGGCAGTTCAGAAGACAGTCTGGAAGTGGGTAACAGAAATGAACCAGCACAGAATATATTATAATTTTGAAATTCCACAATAAGAAAATGGTAAAGCATAAGATATAGATATATACACATATATGTATAAATGTAAATATATACATGTACACATATATTTATATGTGTGTGTATTTGTGTATGTGTGAAATATCAAGCACCCTAGCATGCCCAGGATGGCTGCTAGCACAGATTCTTTGATCTGCTTTTCTAAAGAAAAGCAACTCAAAAAGATTAGCATTCTTACTTTAATCAAACATATATATCGTCTACATAGTTCAGTGGAAAAAGTCAGCACCCTGAACTTCAGAGAAAATACAAACAGAAAATAAAAGCAGACAAAAAATACAGACAGAGAAAATAACACAATTCAACAGACCAACAGATGGGGGCTTCTAGCTGTCTAGCTGTCTAACCATTACATATATACATACCAATTTATGGGTTTTCAAAGCCAGGGGGCTCAATGGCTGCCCAGAGTCTCATCTGGCCAAATCACAGAACTCTTCTCACAAGTGAGTCCCCAAACTAAAGCTCTTCTGTATATATACCCCTCTTCAAGGTCAGAGGACATCACAAATTTCCTGACCCACTGCCCAATTATAAGGTAACAAAAGCTGTGGGCCTGCCTGTAAAACAAGCCTCCCCTAAGCAAGCTTCTCTTGTTGGGCTTCAAGTGAGGCCCATTAAGTGGCAGGAAGAGCTTCAAATTCCCTTACCATTACTCTCTGTGTGTGATCTCTCTCTCTCTCTCTCTCTCTCTCTCTCTCTCTCTCTCTCTCTCTCTCTCTCTCTCTCTCTCTCTCCCCCTCTCTCTCCCAAATATTCTGGATTGATTGCTACAGCAAATAAGCAAAATGCATCAGAATGGAGAAGGACCATTGTAAGAGGAAATACATGATCCAAGAGAGATAGCATAGTGTGCTGGACTTTGACAAAGTTCTGGACTTAGAATGAGCAATACCTGGGTTCAGGACTATCTCAGATATTTACTATTTGACCTTGATCAAGTCACTTATAACCTTTGTACTTTAGTTGTAAATCTGTAAAGTGGGTATAATGGTAGCATCTTCCTTAGAAATTTGTTGGAATATATAACTCAAAAGGTAAAATGTGTTTATGCAGTTTTGCAAATGAATAATAATAAATTTAAAATAATAAATATGATTAATAATAAATATTGCTTTTATTTTCTTTATTTTCATTTCTGAACTTCCATGAAAAAATCCCCTGTGACTTCCTTAACAAACTCTATTTTCCACTAAATGTACTACCAGGAGTCCAAATTTACTCACTTTTTTGGTCACAAGATAGAATGTCAGCTTCCTCTCTCAAAGTATCTTTTTTAAATTTAAAATCTCCTTGCATATTTGCTCATAAAAATACAGGACAATTCCCACTATTTCTGTTCTCTGATTTTCTGAGTCTTAGGGGCTTTTGATCAAAGTGACATTTAGGAATTTTATCCCTTCTCATTCCTACTAACTGTCTAACCTGAAGTCCAAAAAGCCGGCCAAGAAACAATGGAAATAAGAAAAAAAGGAGAAAGAGCAAAAAAGGAAAAGTCAAGAGAAGAGAAAAAAGAAGAGGAAGAGAAAAATAAAATGAAGGAAGAATAAGAAGAAGAACACTTTCAAATGAATGAATATATTGAGAGTGAAGTGGAAAAAAAATGATATACAAAGTTTCTAAAGTATGTTCAACAGTGAGAAAAGAAAAGAAAGTTAGGAGTTACTGAATTACTACACAATCTTTTTTTTCAGATAACAGCTGTTGAGATTTTCTCCTTTACATGTTGGGACTTTGGTAGAAATTGACTAATTTGTAGAATAAATGAGGCTGATCTAGGTGGCAAAAAAGCAATAAATGATTGTTGAATTGATTTGAAGTCAGAAGCAGGAGGAAGATGACATAAACAGTGCTTTTGGTAGATGAGATAATAATAGTGTATGATAAGGGGAAGACAGGGCTACTCACTTCTAATTTAGATTTTCTTTTCATTATCCCCAAAATAATCATCTTTAAATTGGATGGGCTAGAACATAAAAGGTTAAGAAATCAAAACAATGAAGAGGGTAACTCTGCATGATGATACTCAATTTATTCAACAAATACTTATTAATGAATGAATGAATAATAATAAATAACAATAACAGCAATAAAAACGTGTACCAAGTGCTACAATGCAAATTCTCAAAAAGTTTACACTATAATGGGGGAGGCAATGCTAAAATAAATTGTTACTGTGGGGCAGAAAGAAAGATTTAGAAGTCCTAAGAGATATGGTAATGGGACAAATTGCAAAGTTTAGGAACAGTTCAAATGACAGTTATTAAGGTCTGAAAGACATTGAGGCAGGTTAGATGGCAAAACCTAGAGGATCTTAGGAAGCAGCTAAAAGATAGATAATAAGACCTGGTCATCTTCCATTTCATTAAAATAATAGATTGATTAGTTCTATCTCATCTGAAATGATACAGTGAAGTGTGTAGAGCTAGGAAAACAATGTATTCAGTGACATAAAGAAAGACTGCTTTGAAAGAGTTAGAACTCACATCAATGCAATGATAAATCTTGATGACAGAGCACTATAGATGAGATATATTACTTACCTTCTGCCAGAAAGTGATGAGTTTAAAATGCAGAACAGGGAAAACTTTTTTTAGCATGGTAAATCTGGGAATTGTTTTTGTTTCCTTAACTGTGCATATTTGTTATGAGGGTTATATTTTTATTTTATTGATCAATTGGAGGGAAATAGAAGTAGTATATGATAAATTCTTATAAACTTAAATGGTGAATGAAATACAAAAAAAGGATATACTTCAGATAAGAAAATGCAAATTTATAGCGCAAAGAATATTCAAGTTTTTTCTTTATGTATGAGTTAAATGCTTCTAAATTTAAAAAATACAAATATTTATACACTTTCCATCTGAAGTTTCAATTAACTTTACAAATGGTATCATACTATTTTTCTTTAGAGGTAACTAGGTGGCATGGTGGATAGTCTTAGGTATGGAAATCAGAACTGAATTTAAAGCTGGTCTCAAAACACTAGCTGTATGATTCTGTCACAGCTAGTCACTTACCCTCTTTTTTCTTTCTTTCTTTTTTTTTTGGAGGGCAATTGGGGTTAAGTAACTTGCCCAAGGTCACACAGCTAGGTTTTTGTTTGTGTGTGCATTAAGTGTCTGAGGTCGGATCTGAACTCAGGTCCTTCTGACTCCAGGGCCGACGCTCCACTCACTGCACCACCTAGCCTCCCCACACTTACCCTCTTTTTGCCTCAGTTTCCTAATCTATAAAATGAGGATAGTAATAGCTCTTAGCTCTGGGAGTTCTTGTGAAGATTAAATGAAATAATAGTTGTAAAATGCTTAGCATAGTATCTGGCACATAGTAAGTGCTCTATAAATGCTTAAAATGAAGTAGGAAAACTTTAGCATATTGCATTGTGATCTTACAGACAAGATCAGCCTTTAGCAAAAGAACTGGAGATAGGAGATCTTGCACTACCTACACCACAGGGTTAAATAAATAGCTTTCTGTGGGAGTGAATATGAGACACTTCTGTTAGGAGTCAGCTTGGTGGTACAGTAGATAGAGCATAGGACCTAAAGATCAAATCCTGCCTAAGACACCTAACTATCTGTGTGACCCTGGGCAAATCACAACCTCTGTATGCCTCAGTTTCCTTATGTATAAAATGAGGATAATAACAGTACCTACCCGGGCCGCTAGGTGGCGCAGTGAGTAGAGCTTCGGCCCTGGAGTCAGAAGGACCTGAGTTCGGATCCGGCCTCAGACACTTAACCCACACACAAATAAAACAAAACAAAACAAAACAAAAAAAAACAAACCTAGCTGTGTGACCTTGGGCAAGTTACTTAACCCCAATTGCCCTCCAAAAAAAAAAGCAAAACAAACAAACAAACAAACAAAAACCAGTACCTACCTCCCAAGGGATTAAATGAGATTATATTTGTAAAGTGCTTCCCAAACCTCAAAGCACTATACAAATATTAGCTAGTTATTGTTCTAATTTATCCTTCATTTAAAGAAAAAAAATAAAAAAGAAGCAGTTCAATAGTAAATTACAGCTCTGGCTACTTCATGAGGGCATGAGTTCTCTTAACTGGAAGTATTCACACCGAGAGTCTAGAGGACCATCTGTCAGTGATGCTACAGAAGGGATTCCTCATTGAAGGGCAGCTTGGATAAGATTATCTCTTAGGTTCCTGCCAACTGTAAAATGTTATGATTCTGTGAATTTTTGCTGTAACTAAAGTTAGCTCCATCAAACATCAGGTCATGTAAATACCAGGATGACTTTTACATTCCTGATGTATACCGTCAACCCCAGCATCTATTACAGTGATGAGCAGAGGATTAATTACTAACTAGCTGAAGTTGAAAGTTAGATGGTACAGTGAATAGAGTACAGGCCATGGAGTCAGGGAGACCTGAATTCAAATTCATCTTAAAGCACTAGCTATATGACCTTGGTCAAGTCAATCAGGCAATAAATATTTATTGAGTGCATAGTATATGCTAGGCTTTATGCTAAGCACAGCATCACCTAACTTCCATCAAGTTAGTTTTAGTTTCCTATATGCAAAATGAAGATAATAATATATATACCTCCCAGGGTTGTTATAAAGAGAAGATGAGATAATATTTGTAAATTACTTTGCAAACCTTAAAATGCTATATAGATGCTTTGTTGCTGTTCAGTCATTTCAGTCTTGTCTAACTCTTCATGACCCCATTTGGAGTTTTCTCAGCAAAGATAATAGAGTGGTTTGCTATTTCTTTCTTCAGCTCATTTTACAGATGAGGAAACTAATGCAGAGTTAAGTGACTTGGCAAGGATCACACAGTTGGCAAGTATGTAAGGATGGATTTGAACTCAGGTCTTTCTGACTCTAGGCTCAGCACTCTATACACCATGCCACCTAGCTGCTTCATATAGATGCTAGCTATTCATGAAAACCTATTGATTGAAAAATTGATTAATTAAACAACCAAAAAAAGATCCATCCTAATGATGTTTCAGAAAGCAGAGCTTTGCTCCCAGAATGATGAAGATAAATGAAGGAAGAACCAGTAACGGTTATGAATGAAAAACCTATCAACATACCAATCTATATAAATTAAAATATATTTTGTAAAGCTATGAATAGTTATGGAAAAAAAACTACATGATAGTACAATATTCCCAAGATAAAGATCCCCCAAAAGATGAATAATCTCATTACCTCAAGATTTCATAAAAGTATAGAGCAACAAAGGGCCTTGGAAATGATCTAGACCAACCTTTAACTGAACCATGAGAGCTCTTTACATCTCAAACAAGTGATCTCGTAGGTCTTTCACTGGAAAGCATACTTCTGGCACTTACTTCTACCGTAGGACTTCTCTTCCAGTTTTAGACTGAAGTTCTTCCTTATGTTATGGCAAAACTACTTGCTCTATCTTCTAGAAACAACCAGAATAACCTTCACATCTCTCCTTTTTGATCATTCATGAAAAAAGAATGTATTCATCAATTATTATGGGCCAGACACTGTGCTACATTAGGGGAAAAAAAGTTAAATGTGGGCACCTATTGGACACCTGTATCTCCCTGGAAGACCTGAAGGAGGTGCTAGAAAGGTGGCTGGTGGCTAACACCAAGGAACAAGAGAGGATAAAAAATATTAATGATGGATTTTCTAAATTGAAAGTCTTTGTGCCACTCCTTCCCAAAGACAGGAAGCCCAATGGAGTTGACATTCTTTTTTTTTTTTTTTTTAAGCAATTGCGGTTAAGTAACTTGCTCAAGGTTACACGGCTAGTCATTGTTTATGCGTGGGTGCTCATTTTCTGAGGCCGGATTTGATCTCGGGTCATCCCAACTCCGAGGCCAGTGCTCTTACTCACTGCACCACCTAGCCTCCCAGAAAGCAAACAGGCGTGGAGTTGACATTCTTAAAAACCTTTGTGACACTTTAGAAGATACCAAATCTTGTCCAGACTAGAAGCACAGTTGACACTCCTGGCCCAATCCCACTATTGACACAGAAATTTTCATTTGCTACATTTCTAACCTGCGTCCATTCACTATTCCTTGGGCAACCTGGAAACTTTCTGTTCTTCAGGGTTCATTACATTGGTGCCAGACTTAGTTCAGGCACCCTAGATGCATCAGCCCTACTGGTGCTCAGAACTCCCAAATCCAAGCAATTCACTAACCTCAGCTTGTTCCAATATGCAATATTAGAAGGAATGCAATAACACATATAGCATCAATATCCTTCTTAATATAAGCAACAAGAAGAAGAAATGAATGGAGTGCTCAAGATACAGTGTGACCAGGGAAGAGCATCATAGAATTAGTATAGAACTTAGAGTTTAAGTTAAAGAGTATTTACTTTAACATCCTCACATTATGGTAGGAGATGCAAGATTCCAACCCAGGACTTACAGCCTCAAAGATTTGGATAAAGAAGGAGCCTTAAAGGTAATTTAATCTAACCTTATTTCTTAGAAATGAAAATGAAGTACAGATAAGTCAAACATCTCTCTCAAGATATATTAACATAGTAAATGACAGAACAAGAATATGAAGTCAGGTTCTCTGACTTCAACTCCATCTGTCTTCTCACAGCACTCTTACTCTACTTCTGAATCCAAGATTCTTTTTTATGACACCACAGTATCTTTCCGTTGTTCCTGATGCTGTACTTCCACCAATGCAGCCTAAAAACAGAGATTATTAGGCTGCTGTGCCACACATTTAATTAGTTCTGATCTTGAAAGATACCAATATAGTTTGGTCTTTTTAAAGCATCTTCCTATTTTGAACTTCTAAAGATGATTTTTAATGTAAACATATCCTTTCATTTATCTCTACTATTTTATTGTTGTTATATTTTTGTCTCCTGTTTAAGACTATCAGGATCAACCAATCATCCAGTAAACAAGAAGTAATTAAGTGCTAGTCATTGTTACCCCTTCTTGGTATATAAAGAAAAAAATAAAAAGTAAGTCCCTGGCCTCAGGGAGCTCGTTTTTTTTTGTTTGTTTTTGTTTTTGTTTTTTTTTTTTTAAGCAATTGGGGTTAAGTAACTTGCTCAAGGTTACATGGCTAGTCATTATTTTATGTGTGGGTGCTCATTTTCTGAAGCCGGTTTCGATCTTGGGTCATCCCATTTCTGAAGCCGGTGCTCTTACTCACTGTGCCACCTAGCCACCCTGGAGCTCATGTTCTAATGAGACATTTTTAAATCTCAGTTTTGTCATCCAACATTGTTTTATTCCATGTTGCTGATAAAAATAGCACTCCCCTAAACACTTCCTCTAAGTCAAGAATTTTCACTTGGGGTTCTTGAATTTTTAAACAAGCATCCCCCCAAAACCCCAACAACCTCTCCATTGAATTCAATATAATTATTTTCTTTTTTAATTTTATGTATTTTATTTTTTGCACTTTATATTATTCTGAGAAGGGCCTCTAGGCTTCTCCTGGCTGCCAAAGGTGTACATGAATCACCAAAAGATTAAGGATCCTTGCTCTGAGATAACATTGATCCATTAATTGACACTTGTTGGTCTCAACTGTTAAATTCATATGCTATACTTGATGAACACATACAGGTGTTGTACATATTCCACTTGTATTTCATTTGAATCTGGAAGAACACAGCCCTCAAAGAGCCCGGTATAATAAAGCAGTCAAGACAGATTTAAGAAAAAAGAAAATCACAGGAACATAGGTTTAAATTAGGAAAGGACTTCAGAGCTCATCTACTACAAACTTCTCATTTTTCAGGTGAAGAAACTGAGGTGTAGAAAGGTTAAGTCAGAACTTGTCCAAGGTCATGTAGTAAGCATCAGAAACAGAATTTGAATCCAGGTCCACCAAATGCAGAGTCAATGACCTTTCCACTGAGTCATACTGCCAATGATGTTCAGCAGTTTTCTACCTTAAGTCAGTTTTCTTAGTTTTTTACCTATAATCTTTGGCCAGTAGGGGGAACCATATTTTTGGAAAGATATAGAGAAGCATCATGGCATACCAAGTAAAAACTGATTATTAAAGATATTGGCTGTGTGATTCCAAGTAAGTAAAAACTTCTCAGTATTCTAGGCATATTTAAGCTTATTTAGCTATCCAGTTATTTACCTCTATTGGCAGAGGTATTTTCCGTCCTTGAAGGGGTCCTATACTAATTAATGAGATGTCTAGTCCTTATCACAATACTTAGGTAGAGAGTGTCCAGAAGGAAAAAAAAAACAATTCAGTGTTTGTAGCAATTCTAGAGCTATTAAAATCAATTTTGTTTTAAATAAAAACTAAAACAAAATAGAAGATTCATTGCTTTCAGAATAACCAACAGAAAATGAATCACAATTTCTGAGTCAGAATCTGACTATGATGAATATTGCCATAACCTAAAAAGCTATTTGTACTCTGGGAACATATATAGGCATCTCCCACATGTTCAAGTCCTATAATATTGCTGGTATGAGATAAAGCTCCTTCTAGAGGAACTATGGAAATGCCACCTATCATGCAGGTGATATTCAAACAGAGGTTTACTAGATCAATCAAAACCATAACTAGAAAGTAAAGGACTTTGATTTATTACATAAATAGTACAAAACATTCTCAATAACACATGGACACAACAAAGACGCTTCATGAAAATATATAGTCTGAGGCAGTAGTATTATATACCTTGATGACATGTACATATTTTCTTCTACCAAAACTGTTAAAACTTTCAATCCTGCTAAGTATAGAAAACATAACCATCTATAAAATGCAATCTATTTTGATGCATATTATCTAATTGTATCAGGAGAAGAATATGATAATGTAACAGAAAGAAGGCATATATTAACCTAGGGTTAGAAGACACCACATCATTAATAATTTTGTTGATATCTGCACTCCATTGAATAAAAGTCTTAGTCTAAGCTATATTGATCCTCCCAAAGCTTATGAGTTATTTCCCATTTCCTTTCTATAAGAAATTCTTTAGCTGAATATGATTTGTTGTTTCATTTTCTTGTGATGTGATAAATTATTTAGAGAAGTACCCTACTAAAGTATATAGAAGGACAGTCTCAGAAGACCTAGCTCCAAGACCTGCCTTTGATACATACAAACAAAGTAACCAAGAACAAATCACTATTTCAGTAACCTAAAGCAAATTCTCTAATTTAGTGATGAGTTACTAATCTACATTAGTGGGCTTTTCATACCAACAGGTCCCCATACCAAAGAAATCATAGGTTGACTTCTCTCCTCTTTCCCTAATCCCAGTCCACAAAATTTTTAAACATATAAATCCAACAAACATTTTAACTGCATGTAATATTTTAATTATTACATATAACATACTATGCATTAATATTTGTAAATAGAATATTATCTTCTATCTTTTCAAAACAGGAAAGTATCATCAAATCAGGAAGTATAAATATAAAATGAGGAAGATTTCAAAGACTCAGTCTTCTCTGGTTGTACATAGATGGAACAGAATCAGAAAGTTGATTCTAGTAACATTTTTGCAGACAGAAGAGGGAGGAAAGAATCATAATTATGGAAACATGATTTTAGTCACGTGGCTATTCCTCCCATTGCTGCATGTTTTTGTCTTTTCATGCCTTCTCAACTTCTGTGAGTTTTGTCCATGTCTTTCCAATTATCTTCCATGGATCATCCATCAGATATGCTTGAGGCCTTCATCCTATCTTGGGGTAACATTTGGTCTATTTCTCGCCATTCCTAGTAAATTAACATCCCCTCACAACACACTCTTCTAGATGTGCATGCCCTAGACTAGATAAAGTCATTTATACTTTTTTTCATGCAAGATATAGTAGCATGCTACAATCTGATTATGTTTACTATATGTCTTTCCATTGTCCGTCAGATTATTTGTAATTTTGATCCAAGATCATGGTGTTCTATTATTTGAAGCTATAGAGCATCATCAGGAGAATAATTACACTAAAGAGATGGAAATGGGGTTTTATGGCAGTGAGCGTTTAGGGCTCATTGAAATCACTGCACCATTCCCCACGTGCAATTGAACACAATTGCCTCCTCCTACTGTATTTGGGGTCCAGCTCATTATCCATCTGTAGTACTTGTCGAAGATATGCATATTAATGATGAACCGCTCTCCCAACTAACTTTTCCTGTCACAGAATGAGAAACATGCATTTTTCATTTTCTCTGTGACATAATAATATTGTTGAAATTGTTGAGATTTAGCTCTCAAATTTTCAAGGGTAAAGGAATTATTAAATGTGTAGGAAAATAGCCATAATTGCTCAATGCATTGCATTAGACCAACAAATTCAAGTAAACAAACCAGAAAGGATACTACTCAATATAAAAAATATACCCTGGCATAATGCATTAAGTATTGAGGATAGGATGAGGAAGATCGAGGTGCAAATCCCACTACTGATTTTTATTAGCCTTGTGTCCCTGGGTTAATCATATAACCATTATTGGCTCAGTTTCCTTAACTGTAAAAATGGGGACAATAATAATATCTCTCTCCCAGGATTGTTGTAAGGAAAACATGAGATAATATTTTAAAAAGTTCTTAGCACAGTTCCTGGTACCACATAGAAGGCACTTAATTAATGCTTGTTTCCTTCCTCCCTCCTTCCCTTCCTTTTTTTCCTTCCTTCATCATTCCCTCTATTCTTTCTTCCCTCCCTTCTTTCATTCTTTCATTCCTTCCTATTTTTTTCTTTCCTATTTTCCTTCCTTTCTGTACTTCCGATAACTCCCTAGGACTTGTCTACCTGTGTGGACATGGGCAAGTCACTAAACTCCTCTAGAAGTCAGATTTCTCATCTATAAAATGAGGAGATTAGATTAGATTGTCTTTAAGGTCACTTCCAACTCTAATCTGGGATCCTATGATCTAATAAATCAAAGTTGGATTGCATTTTGTTGGAAGGACTTCTTACAGAAGGCATTTCCCCAGGATGATGCAATCACAGAATCTTCTCATGATTTGCAATCAAAATAACAACAGCAGAAATATGACAAAAATGAATGCAGGAGGAATTCAGCTTAGATGCCCAATAGTTAAAGCAAATAGTGGAATTAACGTTTCTGTGTCCCTGACCAATAGTTAAGGTTGATGTCAAAGTGGACAGAATGCTTTTCTGCAATATGCCCCTAGGTGTTCGTTGATGGGGACATAGTACTACAGTGGATATGCAATAGACCTGACCCAGAATGGTTTTACTTATGTTCCTTACTTCTTTACTTAGATAAAAGAAATAAAATTGATGGTTCTACAAGAAAAGTTAAAAAGGTAAATGTGGAAGGACATCAAAGTTTACCCAGTTATGCCAGGGTAACTCTGCTTATCCTTGCTGTAGCTGGGGATTGAATATGTTCTACAATAATGTGAAAAGTGCTCCTCTTGATTATTTGCTATATTACCAGGAGAATTATATGTCCCAAATTGCTAATGTTAATGTGCTTGGCCAATTGAACCTATACTGTTGTAATGAGATTATATTGGATTTGTTGAGTAATAAAAACAAAAGTACAACTATACTAAAAGCTGACATTTGTAGAGGTTTTAAGATTTGCAAAGTGCTTTAAACACAAATAAGCATCCTTAACTGCTTTGTAAGCATTTAGCAAGTTACGTTCTATGTCAGTACTTTTCAAAGTCTTTTTAAGATTTTGTAGGTTTAAATAGCTTGGAATATCAACTTCTTGAATAAAGTCACAGGTCTATAAATGGGAAGATCTATAGTGACTACCCAGGATTAACCCCTCATTTTATAGATAAGGAAACTGAGTCCCAGAGGGCTTAGGTGACTTGTCCAAGGTCACACAAAAAGTATCAGAATTAAGTTATAAAGTCATGTTTTCTGCCTCCAAATCTATTGCTCCTTTCACTACAATGCATTGCCCCTCATAGGAGGTGCAAGAAAAGGAGATGTTGTCAGTCTCAGAAAGAAGGAAAAGGTCCTTCTGCAACCCTTGCCAATTTGGTGTCATTTTACAGAGAGTAGGAAGGTTTCTGAAGTTTTGATATTGGGGTGTCAAGGAGGAGGAAAGCTGCAGGGGTATTCTTTGGATATCAGTGTGGCTGTGCAGATGAGGGGGGAATATATCGATTATTTGGTTACAGGAGAGTCAATGTTGAGGAAGAGAAAGTAGCAGAGGGTTATTGAGTTATTTCAGAGGACTGGTGTTCATCGTCTTCCTTGAAGTGTGGTGGGATAATGAATGTTCGTAATGGTCAGATCTTGTGATGAAAAAAGCCAGGCTATCAGACCCAGTTCTAGTATTGTCTTTTTGACATATTAGCTGAAATTGTCTCTGGTTTATTCTCTAGAGCAGGGTATCACCACCTGCAACACTGGGTCTTTGTAATTTGAGCAGCCTAATGCCAGACAATTTTGGACATGGTCTATAGATAATAGAAGAAATACAAGTTTATAGTGTGTTTTGGCATCTATATCCTTCAACCCTCACTCCTTTCACCAAACCCCAAAGGTTTCTTGTGGTACTCCAACATTCTAGTGGATATAATTTGGAAACCAATAGACTAGATTATGGACACCAATTTGACACAGATGTTATTGTCCCTGGATTCAAATGCAGATTTGCCAGAGCATTAATTCTTGAAAAATGATGAGGGAGTGAGTATTTTTCCATTGCTATGTGAAAAGTGGTGCAGATTTTTATTGTGTGGCCTCACAGAGCAGAACTGAAGGCAATGGAAAGAGTTTGAGATTTGTAATTAGAAGAAATGGTGAAACAAGAAGACTTGGGTTTGAACCCTAGCACTGCCCTGAGCAAGTCATGCAACCTTTCTGGGACTTTTTTTCCCTCATGTACTAAGTAAGGGGATTGAATTAGAAGGTCTCAAAATCTCCTTCTATGTCTTTACAAAATTCTTGGCAAGTAGATTTTAGCCCATTTTAAAGAACTTTTTAACGATTGTAAGTGCTTCCAACTGAAAATAGATTTTTGAAAGTATTGAGCATCATGTCATGGCAGGTATTCAAGAGAATATGGGATGACTATCTGTCAATGATATTTGTCTGTCAATGAGGTTATTCTTCCATTGGGTAGTAGGTAGGACTCAATGACCCTTACAGTATTTTCCAATTCTATGATCCATATAGGAGCAAATAGAAAGAATAGTAGATAGAGTACTGAACTTGGAGTAAGGAAAATGAGTTGAAATCCTCCCTCAAACACTGAATGCTGTTGTTACTCAGTCCTTTTTAGTCTTGTCCAGTCATTTCCTTCTCCAACTCATGTTACAGATGAGGAAATTAAGGCCTACAGGGTTAAGGGACTTGTATAGGGTCATACAACTAGTAAGTGTCTGAAGCCAAATTTGATGAATCTTCCAGACTCCAGGCCTGTTACTCATCTACCATGCCACCTAGCTGCACCAGACACTTACAGAGCTATTTAGATAAGTCACTTAACCTCTTTGTGCCTCAGTTTCTTTTTCTGTAAAATGGGGAAAATAATATTACATATCTGCCAAAGTTTAATGAGAGCCAAATGAGATGATTTCATATATACACAATGTAGATATATATATACACATTCATATATGTATACATATATACCTATACATGCATACATGTGTGTGCATGTGTATGTGCACACATCTATATTATAATTTCATTTACATATGCAATCTATAATCATATATGTAATCATTTTGTAAACCTTCAAGTTCTATGTAAATATCAGCTATTGTTATCCTCACTGTTATAAACCCATATCACATCTTTTTAAAAATTCAGAGAAAAAAATTGCTTCAATTGTCGTAACTTTACTGGTAAGCTTTCTGTTTCTCACAAAAGTATAGGAACATTATATTTTCATCTAGTAGGAAACAGATTATTTAAAATGGTCTGAACTTGATTTTTAGGATTCTAGGATTCAAGGTGTTTCCAGATATTACTTTGCTTGATTCTTCCACTTTAAATGTCCTCTAAAGTCCATTATGACTAGCCTGACCAGGTCAGTGAAGCTATGTGACATTAATGACTTTGTTCCAGTGACTCAGTGAAGACCATGTCTTCCAAGGCCATGAAGCAGCCTTTCTGAGATTCCCCAAAGTACTCAAAATTCACACACCCCACTTCTTTGATCACCTACTGCTCTACTCTACCCAAAGCCTAGGGCAGGATAAACTGTTAAAAGGGGGAAAATGTTTAGTATAAATCCTTGTCTTTATAATTGAAAGAATCTTTCCCTTTTTTCCTAGCACAAATAACCTTTTATAAGATTTTTTTCATCTGTAGAAGGAAATAAATCAAGGGTTCAAGGGTGTTTTGGCATCTAATTGTTATAGTTCTGGTTTAAGCAAATTACAAGAAGGGGAAGACTATTGACTGAAATTGAAGAATCCTAATGTTCAAAGAAATGACTTAAAGGAAGATGGTAAATACTTGGAATTATTCATTATCTTCCAAATAGCTTGCATACTGAAGGCCATAATTTTATCTCTCTTGCAGGGCTGTTAATATGATTCAAAAGAATGAGCTCAAGGGACCTACTGTGATCTGAGGTTGAGGTTGAATTCCTGGTGTTGAGTCAGACTTGGAGCTCACTCCCCTCCCTTCCTTTTTTTTTTCTCTTTTTGAAGAAACAACTGCTCAGATATTTAGACATAAGGTAAAGAGTCACTCTTATTAAGGAAAAGAGTTTGGAGGCACAGGGAAAGAAGAAATGGATTTGATTATCCCCCTGGAGCAGGGAGCTTGAATAGCATTCTCATTTAATTTGACTCTAAAGGAGTTGCACTGTTTGGGAAGGAGATCCACACTCAACAGTGAATGTTAACAGAGAACCAACTTTTCTTGTTCATCTTGGACAGGAGGGACTCAGGCTTGCAGGAAGGGCAGAGGAACACCCAGAGCTCTTATTAGTCATTCTGGTACCCAGTGCAAGAGAAAGGAAAGGAACCCTCAAATGGCCTTTAAAATTTCATTTTATATTTTTATTACTTTCTTTAATTTTTTATATCCAATATGATCTGCCCTGGTCCCACTCAAAGAGTGATAGCTTGTGATAAAAATTAAAAAAGAAAAAAAAAGAAAGCGTTTCAGCAAAATTCACCAAGCCCAACAGTAAGTGCACTATTCCATAGCCATTGTTCCCCTCCCTCTGAAAAGAAGTTAGGTTTGTTATAATAGCTCTTCTACAGGCTTTGGCTTACTCAACAAGTGACCCTTTAAGGAGCATTTATATGAGGGAAGGAAAAGGAGAGGTCTTGTCTGGGGAGACTTCTAAACTCAGGACACAAAGCACTTTGGAAGAAAATAAAAACCCTAGGGCACTGGTCTTGTGGTGGATAGATTCTAGTGCACCAAAACTGTTGTTTTGGGGAGGAGATCAGGCAAAGTCTAGAAGAACCTCAGCTGGGGTGAGGTCAATGGGAGAAAGAAGTGAAACTTGGTAACTTTCTACTTTTTAATTCTGCTTTTATTCATTTATCTATGTAACTGTTCTCTCCTCACTCCCCAACCTCCCTCTATAGGACTGGATGAGTCAGTCCCTAGGCTAGTCATTTAACTTGTAATTGCCTCAGGCTACTCTCTAAGATCCTAAGACCATAAGTTTCTGAGAAGGTGCTGATATAAATTGGTGAGGGAGATCCTCCTGACACTAAGAAATTATAGATCTCGTTAAACACACAGACACACAGACACACACACACACACACACACACACACACAGTGTGAATGTGTAATTTAGAGAGAGAGAGAAGAAAAGAAGAGAAGGAAGAGGGGGACTGGGAAGAGAAGGAGGAGTGAGAGGGTGAGGAAAACAGCACTTGCTTTTTTCTCTCTGCTGAATTTTGGCACCCCTAAATTTTGGCACCCCTGGGAAAAAGCTTTGTTTACTCTACACTAGTTAAAGATTCAAATACACCTACCTTTTCCAGCAGTTGTCGAAGTTGCCTGCTTTTTGCATCCCGAGAACACAGGTTCTGTTCTGGTGCAACCACTGTACAAATGCATCGTCCATCAGGATCTTGGGCTGAGCTATACACTTGCCACCCTTCTTTTGGGCTAATCTGAGTCTGTGGAAACCAAGGACAAACACAGGAAATACAGAACTCAGTTAATAGGATAAAGACAGGGCAAAGGTTCCATCAAAGACTAAACTGTTATTCTCTGTATTAGGCAGAATTCGGACAACAACTTTGTCATGAGCCCAGAATCATTTTATTCCATATATGTCCCTCTAAGTTTGGATTTTCCTCTTTGGACTTAGACTTGCCATTTAACATAGAACAAACTGTTTACCAACCCTAGAGTATTTCACAGTGATTTTTGTCATATCTTTGGCACTTCAATGAATCTTTGGAAGCTTCTAACAAAAGAAATCTAAAGTTTCCTGAAACAAACAAGTACCTACACCATCAGTACTTTTACACAAGGAGATACGTTGGCCAAGGCTTTTTGAAGTATATAACAATTAATTGTAATTATTTTCTGAGTGGTGTAAATGTATAAAATATCCTACAGTCTTCACATCTTTGCCAAGAACTTTCAGTTCCAACAAAAATGTGTTTTGTTTTGTCTTGTCTTGATTTTCCTCCTTAAGCTAGATAGATAGCACTAGCTGAGAATATGCATTAAATCAATGAAATCACACAGGTCTAGTTCCTATCAATCTGCTTTGTTTTTCTATTATATTCATTTACCAATTTATGCCTTCCCCCTCCTTTTCCTAGGGAACTTACCCTTATAATGAAGAGTTAAAAAGAAAGGGGAGTGGGGCGAGGAGATTGATTAAAAATAATAAACACATCAATCTTATCTGATAGCATACTAGATGATCCCTCAAATATTTTCAGTAACTCCCCCTTGCCAACAAAAAAGTCCAAATTCCTTGCCTTATTTTTTCAAAATTTTATTTTATTTTATTTATTTTATTTTATTTTTATTAATTTGTTTGGTTACTTTTAGTTTACAAGATTCAGTTCCACAATTCCTTGAGCCTCAAATTTTCTCCCCTCCCCCCCACATGGCAGCATACAATAAAGTATAGAATCTGCCAATACTTTCACATTAGACATTAGTCAAAAATATGGAATACTTCACAACTTTGCTTGTTATCCTTGCGCAGCGGCCATGCTAATCTCTGTATCATTCCAATTTTAGTATATGTGCTGCCGAAGTGAGCGTTAAATAAATATCTTTTTAAAATTTTTTTTGGAGGCAGGGAGACAGGGCAATTGAGATTAAGTAACTTGCCCAAGGTCACACGGCTAGTAAGTATTTAGTGTCTGAGGCCAGATTTGAATTTAGGTCCTCCTGACTCCAGGGCCAGTGCTCTGTTCACTGCGCCATTAAAGTGCCCCCCTAAATAAATCTCTTTTTAAATTTTTTATTTTGCTTTTTTCCCCTTACCCTTCTGTTGATAGCTCCTCCATAACTTAGCTCTATAATAATTTTTTTTTAAATTTTCTACTAACCCCATAAAGAGCCCAATATTTTAAACAACAAACTGATGCACTCATTGTTCCTATGTGTATCATTTTCTCTGGACCTTAGCTAATGACCTTTCTTGTTCTTAAAACGCCTCCCTAACATTTAGCTGCCCTCCTTTCCTCATCTGAACCCTAGCTTTTTTTGAAGGCTCAGCTCAAGTGTCTCCTGCCCCAGGATGCCTTACTTAAATCACCCAGCCCTCAATTTCTCTAGTATTTATGGGCTGTACCACTCATTTGTCCTTGGACTAACTTGGATTCAACCATTTAATCAATAAACATTAAGCCCATAGAGCAGATGATAAAGTAAATCAGTTCCTGACCTCAATGAGGTTATATTATAATAAGAGACAAAACATATGCATATTTGAATATAGAAGGAATATGTAAAGAAAATGAATACTGGGTAGCTTGATCAAGGAGGGCACTAGAAGCTCGAGGATCAGGGAAAACTTCACATAAAAGAGGACACTTGAATTGAGCTTTGAAGGACTCTGGGAGTTACAGGAGGAGGAAGTAAAGAGGAATAGAATTTCAGGCATGGAGGACAGAAAGGAGAAGGAGTATTCTGTTTAAGAATTAAGTGGGCCAGTATGCTTGAACTGTAGAATTTGTGGGGAGAGGAATGTGTAAGAAAATACTGATCTTTTTATATAAATGGCTAATCTTGCATAATGTACTTGTAAATACTTAAAGGGTAGTGTCCTAGGTTATAACTTTTTGTTTCTGGAATACACAGTCCTATTCCTTAGGCCTGATTGAAGAATAAGACTGTATTCTGAGTACTTAGTCCACAAATTTCAGTATCAAAAATGGGTATCTTAAAATATTTATTGGATTGAACTTGTTCAGATGATGATGATGATGATGATGATGATGATGATGATGATGATGATGATAACACAACATTCTCATGACAGATATCCTAATGGACTATGTGAGCAGTTCTTTTATTCAGCATATGGACACTTTTATACATTGGCTTCTCTAGTAAACACGATGGGTTTTGCTTTTCTTTGCCTCTAGACTCACAGGTAAAGTAGAAAAACCCTCCTTATTTCTTCCTGAACTTAAATATAAAATGATACCTTATGTGACAAATTCTTTAAGAGTAAAAATGTTACACTTTCATAGTGTCTAAAAGCCATGACAGTGCCATTTGCATGACAACATTTGGATATTGGAATGTGTATGTGGAAAAAGGGAAATTCCTTCCACCTCTCCCTGGAGTCTTTCAATTTTCCTTTTTGGTGGGGGCTGTGTTAGAGGTGGTGGGAATTTATATACCCTGCAATAATATCTATATAATTCTAAACACCTAGATGGTTTTTCTCACTCAAAATTAAAACAAAACAAAAACAAAAAGCCTCAGGCAGTCATCTGTGTATTTCAAGTATATAGTTGTTTCGGCTTGTGAAGACTCAACATCCATAGGACATTTCACTTCATTTGAGTGCTTTGGTTTCCTATGGACACAACCACTGTTTCTGTGCTTTTGTCATGTAGTCCTAAAACACATGGTCATTTAGACATAATGAACGGATAGGTGAAAAAAATGAACATACTGTTGAGTTACCTCCAGCTAAAAAAATGCATTTTACTTTTGCATCTGGCTGTGTTTCTCCCCTTTTGCCTCTTGGAGGATAACCCATTTAAATGATCTGAATATATTATAAGTTAAGCACTCATGCTGACTAGCTATTATAGACATATAATGGCTATATCTCCATTTTCATAAATTTTAATGAATTCCATTTGTTATATGAGACAGTTTGAGGAAGTAGAAAAGGCAATAGACAGAAAACACAGTTCCAAATTCTAGTCTCACCATTTCTAGCTTTGTGATCTTGGTTTAAAAAATCCATCATTGTCTTAACAAATAGAATTTAGGTTATCTAGCTCTCAGCTTATTATAAGAATTAGATTACACAGCTAATTCATTTGTTTATTTGCCTACTGGGCATATATAATAATTTTGTAACCACATATATACGCCAGCTGTTAGAATTATTATAATATGATGCATATCTGATCTATATAAACCACACAGGAATGTTAGCCTCAGTTTATAGAAACACAGAACCATTGTTGGAAAGGAAACTCTGAGGTCATCTGGTCTATTTCTTACTTAAAGTATGAATCACCTGCTCAAGATCTCTTGATCTAAAACAACAGGGAATGCACCATATTTCAAGGTAGCCCATCCCATTATTTGATAGCTCTAATTGTTAGAAACATCCCCTTATATTTAGTTAATAATTGTCTCTCTGTAATTACCACACACTGATCCTAGTTTTTGCCCTCTGGGGCCAAGAACATGTCTAATATCTCACATGAGTCAAGTCAAGCCAAGTCAATATATGCTTATCAACCACTTGTTATATGCTAGGTACTGTGCTAACACTAATCACCTTACAAGCATTATGGTATCACTTATAGTTTTAGTTTTGTCTTAAATTCTATAAAAATGCAAACTGTTCTTTATAGTGTCAAAGGACAGTAGCCAGAAATTGTTAAAAGTCTTTTTCTTATTTTTTTCAAATTATGGACTCAGTCATAGCATATCCAGAAATGCATAATTAAATTAACCATACAAATGCAAATAATATATAGTTATAGATTGATATGTACAAGTAGATATATATGTGTATATGTATATGTACATACACATATGTATATATTATATAACATATAAATATGCACAAATAAGAATCTTCTCTTCTGATAAAGAAACCAAATCTTACAATTTTCTCCCAGCTTGTTTTGCATGTTCAGTTCTCTATTGCTTAATTTAAAGAGAGAGAATAGGGTATGAAAAAATAGTCACCTTGTAGGAATAAAACTGCTTTTATAGTGTATTTTCAATAAGATAATTGAAAAAATTGTTTCAATAGAAATACTTTTACTTCTTTAAATGCATATTAATACAGTCTATTGAGGCAAATAAAGGAATGATCATTTTTCCTTGAATGAAAAGACCATATATTAAAAGATACTATGCATTTGCTATGGTGTACCTTTGGATACAGACACAAAAAATTCAGATAATGCCCTCAATGAGTTTAGATTCTAATAGAAAAATACAGCATATATGGGGAAGAGTGGCTGGGGAAAGCAGTTTTAGTCTAGGGTTAAGAGAGTCTGAGTTAATGTATAGGGAAATCAATTGATATTCACTTTCCAGAAGCAATGGTACTATTGATTTCCTTATTGTTTCAAGAACAAGAAAAATGGATCAAATATTACAGGAAAAAGATGTCAAGGAGGCCCAGAGGGCTGACTGGAATGGATCCAGCATTATCTGGAGCCTAGGACCCCCTAGTAGATAGAATGGGCTAAATAATCTAGCACATACTCAGTTAAGATAGTTGGGCGCTAGGAAGGAATCTTTAGAGAAGAATGAGAATGAGAGTGTAGATTCTGGAGGACCAGTGTAAAGAGGTTTGGTATAGGGGACGTTAGTTCAGGGAAGGTGAAGAAGACCAGCAGTAGCAGGTAGAGGACAATACGGTATGAGTATATGGCTAGATGTCTGGCAGGAATGTGAAGGTGTGGATATATTTTCCTATAATTAGATATAATATTTCAAAACCTCAGAAATAATTACCAGTTATTTGAATAGATTTCCTTTGTGAGGAGGGGACAAGAATCACCTAATTATAAATATACAGTTGAGTCCACTCAGCAAACATGAATACCTATGTTCACTTGCCAAGTTTTATATCCTTTAGCACATGGTATATTTTCCCAAGGGACAGTGGCAGTTCCTCTCAAGATTGAGGGTAAATGGAAAGGTGGAAGGGTAAACAATGTTCATGTTCATTAATCATTCTCTCAAGTGTCTGCTGAAGAAAGTAATGACCTCATTGGTTCTTCCAAATATCCAACTGTAAAGGTAATTAGTGAAAGCAATGGCCCTTCTTCTAGTTAGTTGAATGATCTAAACCAGGTGCCTGCAAATTATGGTCCCCCTGGCAATTGTCTGTCAATCTCTAGTCTAGACTAGACTATTAAAAGAAATCCTGTCTATTAAGGGAAAGAAAAACTGAGAGAGACAAAAGTAGTAGGAAAATACCTGACAATGTTATGGTTTTTCAGGAAGGGATAGGATTAGGAATCACCAATAATCAATGCCACTTTTATGACATATCTAGTCTCTTTTTTAGGGTACTTATACACTGAAAAGGGGGAGAAGTAAATGAAACCCTGACAAGATTCCAGCTTCAAAGATTTATTCCATGGCTTTTGAAGAGCCAGAAAAATTCTAAGCTCAACTCAGTTTATCTGGCAGAAACCATTTACCATCTGATGTCAACAAAACTGTGGACAAGACCTATCACCCTCTCAGCATTCTCCCAGTGTTTGAGAACTTTTACCATCTGTGGGTGATAGAATTTCATAATATTATCGATACTGATGAGGAGCTGGGCACTGTTGTCTTCACATATACATAATCTTTGCTATAGCTGATGCTGTTCCCCTTGAACTTTGTGTGTTATTTAGAAAAACCAATGAACTATTTAGTAGCTTTTAATATTAAGAAACTCATGAAATATTTAATGGGGCTCCAAGCAGAATTGAAATGATATTTTTAACAATTGGATTTTGGGTTTTAATTTTTTCCTGGCAGTTTAATTATCAGGTTATACTACTCAATTCTTAAATGTAGGTGCCTTATATAATTTAGAGGGTGAACTGATACCTGACCTATAACACCACAGAGGGTGGAGCAAATGAGTTCATGAGAGCTTATCAAGACAGTGGTGAATGCCTCATGTGAAAGGTAGTGGTGACTGTAACTAGAGAAATCAGAAATGACTTCAATATGTGTTCATCAATATACATATGTGTATATATACATATATATATTTATACGTACACAGACATATATGTATTGCTGGTGTTATGTGTTCTGCAATTCTCAGGGGTCCTATCAAGGGTCGGGGTTGCCACAATGAATCATTCAGTCCTTTAGGCAGCTTCAGATTTACACTTCTTCCAAAAAGCATCAGGTAGCCAGGAGGAGACTGAACTTTTCTCAACCTTATTCTTACTCATGTTAACTTTGTTAAGGAGCAATTTGTTCTAAGAGAATGCAATGAGCCTGTGTGGAATAGTGGAGAGTAGGCTAGCTTTGGAATTGGCTGGAACTTACCTTCAAATTTTGTCTCTTGTCTTTACAACATATGTGACTCTTAAGCTCTGTTAGCTTCAGTTTTATCATCTGTAAGCCATAGATATATGTAATACCTGACTTACACAGAGGTGAGGACCAAGCAAAATGGTATTATGTAAATCCTAAAATAAATACCACTCATCTGTCAATCAGGATGTTTTGTTATTTAACCCTTTCTTTTTTTCTTTAAGACCACCGCAACATTAATGAGAATGTGCATATTTATCACATACTTTACTAATGACAATTCAATTTCCCTGGTCTCTTTTGCTTTACAAGCATTTAAAATATCCATTTAATTTGTCCTCAAAACAGCTTTGAGGGGAATAAGGTATCTGCTTCTAGCTTTGTGATGTTGGACAAGACATGACTTCTGTGGGTTTATTTCCTCATCAGTAAAGTGAAACAGATGTCTGGCTAGTACAATGGAAAGATCGTGGCTCTGGAGGCAGAGGACCTAGCAGAATCAAACACAAGCAACCACTCTGGATTATTACCGATGTGACCTTGGACAAATCATCTTTCCTCCCTGAGCCTGTGTTTTCTCACCTATAAAATGAGCAGATTGGGTTTGATAGCTGCCCAGATCCATTCCAGCCCTGGATCTTTGATCCTCTGACTAAATGATCTCTAATTAACCCTATAATTCCTTATAAAAATTCCTTATAATTTACCTTCTGATTCCTTATAATTAATAATAAATCATATATACCTCATATTTTCCACAAACCTCTGGATTCTGAGGACCTGGGTTCAAAGACCATTTCTGATCTCTGTTATGTTTTTGACCTTAGTAAGTCACCTGACCTCTCTGAGCCTCAGTTTCTTGATTTACTAATAGAAGGGGTTGGACAAGATGACAGCTGAATTTCCTTTCCCTTGTAGATCACTGAACCTTCCAACTTTCTAAATCCTATAATTCCAGGACTCTTTATATTACACCAATTCTGGTTCTTGTATTTCTCCCTAAGAAGATACTTAGTGGGGGAGAAAAATACTACCATCAAATGAACCAAACACAAATTGAGGGCTTCCCCCTAACATTCCTTGCTTCTATATTCACAGGATTTTCCTAATGATTTATAAAACAAAAGAGTTTCACTGTACCTGAAAAAATGGTAAAGACAGGCCTGGTGATCTAGGACTGAAGGGCAATCAGTGGGGAAGAAATGAGAATGGCGGGGGGATGTTTCTTTCGTTAGTTCCTGGGCATCCTCAACAATTTTCTACAAGGAAGTTGTTAAATATATTAGAATATAATTGGTTTGAGGTGAAAAGGGATGAAATTTATTAAAAAGGGCAAAATAAATAGAGTTTGCCATTAGGTTTCTCTGAAGACTCTCTTCTCCACAGTGGTATAGCTGGCTTCCTGAAAACAGCTGGCTTCTGCTGAATGTTTGCTCTTTTTAATTGCTCTTTGCTGGTTCTTTCCCTGTGAGGAGGGCCCAGCATGAGAGCTGGCATTGAGGCCCTGCCTCGGGAGGAAGTTACTCTGCCTTCTGCATGATCACAGACCAGGGCTAGAAGGCATAGCAGCTGAAGGGGAGCTGCAGAATCCTCTCCTCTAACCTCCACCTCCTCCCCAACATAGATAGAATACTGATGTACCAGAGTATATAGATGGAAACATGGATACTCAGAGCCCAACAGGAGGATAAAATAAGCTAGCCAAGTTTTCAAGATGCTGAGAAAATGAAGAGGAAAGGAGGGGGAAGAGAGAAAAAGAGGAGAGAGAGGAGAAAGGAAGAAAGAGAGGAGAGAGAAGGAGAGAGAGAGAGGTAGAGAGATTGAGAAAGGGGGAAAGAAAGAGGGAGAGAGGAAAAGAAAGAGGGAAAGAGAAGAAGGAGGGAAAGAAGGAAGAGAGAATAGGGGAAAGGACAAAGGGAGAGAAGGAGATTGAGAGAGGGGGAAAGAAGAAGGGAGGGAGAGAGATTGAAAGAGGGAAAGAAGGAAGGAGGTAGAAAGGGAAGAAGAGAGGAGAGGGAGGTAGAGAGATTGAGAGAGGAGGGAAGGAGAGAGAGGGAGAGGGAGAAGGAGAGAGAGATGGAGAGAGAGAGAGAGAGAGAGAGAGAGAGAGAGAGAGAGAGAGAGAGAAAGAGAGAGAGAGAGAGAGAGAGAGAGAGAGAGAGAGAGAGAGAGAGAGGAAGAGACAGACAGACAGACAGACATACTAATGGATTTTTATATTCTAATGGAAGCTGACACCATCTTGCCTCTTCTGAAAGTATTTCACCCACTCACGTGGCACACTATCTGAAATTCCATGACTACAAATTTGTCTTTTATAAGAGAAATATCAGAAGGTATTACATTTTAAGCTGTTTTCAACCAGTTCAAATCAGCTGAATGGCTATTGGACCACAGGTTAAAAGCACGAATCTACCTTCTTGAATGGTCGTTTACTCAAAATCCCAAAGCCCTTATTTTACAGAGGAGGAAACTGAGACATAGTTTCCATAGGTGTCAGAACTGGGATTTGAACTGGGGTCTACTGACTCCTAATCACACATAATTTACACAAAACAAACGTGTTTTTTTACAGAGGGTAGGGGAAAAGGAAGGATAAAATAATTTAATAATTTTGATATACAAAGCACTACAGGGGGAATGCAGATGATGAGTAGACTTTATCACAATAAGATCATTTAACTCCTGCCTAAGAGAGAGAGTTGGAGGAGACAGTATCTCTGTCCCCAGAAGGGGACCACAAAAGATAAGCTGTCTTACCTACAATTTTGCATAGGGCAACATGGTACAGTGAAAAGAATACTAACTTAGTCAGGAAATCTAGGTTCTGCTATTAATTAGCTAGATTTGAGATCTGAGCTAAGACACCTCACTGTGAGCCTTAGTTTTCTGTTTCCCAAATTGAGGGAATTAGAGTGTATGATTTTTCAAATTCTCTTACAACTCTAGCATTCTGATTCCATGACTAGAGCTTTAAGAAAGAACTTTACATCCTTTCACCATTTTATTCCAAAGATATTTTCTTGATTTACCAAGATAACTAAACTCCACAGGTAGTATATTTTAAGAAGTGGTGTCAACAGAACACTTTTCTAATTTGGTATCCCATCTCCAGTTCTGACACTAGTGTGCCATAGTGGAAAGACTTTAGAACCAGATGTCCTGGGTTTGAATCATATCCAATCCTTAATTTTAGTGCCTTTTCTCTATAAATTATTTCCTATTTATCTTTTATACATCTTGTTTGTACATAATTGTCTGCTTGCTGTCTAGATTGTAAGTTCCTTGAGGGCAGGGACTGCCTTTTGCCTTTCTTTATATCTTTAATGCATAGCAAGGTGTCTGGTCCATACGAGGTCCTTAATAAGCTTATTGACCAACTCGCTGCCTGAATCTCCCCTCTACCACGCATTACCTGTGTGGTGCTATACAAATCAATTAAGCTTTCTGGCCCTCAATTTTTTCATGAGCAAAATGAGGTGGTTGGGCTTTACTATACATAAAACCCCATCCACCACTCAATCTACAATCCTATGATTTATGTGTTATTGGTGTTTCATGGTTCAAAGGACTGACATAATTCAAAATTAGTATATGCACAGAAATAATACATTGCCTTTTATTATTCCTTCTAAATGTGATCTAATGAAAAATGAGAGAGAGAAAAAATAACTTCATGGTGCTTTCAAATATCCTATGGGTTCTAATCAACTAATGATAGTTAATCACTTTAGAAGTTAAATTTTCTCTGCTTTTTTAGTTTAACATTTCATCCTACCTCTTCTATCCCATAGCTAGCCTCCCCCTAACCATTCAAGCAAAATCAAAACACATACACACACACACACACACACACACACACACACACACACACATACACCCTAAGAACTTAGCTGTCAATTTAAAACAGTGGAAAAAATATGGATGATTTTAAGGGTTTACTAAATTATAGGCAACTGGTTAGAAGGAGTTAATCCAGCATTTAATATGTTAATCTGATCATTAAGTGTTCTAGCAATGAGAGAGGCTGGTTCAGTAAGTTTTAAATTTACTTTTCTTGACTTTAAATTTTTATTACCTATAACTTAGATCTGTAGTCATTTGGGCCCCCAAACTGTTTTTGGTTCTAGCTCTCCTTACTTCACACTTGTCCATAAGGGAGGTACTTTCTTTTTCTGCCCAACCTAGATGCACAACTGGCTCTCTTTTTCCAACTGACCTGAAAGAGAAACTGAAGAGTCCAAGATCTAATACATACTCAGATTATGCTTCAAATACTGGGGGAATCTGACATATTATGCAATTAGTTTGGTCTGACTACACTCACTTTGTTAATTAAATATTGATCGATAAATTTATCATCATTAAGAGCTGCCATCATGTCTTGGAAGCCATAGACATGATTTTTTGTTTAATATTTAATTTTTTCTGACAAACTAGAATTCCACGATGGGAAGAAAATCCACAAAGCTTTCACTCATTCTTTAGCTTTCATTCAACAAAAGGGAAATTATCCAAAATTTGTGTATTTGTATGATTGGGTAGTGTGGGTGGAGAAAGGCTCCATAAGTGATCTAGTTTGAATAAGCTGTGATTTTCATTTTCCTTCTGTAAGATTTACATTGTAGTTAATTGAACATTAAAGCACATTTTCAGAGTTTTTTCTAGGATGTGGAAAGGGTTATGAAAATACTTTCCATTTCATTTTAGGTGAATGGAAACTTCTTGAGATTGTAAATATAAGGATTTTTTTTAAAGAGTGAAACATTCATAGAAGCTCCTAAAATGAATCAGTTCTCACTATTATTCCTTAGTTTACTTAAAGGTCTTAAGGACAGACTAAGAATTGTTTAGGTTTTAAGTTATATTTATTATTATTTACCATGATTTTGATACCTTGACATTTTTACAAAGGAACTCAAGCATAACATCCTGTGAAGGAACTTGCTGCAAATAATAAAACTACATAAAGCAGGGGACTGAAAAAAAAGTCTAAGGTATTGCACTATTCCTCACACTCAAAGAAAACAGCATATATTTGTTTGAAGAGGGAACATATGAAGCAGATAATAACAAATACTCTGTATTTCTTTAAATAAACATCCAAACTTCCAATCAACATTGTTAAAGCTTTCCATTTGTAAGATTTTAATGCTCCTTGTTTAATATTCTCTTTTACAATAAAAGAGCCAGTCCACATTTGTTCATGTGTGTGTGTGTGTGAGTCTAAAACTGTAAAGTGGTCACAGAGAAACATGCATGAATAGAGTTACAATCCAGAAATTAGCAGCTAGAAAGCAGACCTGTAAATAGACAACCTCAATCTTTGTGGTTTACCACAAATAGCAAAAGAGTTGAACAACCAGAAACCCCCTGAGATCTCTAAACACGGCCGAGTTACTTACTAGAGTGTCTGGTGTGGAAAGCTTGGTGGTGTTCAGTCCCACTAAAGATGGGAGACTTTGGGATATCCAGTTTGAGATCATGGCCATGGTGCTGAGGACAGCACCCAGCTTCAGCAGTGGAGGACTCATGGCTGTGGAGCTAATGAGTTTTCATAGTGACTGATTATGATCCTGGTGCGGGGCTGGCAGTGAGAGGCGTGACTGCAGCACTCCACATCTCCAGAATGAAAACAGATTCACTTTCCCAGATCTAATCACCCGGGAAAGCACGCCCCCTCACCCCCTAGTAGAGTAGACAGCTCCCTCCCTTGCCTAAGAGAAATTTGGCTTGACCACTAAGCCCCTCCTAATATAGGCTGGTAATTATCAACACTTGGGTGGAGGGAGGTGAAAAAAAAATCCCCCAAGCTGCACTATATACTCAGCTACCACCAACAGTGTTTCCACACTGGGGGTTATATGAATATAATCAGCTGCTCTTTACCCTTAAAAAAAAATCCACCTTTGTGGAAGCCCGCCAAAGTGCACATTTCATGCTGCAAACTTAATATCTATATTTTGTCTTTGGGGACATAACAAACAGCTTTTAGGCAGAGCACAAAAACGAAAGCTGAAATAATGTCTAGGGTAGCTGAATGTAGATATTATCTATGTATAGATAGATAATTTTGTGTGAGAATATAAACTTCCTGTAGCCTTCCTGCTTCTTTTTTTTTTTTAATGCAAAGAATAGAATAAAATTCAACGCTGACTGGCAATTGTTCTAGTTATGTAAATTTTTTATTTCTATTTTTATTTACTAACAAAAATGATAGCCATGTATAGGTGCTCTAGAGAATGGTAATACATTTTTTTTTTGGAAAGGGTGCCCTAAATTGTTTAATTTATGTAGTGTCAAGAAATTTATGACATTTGGAGTCAATTTCAATCATTCATGTCTCAAGCATTTATTAAACACCTACTACATACCGGGCACTATGGTAAGAGCTGGGAACACATAGACAGAAATAAAATTCCCTTCAAGGACTTTATAGTCTACAGGGGGAGATGGTATATGGATACATATAAGTATGCACAAAGAATGTAAGTATATACAAAGTAAATATGTGGAGTTTTTTTTTTTTTTCGGGGCAGAGGTCACTAGCAACTAAATGAGGATGAGGAAAGATTTTATATAGGAGACAGTGTGTAAGCTACCCTTTGGAGAAAAATGGGGATTTAAGAGTCAGAGATAAATGATGAGTTCCTATGAGAGAACACTTATAAAGTGCTTAGAATAGTTCTGGGCCCATTTTATTGTTTTGTTTCAGTCATGTTCTGCTTTTTGTGGCCCCATTTGGAATTTTCTTCACAAGGATACTGGAGTGGTTTGTCACTTCTTTCTCTAGATCACTTAACAAGTAAGGAAACTGGCCAACAGTGTTGAGTGCCTTGCCCAGAGTCACATAGCTAGTAAGTGTCTGAGGCCAAATTTGAACTCAGTTCTTCCTGACTCCAAGGCCCAGTGTTCTAGCCACTATGCAACCTAGCTATCCCTTTGGCATATAGTAGGCCCTATATAACTGTTTATTCCCTTCTCCCTTCCAAGTATGAGGAAAAATATGAGCAAACGTCTAAAGATAGAAAGAGACAAAATGCATATAGAGTATAAGGAAAAACAAGGAAGGCACTTTGGCTAGACCAAAGTATGTATGAAAGCGATTAATTTATAATATGAATAGATAGGTAGATTGGGGTCAATTTTTGAAAAACTTAAAATGCCAAACTAGAGCATATATTTGATCCTAGAGCTAATAGGGACCTATTGAAGTTTATAGAGAAGCAGCATTATATGGTGGCTATATCCCTGGATTTGGAGTCCAGATACAAGTGGGCTCCTGGCTCAGATATTTAATTTGTAATTTGGGGCAAGTCACTTAATATTTTAAAGTCTGTTTTCTCATTGATAAAATAAAGATATTAGACTAGATTAAGGATCTCAAACATCTCTCCCAAGTATAAATACCTATAATCTATTTCATAGGATTCAGTTCATAAGAACCTAGATTTATAACTGCAGGAGTCTTAGAGATCATGTAATCCATTCCCTCTCATTTTACAGATATGGAAACCGAGGCTCAGATAGGTTAAATGATTTATCCAAGATCACACAGGTAATTGGGCAGCTTCCTGGCACATGGATAGCCATGAATCAGGAAAACTCCTCTTCCTGAATTCAAATCTGGCCTTAGATACTTACTAGGTGTGTGACCCTGGATAGGTCACTTAACCCTGTTTGCATCAATTTCCTCATGTATAAAATGAGCTGGAGAAGGAAATTGTAAACCACTCTAGTATCTCTGCCAAGAAAATTCCAAATGGGGTCATGAAGAGTTGGACACGATTAAAAATAACTGAACAACAACAACAACAACAACAACAACAACAACAACACACAGGTAATATGTAGCGGATCCAATCTCAGGTTTCCAACTTCAAAAATCTACTACTCTTTCTGTCATATCACATTATTCTTTAATTTCATAGCATGACTCATTTATCAGGAATGATGTTGACAAAAAAGAGCTCCAAATAAAAGGAATTATATGCCACTTCCCTCAATATGATATGTATATTTTTAATAAGAATTCAAGCAGAGTACAAGACATGTATTAATGGTATTCATATGGAAAGGAACCTGGTTGCAAGAGGACAGAATATTGTTTTCTTCCCAAAGGAATGTGCAGGAGTTGTTTGTTTCAGGATTTTGTTGCCAAAGACATAGATTTTTCTTAAGCGGCTTTGGCAGGAGATATGGACAGATATCTTTGATGAAATTGAAAGAGATACATATTTATAGACATGTAGGTGCCCTTGATTTCTGTAAACAGAATTAAGCTAGGTTGACTACTGAAATACTTTCAAATCCTCCCCACTTGTGCTCAGAATCTAGGATACATCAAATAAAAATCTCCAAAACCACATTAAACTGAATTCAATTGTTCCCTATGATTTTTTAAGCAAAGATGGAAGATAAGACGATTGTTGATCCCTTTCCCCCCCAAAAGGTCAAGAAACACGGAACTCAATAAAGATGATAGCATAATCTGGTAAGTCCCCTAGACCTTGAAATAAGTAACAGTGCTTTCTTAGAGCTAAATAATATTTCATTTGTATCCCAGTGAGTTGAGAGTTAAGTCAAAAGTGAGTTTTTCAGAACCTGATTAATTAAATATTATTATTTGAAGCTCTCTACCTGACAATAAAGGGGAAAATAAAGTCTTTTTGAAAGCTTAATATCTAAAATTGCAAATGAATACACAAAGTAATTACTGGATAATTTAAGATGCAACAAGGCAGATGGCAATTGCACTTATTAATGAGCTATCAGTCCAAAAAAGAATAGTTTCTTCAGAAGAATATAGGATTGAATGTCAGGGGAAAATAGCAGTACCATTAGCAATGATAAAAACAACAAAAACAAGCAAGAACTTAGTGTAATGCCATCAAGTTTCACTGAGTTGTAAATGGCCTCAAAGTAAAGCCAGTGACTCTAATCTCTGACTGACACTGATTATGAACAACACAACAACTGGGATTCAGGCTGATCCAGTCCAAATGATCATCTACACAGCCCAAATTTGGGATAATTTCTAGCTCTCTGCTTTACTAAGTGGAAGAAGTAAAATTCTCTTCAATTTAGACTGTGTTGATAAGAACAACAGTTAATTCAGGACCATACCACTTTACAATTACCAAAGGTTTTGTTTGGGATCTAAACCAATATCTCTACTTTATTTAGCTACTTCTATATACATATGTGAAATTTATTTTCCATAAAACCCAAGACCTAGAGAAAACTGGAGAAATTAGCCACTACATTTAATAACTTGGTAAGCCTTTTTCTAAGCTTAAATTATATTAGATATTCATTTTCTTTTTTAGAGTCTCCATCCAGATCAATAGACATATAACCTATTATACAACACTGTATTAATGCTCTTAGACTGCTAAGATATATTGATTAATATTTTTACTCACTAGATTTTTTTTTAGAGTAGCCTGTCCTTTTATTGCCCCCACAGGGTTTTTTTTTTTACAATGTAAATCTCTAATAAATAATTAACAAGCAAATAAAATTGATTGGGAGGGATTAATAGATAAATGCAAATAATATTAGCATATAATATCACAAGAATTCCTATTCTATTGAATTTGTCATGCAACAGAGCAGCAGAATTTAATGTTACAATAAATATTTTGCAACAGGTTGTGTGTGTTTGTCTATGTCTATGTGTTATACAAGAGGAGGGTTTGAGGGAAATTGGCTCCAAGAACCCTGAAATTTAGACTACAAAATATAATAAAGGAATCTAACACATGGAGGACTTGAAGGTTTGCTGAAAGATTATATACGTAATATGTTATAGAAGAGATTTTTTGTCAGGTTCATGTTGGACTAGATGACTTCTGAGTTTGCTTACAACTCTAATATTCTGTATGCTTGAATGGCATACTCACTGTTCATTATGAAACATAAAGTGGCAGAATGATAGTATTTCCATAAGCATTCATAGAGAGTGGGTCAGGTATGATCTATTGGTCTGGCATAGCAGGATCATGAACAATTCATGCTGGTAAGTATTACATTCAGATTCTTAGATAATTTATTTCTTATCCTCTAATGACCATTCTTACATATTCAAATATTTGGGACTTTATTAAGTAAAAAGAATCAGAAAACTAGTAAGATGGGACCTGTACCAAAAAAGGAGCTAAGTGAAGGAGAGCGTATAGTTTAAAATTGGACTGAACAACAAAGCATTTACACACAGAAGAAGTGATTGACTCAGAATGCAGAATAAGGTATATATTTTTGGATATGGCCAATGTGGAAATTAATTTTGTTTGCAAATTTTTACAAGGGTTTGACTTTTTTAATTTTTTTGCAGATAAGGGAGGTTGGCAGGAGAAAAAAAAAGATGCTTGCCAATTAAGAAAAAAAAAACTACCTAAGAGACCTTTCACAACTATAACTATGTGTATATCTTTAATAAAACATGTTCTAAATGTGGGCATGAGGAAGGAGATAAAACAAATGTTAGAAAATATATCTCAAAGCAGTGAAACAGAGGCCAAAGGATTGTAAAGAACACAAAAAATTTACATCCATATAAAATAAAAATTTTGAACAAAGTAATGAGGTATTAGAAATAGTAAACACATAACATGCAAAAAGATGGGATAAACTCTTTTAATAGACAGGTGTCAAATGGTTATTAATATTGAAATAATTTCTGAACAAATTGTCTGTGCATAGTCAGAAAATAGACTTGTGAGAGTAAAGATAAAAATAAACACCAAGGTATAAAATTAAAAATAAGAAGATATGTTCTGTATAGAAGACAGCTCTAACTAGAGTTCTTTAAGGAACTTAATCAACTTTGAAAAATATGAACTAGATAAAGGAACAGGTGTGTACATATATTAATACTGTTTCCTAAGGAAGTTTATCTAATCTAAGGCAACTCCCACAATAAGAAAGGAAAAAAAGTCTAAAAAAACATTTTAGACAGAAAGAAATACAAAACAAAACTTCATCTCTGATAAATGAAATTAATGCCAGTATGGCAGCTAAGGGAAATATAAAGGTTACAAAGTAAAATCAGGGTAGATATGGTCTCATAGAACAGTGGGAAGTAGAAAAGAGATTAAAAAAACAAGCTTATAGAAAATTGTAAGACATAGTTACACATGTATTGACGGTATCTTTCACAGAAATATAAGGGGATAGGCAAGCCTTAGAAAATTGTATTCTATAATAGACCAAATCTTTATTGTAACATAATTGAATGAATGGCCCAGAGAGGGTAGCATGCTTATTTGTTGATTCCAAAAACAAACTATTTGATTCAATAGAATAAATTGTAAGCCTAAAGCATATTGTGTAATATGGTGTTTCTCCTGCAAATTCTAAGAGTAAAAGGATCCTTGATAAATTCAACAACAGAAATTGCTATGTTCAATGATCCTCTGATTATTAATATCATCCATTCACAAAATAGAGAAATTTATGTTCAACAAAAGCATTTGCTCATACCCCATCTGTAAGATACTCCTGTTTTAAAATAGCACCATTCTGATTGCACCAAGCCCTAAAACTTTTTAGTCTTCTAGATGCAATCCATAAACACTGATGAGAGTTCAGTCTAATAATAGCTAATAATTATATAATGCTTTAAAGTTTGAAAATAACTTTATATACAGCATTTTATTTAATACTTATAACCACCCTGTGAGGTAGGAGCTATTATTGTCCCCACTATTATTGTCCCCCACAAATGAGGATACTGAGTCTATGAAAGGTTCAGTGACTTTCCAGGGATACACGACTAGTGAGTGTCTAAAGCAGGCTTCAAACTCAACCCCCACACTCCTGATTTCAGACGTGATATTCTATC
Organism: Gymnobelideus leadbeateri; assembly: GCA_011680675.1. Lineage (NCBI taxonomy): Eukaryota > Metazoa > Chordata > Mammalia > Diprotodontia > Petauridae > Gymnobelideus > Gymnobelideus leadbeateri. Next base: position 317,543 of record WOXC01010068.1, read on the forward strand.
CACTATGCCATCAAACTGCTTGTGTTAAACACAAGGAAACAATGACAAATAGATGAAGTAAAGGCATGTTGTGTGGGAAGTACAATTTTGTCTATGTGGAAGTGTTAATGTTTGCATGTAAGTGTATTTGGGGGACATGAGAGGAGAGGGGAAAGAGAGAAACAGAGACAGATGGACAGAGACAAAGAGTTAAGCACCTTGATATAGTAGAACTAGACAACAGTTATGACCTTAACAACCTGTTGTTTTTTGTCCCCCTAAGTTTTTGAAGATCGCTACTACCCCAAAACAGTATCCTAGCTAAGCCTACCCGTGGAAAGTTAATCATTTAGTTCAATTAATCAAAATTTTATTAAATTCCTATTGTACATAGAATGCTGCTAGACACTGGAAAGGACAGAAAGCTTAGAAAACATATCTGCCCTAGCCAATAGTCTGATATGAGTGAGACAAACACAAATGACAATTTATAATAATAATCTTTTCATACCTAAGGCATCTATGATTTCATGCAAACATCTTATGTACAAACAAGTTATATACAAGAGAAATTGAAAATAGATCTCAAATATAAACTATTGTTTGGCATTTACAACTTTTTATATTATTTTTCCTGCTTATTTTTCCAGACATATTTTACATTTCTTCCCTTCGTGAAGTTACAATTCAGTCAGATTTCCTTACTTGCTGTCCTTCCCACAGAACTTTCTATCTTCCTTCTTAGTGCCCATTCATAGGCTGAGTCCCTGCTTGAAATTTCCTCCATAATTCCATCTCTTAGAATTAATATCCTCCTTCAAAGTTCACCCTAAATTCCACCTCTTACATAATGTCTTTCATGATGTCCCCAAGCTAGGAACTCCATTTTCTTTTATACTCTCTGTCTGTCTCTGTTGCTCTCTCTCTCTCTCTCTCTCTCTCTCTCTCTCTCTCTCTCTGTCTCTGTCTATCTCTGTCTCTCTCATATATATATATATATATATATATATGTATATATATACACACACACACATACATATATATGCACATATGTATGTATATATATATACATATATATATATATACACGTATATATGTATATGGCAGTTACTATGTCATTGGTTTTTCAAAGCCTGAGTACTTAAAAAGTGGTTGCTATTTGGCTGACTGATTGAAGGGAAGGCAGGTGAAAGTCCATGGAAGAAGACAAAACCAAAATGCTAAACTACTGAAACTCCCTAGGTTGGTAATCAGGAATGTGCTACTCACTGGTCCTTGAATTTAACCTTTTCTTTTTCCTGCCTCAGGCCTTTATGGGGGAAAGTAGCAAAAAAAAAAAATCCCTAATGTAAAAACAACAAAGTTATAATGAAGAAAAAAAAACATTAGGAAAGCATTTTAAAGGAAGAATTTTTGTACTCATCTCTATCTTTTGCTGAGAAACTGATTGATGTTCTTAAAGCCTCAGAGGATTCCCCCAGAGCAGCTATTACGCCATTTCAAAGTAGTGGGGAAAAGTAGCAGGGGAGGGAATTATATAGGGAAATTATTTTTTTTCTTGGATTTTCGACTCAATTTGGAGGGTGGAAAACATAGAAGTAAACTGTCTGGCTATTATTTGGATGAAGAGGAAGTAGCAGAATGGGGTGGAATCACAGTGGGCTAAGAATGGGGGAATGGTTTGTGGGCCTTGCTCTGCCACACCCTGAGTGATACTATACATGCCATGAATACAGTCTGAGCTTAATTTCATCCTAAGTAAAATATGGAGATTTGGCCATCTGTAAGGCCTGTTTCAACTCTAAAATTATCTTTATTTGTTTTCTATATTCAAGGTAAGGACAAGAGAGGGCAGGAGTAAAGTTAGAAATGTGAGGAAGAATTCAATGAGAGATTGTATTAGGTAACACAAGTGTGTGGCAATAAAATCTCTGGCTCCTGAGATGGTTGCTTTTTGTTTGTTTCTGCCATAGAACAGACTGTTATTGTTGTTTGGTCTTTTTCCAGTTGCGTATGATTCTTTGTGCCCCCTTATGGAGTTTTCTTGGCAAAGATACTGGATTGGTTTGCTATTTCTCTCTGTATCTCATTTTACAGATGAGAAAACTGAGGCCAGCAGAGTTAAATGACTTGCCCTGGGTTACACAGCTACTAAGTGTCTGAGATCGGATTTGAACAGAGGAAGATTAATCTTCTTGACTCCGGGCCCAGACTGTTTTCACCTGCACCACCTAGCTACCCCAGTGCTCACCACCACTCCTATATTCATCACCTGGTTTCCTAATTGCATCCATCAAAATTTATTTCAAATGCTACCTCCTCTATGAAGCCATCACCCATCACCCTTGGTTACTATCTACTGCACCTTCCAGATTTCACAGAGTACTTTGTAAAGTCCAATCTCTCTCATACATTTATCATATAACACTGTATATATATTCATAGTAAAATTTAATTAATTTATTACTTAAATTAATTTATATTAAAATAATCCCTAATAGACTATAAATTTTCTGGGGTAAAGTACCACATATTAACCATACTTTTGTATTCCCATTAGTTAGCTCACAATAGATAATTAATACATGTTTTTAATTGAAGTGAATTGAATTTACACTTTCTGATAGGACTCCATGACCTTCACTAAGTAGAAAGTAATGGACGGCATACACACATCACTTGAAAGTTTGTACAACTGTTTTCACATTATTACATTTGATGCTCATACATCGAATGCAGTGGGGAGGTGCCATTATTGCCACCAATTTTCAGATAAGGAAAATGAGGCTGAACAATTAAATGATTTGCCCATTGTCACACAGCAAGTTGATGAGGCAGGATTTGAACTTAGGTCTTCCTTATTCTAGTTCACCACTCTATTCACTAGATTTCATATGATTTTACCTGCAAGTATCTCATTGTGGAATATAATTCATGTGACTCTTAAGATAAAGTGGGTATGAAATCTTTGATTATATCCTTTTTCTTTAAATAGGTTCCAGATTTGCCACCTAGGATACCAGTTCCAAGTCTGATTCCTTCCCTTTGGTTGAGTATTACTAAAAATTCTAGTCTGTAAACTATCTTGGCACTTCCTGAAGACATTATTTTGTCCAGTATTTTCCATACACTAATTAGATTCCTATCATTACTGTAACTGATTTTAATATGGGAGTTCGTGAAGAGAAGAGTTGGAGATCATTACCTGAGGTGATATGAAGGGGAAGGAGGAGAGACATGAATAGAGGAGAGAAAGAAAGATCTGCTTTCATTCTCTGATCTCCAGCTGTTGATGTCCAATGTGAGGAAAACTTAGGGCTGATCTCACTCCAGGCTCCTGTGGAGAGGTTACTCCATAGTGATGAGGTTCCCTGCAGTTTTGCTGGGGTCCAATTATGTCCTTGGTATTGATGCTAAAGATTTTTTCTATATTTAGTCAAAAGGCATTTAGATTTTCCCTGGGATGCATGTGTCTTGTAGTTAACTCTCAGGACAGAAGGCTAAGATTATATCACCACCGACTTGTGTCCGGCTATTTAGTTCTTTCTCATTGGATATGACATCAGTTCCAATTTCCTCATGCTCAAGTTCTCAAGTTTCCTTATTCAAACTTCTCCTTTACCTAATTCAGTTCAAACTAGCTATCCTTTTTTCCCCATTACTAACATAAATTCTCTAGTCACAGAGGATTTGCTTCCTCAATGATGTCTTCCTAGTTCCTTCCAGTTATTAGCACTTGCTCACTCTTAGAATTTCTTCCTATTGTTTTTTGTACATACATCAAAATTACTTAGGTGCATACATATTGCATTACTTACTCCTTCCCATCCCCACAGGACACTCCCTCCACCTCTCCTCACCCTTTAGTGAATGTAAGCTCTTTGAGGGCAAGTGCTGTTTTGCTTTTGTCTCTGTATTTAAGAACCACACATGATGACTCTCATTTGGTATATGGTTAAATAAATGATTTTTTAAAATTGAATTGAATTTAAATGAACTGATACAGCTTGTCTGTTTTTTCCACAAATGCATGTGTACACATTTTACTTAGCTCTACTTATGATGCATTGTTAAGATGTTCACCTGTAATTTTCTTCCTCTCTCCTTTCAAACTATCTAAATTCTTCTAAGTCTGGACTAAGGAACTCCTTCTCCTAAACTCTAAACATTATTTCTTGCTCATAACGCTCATAGAGAATTCCCCCTGAACTCTCTTTTCTCCTGAAGCATTTAGTTACTATGACACACCAATATAGTGATTGAGTCAACTTTATAACAGTTAGAATTAGACAGCAGTGGGGCAGATTGCTTCTTGAGGCACTGGCTAGAAATATTCAGAGACTAGATGAATACCTATTAGTCATGCCACAGATAATTTTCCTGTATTTCGTAGGAGGTTGGGTTAGTTGACCTCTAAAATGCTGTCTGACTTGGCTTCCATAATTCTATTATTTCCTGTATCTACTTCTTGTCTTTCAGCTAGATTCTTAGCTATTTGAAAATAGAAACTATGCTATATTTCTTGTATCCCCAGCACTTGGCACAATTTCTTCCAGAGAGTCTGCACTTGAGACATGTTTGTTGTGCTGGGTTTGTTTTGTTTTGGAGTATTGCAAAACCTTTCCTGATCCCCCAGTAGTTAATGTATACTTCCTCCTGTAATTACCTTGTATTTATTTAGCATTGTAAAAACCTGTACACTGGCAAAACATAAACTCCTTGAGTATAAGGACTGGTCTGTTTTCATCCTTGTATTCCTAGTGTTGTGCACACAGTAACTTCTTACAAAGTCATAAGATCATAAATTAAGGGGGCGGAGCCAAGATGGCGGAAAGGAAGCAGTAACCTCGCTGAGCTCCTCTGTCACTAAGTCCAAAAGGGTAAATCTGAGCAGATTCCGGAGTGACGAAGCCCAGTGGAAGACAGAGTGTGGCAGAATCCAGCCCAGGAGGTTGCCCAAAGTGTCCGCACAGGTTGAGCGCAGAGCGTGTGGGGTCTGCACAGCTCAGACCTAAGAGCAGGCAAGCAGACTACACCAGAGAGAGAAAAAGCCCCAGCCTGCAGACTTACCAAGGACGAATCGCAGTCATCTCGCAGAGGGAACGGATCATTGGAGCCAGCCCAGGGGTATAGAGGCAGAAATCTGAAGTGGTCAGACTCATCCCCACCTACACATCTACATTCCTCACTGACTTCCCTGACTTAGCCATAAACTAGCCACCCAGAGGTATTCAAAGTCAAGGATCAGGCCCCAAACTCATAGCCTGAGACACTAAGAAACAGGAAGTCAAAATGGGAAGGAAGGAAGCTGAAAAGGAGAAGGGGAAGTCAAGAAAGTCTATTCGAGCATACTATGCAGGGCAAGAACAACAAAACACACAGGGCAATATAGACTCTCTGCCCACACCAGAGACCACAGAAGGAAACATGATCTGGTCTCAAGCCCAAATAGCATTCCTGGAGGAGCTTAAGAAAAATTTTAAAGACCAAATCAGGGAGGCAATGACCAACTTGGAAAAAGAAAATACCTCCCTAAAAAAGGAATTTCAAAAACTTACTGAAGACCATAATTCACTAAAAATTAGATACAACCAAACTGAAACTCAGAACTCTATGATGCAGCAGGATTCAATCGAAAAAAAACAAGATGATCGAAAAATTGCAAGAAAATGTAAAATATCTCACTGGAAAAATAACTGACCTAGAGAACAGATCCAGGAGAGACAACCTAAGAATTATTGGTCTACCAGAAAGCCATGATGAGAAAAGCAGTCTAGACAACATCCTCCAAGAGATTGTCAAAGAAAACTGTCCTGAGGTCCTGGAATCAGAAGATAAAATAGCTATTGATAGAATTCACCGGACTCCTCCTGAAAGAGATCCCAAACTGAAAACTCCAAGAAATATAGTAGCCAAATTCCAGAATTATAAGATTAAAGAAAAAATTCTACAAGCAGCCAAAAAGAAACAATTCAAATATCGAGGAACTACAGTTAGGATCACAAAGGACCTAGCAGCTTCTACATTAAAAGAGCGGAGGGACTGGAATTTGATATTTCGTAGGGCAAGAGAGCTAGGACTACAACCAAGGATTAACTACCCGGCAAAACTGAGCATAATCTTTCAGGCAAGGAGATGGACGTTTAATGAAGTAAGGGACTTCCAGACTTTCCTAATGAAAAAGCCAGAGCTCAATGGAAAATTTGATCTCCAATTACAAGACTCCAGAAGAACATAAAAAGGTAAACAAGGGTAACATAGACTCACACATGCAGAAGTGCACACACCCACACCCACAAACACAAGCTCATTACCTGGGATGCAACAAGAGCAAAATGTTCACATCCCTATATGTGGAGCTGATAACTGTCAATATTTGAAATCTCTATGATTATCATGACCTGCAAAAGGGTTATACTTAGAGGGTGTGGGTATGAATGCACTAACATGGAGTCTAAAAAAAAAAAGACTATTAAGGGGATCAATGGTACTGTAATGGGAAAAAGGAAAGGATGAGCTAGGAAAAGGTAAAATATGCCATCTGAAGAGGCATCAAAACACACTATAGAAGAAGGGAAAGTAAGAGGGAGAGGAACATCATTTAAACACTATTCTCACTGGTTCTGGTTCAAAGAAGGATCAAATTAATCAGTGAAGTTTAAGAATCTAACGTGAATAGACACATAAATTCATTAAATAGAGGAATTGGAGGGAGGGAGAGGAGCATTGTTTGAAATTTACTCTCATTGGTTTGGAATCAAACGGGGAGTAATTTACTCTGATAAGTATAAAAATTTGTTGTGTCCTATAGATAGTGGGAGGGTAAGGGGGGGTGAAAAGGAGGAGACTAAAGGGAGGGATTATAAGGGAGGGAAATAGTAGTAAGGGGAGAGGGTAGGTTAAGAAGGGGGGTCACTGGGTGGGAACACTGAGGGAGGGGGCGGTCAAAAGGGAAAACTTCAAGGAGGGGAAGGGAGAAGGAATAAACAAAAACATAAACAGGGGAGGGAATAGGATGGAAGGGAAGAGACAGATAGTCATCATTACTGTGAATGTGAATGGGATGAACTCTCCCATAAAACAGAGGCGGATAGCAGAATGGATTAAAAACCATAATCCTACAATATGCTGTCTTCAAGAAACACATTTGAAACAAAAGGATACCCACAGGGTAAAGGTAAAAGGTTGGAGTAAAATTTATTATGCCTCAGCTAAAGTAAAAAAAGCAGGGGTAGCAATACTTATCTCAGATAAAGCAAAAGCAAAAATAGATCTAATTAAAAGAGATAAGGAAGGAAACTATATCCTACTAAAAGGCACCATTGAGAATGAAGCAATATCACTACTTAATATATATGCACCAAGTGGTATAGCATCCAAATTCCTAGAGGAGAAGTTAAAGGAATTAGAGGAAGAAATAGATAGCAAAACTATACTAGTGGGGGACCTTAATCTCCCCCTCTCTGAACTCGATAAATCTAACCACAAAATAAACAAGAAAGAAGTTAAGGAGGTGAATAGAATCTTAGAGAGACTAGATATGATGGATCTCTGGAGATCATAAATTAAGCTGAAAAGAAATTTAGAGACTATTTAGTTTACCCTCTCATCATACAAATGCTGAAATTGTGTACAATTCAATTGAATCTTAATAAATTTGAAAATGATTTTTCTTAATGAAGAAGATAGACATACAATAGAACTTTAGCAATTTCACTTATTTTCCACTGTCATTTACCAATCTAACATCTATGTGGTTGAACTTGGCATGGACTCCATGCTCACTCATCCCAACCCATCTTCACACTGGCCAGTCTGGGTTCCCAGAGAAAGACCATAATTGTATGGTCATTCTCGAACTCCCTCAAGATCTTGGTATTACATCTTGTGAAAGGATTCTGGAGTCTGAATACAGATTGAAGCAAATTATTTGCTCTCTCTCTCTCTCTTTTTAAAAATTGTGTTTTGTTTTGTTTCTTCTTTCTCGTGGTTCACCCCATTGGTTAAATTTTTTCTTTAGAACTTGACTATTGTGAAAATATGTTTCATGTAAAGGTATGTGTAGAACCTTTATTGGATTACATGCCATTTGGGGGGGGGGAAGGGGAAGAGTAGTGGGAGAAAATTTGGAACTCAAAAAACCTGTGGAACTGAATATTGTAAACTAAAAATAAAATAAATTTAAATGGGGGAAAAAAGAATAGAACAGAAAAAAAAAATCTTAGTGTTAGCTCTTTCGTAGGGGATTCGCTCCCCTCTATTTGCCTTTATGATTCTTGAACCTCCACCGATACACTTTGGTTTACCCAAATCCAGCCATTCACAATTATAGCACAACTATATTAGATCTTAAATGTAATCATTTACTTAACACTAAGAAAACAGCATAACATTAATCACAATAACAAAGGTAACCATATAAGGCAAATGAAGGAACAATAACTACATCCAAGGACATACACACAACTGAGTCATATTGTTCCACTAATTTATTCTGTCAGTATCTGTAAGTGAAAGTGGCTCCTTAGTATAGACAGATAATAGGGAATAGGGGTGGGTAAGTGGGGCAGTGAGTAGACCACTGGCCCTGGAGTCAGGAGGACCTGAGTTCAAATCTGGCCTTAGACACTTAACACAAAAACTAGCCATGTGACCTTGGGGAAGTCACTTAACCCCAATTGCCCTCCAAAAAAAGCAAAGAAAAACAAAGGATAAAAAGGAAGCCTATGAGTGAGGAAAACCCTATATGAAATGTAATTGAGGGGGCGGAGCCAAGATGGCAGAGTAGAAACAGCTCATCCAAGCCACTCTGCCCCCAGATTCCCCCAAAACTATGTAAAAGGGGACTCTGAACAACTTCTGGAGCCCCAGCACCCACAGAACGACACAGAGAAGCTAACCTCCAGCTGAGGACAGCCCAGCAGCCCTGCAGGAAGGACCAGCACAGCACTCTGGGAGCCAGCAGCACGCAGCGCGCAGAGCGGGGAGCTGAGCTGAGCGGAGCCCAGGTCCCTGTGTGCCGAGGTTTTAGCCCCAGGGCGGCAGGGCCAGCAGCTGGCTGGAGAGACCCCAGAACACCAGCAGCTGTGGCGACTCCAGAATTATCAACATAGACAAGCCTACGACAAAGTAAGAGGTTAGTGTGCTATGGACTTGGGGACCAGTATTTGGGGAATGCATTGGCTCCCACCCCTGGGGGCTAGAAGCCACTGAGGAGACACGCCATTTTGTAGTTTTCAGAGGCAGCTCCAGCCCCTGGCCTGCAAACTGTAGGGAGATCCAGAGATCAGTCTTGGGGGGTAATGGCTCTTGCTTTAACCTCCCTGGATCTGGATTGTGATCTAGGGTGGAAGTCATGGGTGGGTTTACAGCTTGCCAGAAACGGAAGTTGCCCCCCACACGTTCGGGATGAAAATTCCTCTATCTGGCCTTAAAGCCATAGTGTGGCAACAAGCCCAAAAGTCAAGTAATTAAGTGGCAACATGCCAAGGCAAAGGAAACAGAAAAATGCAACCCTAGACTCCTATTTTGGGGGCATAGAGCAGGAAAAGGACTGTGAGATCAGAAGTCCTGCTCCAAAAGCCCCAGGGGAAAACATGAGCAGGTTGCAGGCCATAGAGGACCTGAAGAAAGACTATAAAAATCAAATAAGAGAAGTGGAGGAAAAATTGGAAAGAGAAATGAGAAGGATGCAGGAAAAGTATGAAATGAGGGTCAACAGCCTGACTGAGGAAAACAACACCTTAAAAAATAGACTAACTCAAATGGCAAAGGAGGCCCAAAAGGGCAATGAGGAGAAGAATGCCTTAAAAATTCGAATTTGCCAGATGGAAAAAGAATCTCCAAAGTTCACTGAGGAGATTCATTCCTTCAGAGTTAGACTGGAGCAAATGGAAGCTAATGACTTTATGAGAAATCAAGATTCTGTTAAGCAGATCCAAACAAATGAATGATTAGAAGGCAATGTGAAATATCTCATGGGAAAACCACTGACCTGCAAAATAGATTCAGGAGAGACAATTTAAAAATTATTGGACTACCTGGAAGCCATGATCAAAGAAAGAACCTAGAAATCACCCTTCAAGAAATTCTCAAGGAAAAATTGCCCTGATGTTTTAGATCCAGAGGGCAAAATAGAGGTTGAAAGAATCCACTGATCACCTCCTGAAAAAGATCCCAAAAAGAAAACTCCCAGGAATATTATAGCCAGGTTCCAGAATCCCCAGATCAAGGAGAAAATACTACAAGCAGCCAGGAAGAAACAATTTCAATATTGTGGAAACACAATCAGAATAACCCAGGACCTGGCAGCTTCTACACTGAGGGATCGAAGGGTATGGAATATGGTATTCCAGAGGGCAAAAGAACTGGGAATGAGCCCAAGGGTCACCTACCCAGCAAAACTGAGTATTTTGTTTCAGGGGAAAATATGGTCATTCAGTGGAATAGAGGACTTTCAAGCATTCTTGAGGAAAAAACCAGAATTGAATAGAAAATTTGACATCCAGACACAAGAAGGAAGAGATGCCTGAGAAGGTAATCAGGGAAAAGAAATCAAAAGGAACTTATCAAAGCTGAACTATTTACATTCCTATATGGAAAAGCAATAACTGTGACTGATGATATCCTTCTCACTATGAAAATAATGGAAGAAGGGTGTGTGGTCATATGAATACATATGTGAATGTGTGTGTATATGGTTACAGTTATATATGGATAGAGGGCATAGGTTGAATTTGTTGGGAAGGGAGAATACTCAAGGGATGAAATTATGAGGTGAGAGAGGAAAGTGGCAAGAGGAGATGGGGAGAGACAGGGTAGGGTAAACTATCCTATGTGGAAGAAGCAAGGGGAAGTGGCTGCAAGGGAGGCAGAGAATAGGAAGGCTAAAAAGGCAAAACCACATTCTCATTGAATTTGTTTCAGGGAGAGAATGACATACATACTAAATGGAATATCTCAACCAGCAGGAGAATAGGGGGAAGGGGGATGAGAGGAGGGATGATGGATGGGAGTGCATCCTTGGGGGGAGGGGAGGTTGGAAATACCCACTATAGAAGGGGGACAGGATCTTGTAGGGAATGGACCAGGTGTGGGGTGGGATGAGTGGGAGGGAATTATAAGCAGCCTTGTACAGTATATCTACTATGATAATGTTTTGCATAGCTAGACATGTACAACATATACTGAATTACTTATCTCCCAAGAGGGAATGGGTGACAAGGGAGGAAGGAAATGGATCTGAAATTCGAGGTCTTAACATTAAATATTTCAAATATATATAAATACTATTATTAATACTCCTTTGCTTCTAATTGGGAGATAAGATGTGCAGACATTGGGACACAAAGATTCACCTTCCTCTAATGGATAAGTCGTAGTGGGTATGGGAGAAGGTATGGGAGAGAGCAGATTGGAGGAAGTGATATCTTGTGGGACTGCTATTCTGGGAGTTTGGGTAGGGGAATAACAGGGGGAAAATGATTGTAACTCAAAATGTGGTGGAAATGAATGATGTAAAACAGAAGTTAATAAAACATTTGTTCAAAAAAAAAGAAATATAATTCAAGTCACTGGAAATAGAAACTTCAATCTCTACTTTCTGTCTCAAAAATGCTCATAAAATTTGTTTCATGAACTACTTCTTGGTTGAAGAGATATTCCATTGCTAAAACCTAGTTAATCCACGTTATACTTGTCACCTCACTGCAAATGATAATACAGGAAAACTAGTCAGTCTACAATTTGACCTCTATGGTGCCCTGCTTCCAAGCTACTCTTCTGTCCAAATGGACTCATTCCTCAACAGCACCTGTATAAGTTACCATCCTTTCCAGTTTTAGGCTGAAATAATGTTAAACTCTATTCGGAAAAACAGGCAATGGCCTTTATTCTAAAGTGGGTACAAACTTCTCCAAATCTGACTTTTGAAGAAGAATTCTTCTCTCCCTCAGAAACAATGGATGGCAAATCATAGAATGATCTTTCTCTGTCATTCAATAAGTATTTACTATTAGTTAGGCACTGAGATAAGCACAGTAGATACAAAGAAAAGCAAAAGTATAAATGAACAGTCCTGGCTCCCAAGAAGCTCTCATTCTAATGAGGGAAGAAAACATATAGATAACTACAAAAAGAAGATAGATGCAGGATAAATTAGAGATAATCACAGAGGAAGGCTTTTGAATTAAAGGGGTAAGGAAAGAATTCCTACATACAGAATAAGGAATCTAGTCTGTGATTTCAAGGAAACCAGGAATACCATGAAGGAGAAAGTAGAAGACAGAATTCCAGGTGTGGGAGACAACAAGTACAAATCAAAAGAAGTGAGAGATGGAATTTCTTGTGTAAGGAAGAACAAGATAGTCAGAGTACATGGAAGGGAGTAAAATATAAGAAGACTGGAAAGGTCAGAAGGGGCCATATTATGCACAGTTTTGAAATCCAAACAGAGTATCTATTATTTTATTTTGATGTTAATAGGGAGTGATTGGAATTTAGTGAATAAGAGAAAAGTGTTCAGATCTATGCTTTAGGAAGATCATTTAGTTGTGTGGAGGATGGAATGGAGAAGGAATAGACTTGAGGCAGGGAAATAAAACAGAAATATTACAATAATCTAGCCATGAGATTGATCATGGCTTGCGTAAGGGTGGCAGAATTTTCAGTAGAGAGAAGGTGGTATATACAAGATATATTATCAAGTTATAATCAGTAGTACATGGAAACTGATTTGATACAGATGTGAGAAACAGTAAAGAACTGGGGATAGCACACCTAGGTTTTGAACCTGTATGATTTCTGTTATATACAGCTTCTTTTTTATTAATTTGTTTATTTTTATTTTACAAGATTCACAGCTTCTTTTTAAAATACATAAAACCTTTAATATTATAGTAAGAAAATGGTCCTGCTTCTCTGTTTCCTTCCACACTTCTTTTTCTCTTTTGGTTTTTTTTTTTTATTTCATTGATCTTATTTTTTCTTCTTGTAATCTTTTCATCACTATCACTATCCACTAAGCCTCTTCTCCATCCCTTCCCCCCAAAAGAAACTCTACCTTGTAAAAAAAGTATATTCAAGAGAAAAAAATTAATACATTGGCAATATCTGTGTGACTCTTTCTGCACCTGTAGCCCATCATGTCTCTGCTGAGAGGTAGGAAGCATGCTTCATCATCAGCTTTCTGATTTCATGATTGGTTATTGCATTTGTGAATATTTTAAATTTTTTTTCAATTTTATATAATCACAATCAATCTTTTGTTTGGTTGAATATCTCCCTCTCCAACTCATATCTGTTAAAAGTGTTGCCTTCTCTTTTTCCCTAATTTGTTATCAATATAACATTTTATATTTAAGTGAAGTATCAATTTGGAGCTTATCTTATAGGAGTATGAAGTGTAAGGTAGTATTCTAAACTAAATTTCTGCCAACTACTTTCCAATTCTCTCTGACATTTTAAATTAGTGAGTTCTCACTTCAATAATTGGTGTCCTTGGATTTTTTCAAAACATTTTTTCAAACATTATACAAAAATATTTATTTTATGCTGATTCTTATTTACTTAATGCTTTTCATTGATCACTTTTCTATTGTTTAATCAGTAGCAATTCATTTTGACAATTGCTGATTTGTAATTAATTTCATATCTGTTACGCTGAGGTCCTCTTTATTGTTTTATTGCCATTGTTTCCCTTGAACTTATTGATTTTTTCCTTTAGATGAATTTTAGATAGATAAATGAATAAAGCATTTGTTAAGTGTCACCAGTTCGGAGGGAGGAGGTATCACTTCTCCCATTCTAAGCCTAGCTGCAGGTGACACTTAAAATAAGGAAATTATAAATGATTTCCACAGCTGCTTTTAGTGACACTAGGATCATAGATTTAGTCTTAGAGCTCACTGAATCCCAAACCCCTCATATTAAAGATAAGGAAACTGAGGCCCTAAGAGTTTAAGTATTTTGCCCAGAGTCATAGAGCTAGTGTTTGAGGTGGGAGTTGGAACCTAGGTCTTCCTAAGTTCAATTCCAATATTCTATCAATTAGGTACATTTCCTGTCCAGAACCTAACCATCCTGAGTGAAGACAAGAGGTAGACCAAGTTGGTAAAATGTAACTTTGGAGGAAGGATATTCTTGGCCAAGTTTCTCTTTTGAGCGTAGTTGTGTTTTCTCATACTTTGAGTGATTTATTTTGGTGTCCTTTGGGCCAAGTATTAGGAATAAAGAATACTCAGGCAACGTGGCTATGATGTATATGCATTACAAGTTCAGGAAAATCACAATCTTTGGTATCACCTTCTAAGTCATTCACTGTTCTTTAGTTCATGTTTTGGACACTCATTATTCAATGGCCTTCCCTTTTTGAATTTCTGTACATGGGCTCGTATTTATGTCTTTTCTGAATTTTTCCAAATCTGTTTCCTTAGTACCTGGAAATTGATTTACCCTTCCTACTTCAGTAGCTAGGGAAATGTATGAAATCTCATTTATAAAGGCTTCTCAACATACAGCTTTTGTCTGATTAATGAAAGTTATCACACACTTGAAAATGTTATCCCATCCTTAAGTGATTACAAGTCTGATGAGGAAAAAAAAAATTAAAACTGTCAGTGTTCAAGTGTTATCTGTTAAATTTAGAACCCTATTCACAGTGCATGAAAAATTTGTACCTACTCAGTCATGAAACTACATATTTGAATATGTAGATAAAGGTAAATTTTTCTGATATGCACAAATAAGGTTACAAAATGCACTGTGTTTTTAGGACTCAGATAAAATGTACTAGTCAGTAGTTTCCTATGAGTGAATCAGAAGCTATACATAAATCTTACCATCTCATATGACATATCTCGAGTCTTTTTCTGACATTATCTTTCCTTTTCCAGGAAATTCCTTTGATTATTGATAGAGTTCTCAGTGGGTAGGTAAATATAAATGACATTGATGTTAATTCTCTTACCACTTTGAACACTAGTCATCACTACACACACGAACACACATACACACATATATACACATACACACATATGCACATATACACATATGCACACATATGCACACTCCCTTGTTCTTGGTCCATAAGACATCAGTATAATTTAACCAAGTTAACTCGGTCCATGGCCCACAACCTTCACAAACTCTGAGTTAGTGTTTTTCTTATGTTTTATGTCATCTCCACTATTAAGACTGTGAGCTTCTTGAGGGACTGTCTTCTACCTTTTATTGTATTCCTAGTGCTTAGCATAGCGCATAGCACATAGTAGGCACAAAGTCAATGCTTCCTACATGTGTAGATTTGGAGACCACACATACTAGGGAATTGAAAAGTCCTCCTTTGGAAAGGAGCTAGAGTTTGCACATACATTCCATGAATGACTTTGTAAGATTTCAGGTAAGAAAGAGCATGTCTATGCCAGACATAGACTTGTGTCACCATTTTTCATCAACTGTTTCTGGGGGAAGAAACAAAATTCCAGGGGAACAGACAAATTCCAACCATAGAAACCTCCAGTCCTCTCAGAATAATTCAGGTCCAGTTCACTCTGATGAGTTAGATAAAGCAAAGGGGATGAGAGAGACACAGAGAGAGAGAGACAGAGAAAGAGACAGAGAGACAGAGAGAGAGAGACAGAGAGAGACAAAGAGAGAGAGACAGAGACACAGAGAGACAGAGACAGACAGACAGAGAGACACAGAGAGACACAGACACAGGGACAGAGAGAGAGAGAGAGAGAGAGAGAGAGAGAGAGAGAGAGAGGAAGGGAAGGAAAGTGTAGGGAAGGGAAGGGAAAGGAAGGGAAGGGAAGAGAAGAGAAGAGAAGAGAAGAGAAGAGAAGAGAAGAGAAGAGAAGAGAAGAGAAGACAAGAGAAGAGAAGAGAAGAGAAGAGAAGAGAAGAGAAGAGAAGAGAAGAGAAGAGAAGAGAAAGGAGAGGAGACAGACACATGGATATACATGGAGAGAGAGAGAGAGAGAGAGAGAGAGAGCTAGACAGAGAAGACATACAGAGAGACAAAGAAAGAGAAGAGACAGACAAGGAGAGATAGAGACAAACAGAGACACAGAGATAGACAGACACACATAGAAGCAGAAACAGAGAGATAGAGACACAGAACAATAGCTAGAAACAGCAAGAAACAGAGACACACAGAGAGACAAAGACAGCAATAGAGTCAAAGACAGGTAGGCAAGGCCCTAGAGGAAACAAAGAGCTACCTCTGCTCTGTGTGTGTGTGTGTGTGTGTCTGTGTCTGTCTGTCTCTCTTTCACACACACACACACACACACACACACACACACACACACACACATACACACACAACTTATGTGCAATTCAACTCAAACACATTTGATTAGCATTTATTGGAGACCTACTGTATTCCAGGCTCCATAAAAAGCACTGGGAATAAAAAAAGATGAAATCCTAATAGTCCATGCCTTTGAGGAGCTTACTTACATTCTTCTCATGGAAATCAAAATTCACACAGAACACTTATAAGTTGACAAAAACATATATACAGAGGAAATACTACGTAATTTGGGGGGAGGGCTAGAGTACCAACCATTAGGGAGATCCAGAAAAGCTTCTTGCATAAGACACCATTTGTCTTGTGCTTTTAGAGGAACCTGGTGAATTTTTGTGCCAGAGATGAAGAGGGATAGCATAAGAGAGAGCCATGAACAAAAGTGTGGATGGGCATGGAAAGGGAACAATCATTAGACCAATTTGGTTGGAATTTAGGGGGAAACAGTATGAGGTTGTGGCTATGAGAGACTGAGAAGTGAATGGATATAATAACATTATTGCCAAATTACTACATTGAATATTTATCAGGTTGTATAGATTTAACTCTGCCATGAATTCCATAATCTTATGTCTGAGTGTGTTTTTCCATATCCAATAGTGCCTATTCCTTTCTTATGAGGATTTGCTTGTAATAAATACTTATTTTCCAGAATTTTCACAAAAGTACACATATATGTATGTATATATAAAATCTTCTGTATGTATACATATACCTATATTCATACATCCTAGATAGAATTACTAGTAATTTTAGGGTAGAATAATAAAAAAAACACTATGAGAAAATTTATATATTTTATTCTTTTCATGTTGATTTGTGAGAGGACATCACATACTTTATCATAATATTCAAATGCAGAATTACATTCCACAGTAACTCTAGTAGACTAAGGCCTAGCACTCAAATGTATATTGATTCTATTTATTCTTGTACTTCCTTTGTATGTCTCCAAGTTTTCTTTTTTGAGTGAAAGGAAGGGTATAATTTTGCTCCCTTTTATTATAACCCCCCTCGAAGTATATCTAACTTCCTTATAGACTAATCTGTTTACTAGGAGATGTTTTAAAGGAGATGGTTTTAAGTACCATTTAGCTTAGTTCAAGAAAAGGGTGCTGTATTTGAAGTTAGGTTTAAATCTTGGCTGTGCCTCTTACTATCAGTATAATTTTTGAGAAAGTAAAAACTTTCCTGCACTACAGCTTCCTCATTTGTAAAAGAGTAAGATTGTACTAAATAATCCCTGAAGTCATTACCAGATCTCAGTAAAAGAATCTAGGATGTAGGGTTCTAATGCAAACTAAGAACTGACAAGTCCATCCAATTTCAAGATTTAAGTTCAAAGTATTCTAATAAATCTCCCAAAAGCCCTTTCACCCTTAAAATGATCTACATAAATGTAAGTATAGTGAACTATTTTTTTTTTTTTTGGAAAGGGCAGAAGGGAAAAGAAGAGATACACAGAGACAGTCAGAAATACAAAATGAAACAGAAAAAGAAGGAGAAAGAGGAGATAGGAGAATGAAGATAAGGATATGGAAGGCAATGAGGAGGGAGACTAGGAGAAGAAAGAGGAAGAAGGAAAGAGAATAAAAAAGGAAGGAAAGAGAAAGAAGGTGAGGAAGAAATAAAAATGGAAAAAGGAGAAAATGAAGCAAGAAGAATGGAGAAAAGAAAGAGAAGAGACAAAGACAGGAAGAAGGAAGATGGAAAGGAGAAAGGAACCAAGGAAGAAGGGGAAAAATGAAAGGAAGGAAGGAAAGAAGCAAGAAAAATGAATGCATTTAATTAAGTGACCAAACTTCATATTTCATATTTCATTTCCAGCTGTCATTTTTTAATGTTCCTATTATTTGCGAAAAGTCTTGTTGAGTCAGTTCAATGATCCCCCATTATATTCAACAAAGCTGTTTACATTTCAACTTCCATGCAAAAGTAGAAATAGCAATCATATTTTATCAGCAATCAACATTTATCAATATTTACAATACTAATAACGGTTTATTCCTGTATTGAAAATATGGTAAGATAAACAAAATGCCTCTGATTTCCAGAAGGCTGTATCTAAGAAATGCTAAGTTTATATAGTAAATTACAATGAAGATAATAAAATTAGTTGTACTTATAAAAAGCTATTACTCTGTTGGAAGTAGAAAATTCTGCTACTTTCCTGTCTGCATCAAAAGAACCATTGATTTGGGTTAAAATATATTTTGATATGTGAGAACTAATGCTAAAAAGGAAAATATTTGTTTAAATGGGTCTACTCTATCATTTTTTTCCCAAAATAAAAGACTTGCATTAAGCGTGTGTAAACATCATAATTTAAATATGGAATCAATAGATATTACAAGAGGGAAAATGTGTAATGACATAAATTCAGCTTAAGAATTAGTACTTTTTGAAATGTTTTCCTTTTACTTCATAAAAATCGTATGTAGTTGGCTAAATGCCATAGTGTGTTAGGAATGCAATTTGCATTTTTAAATCTGGTAAATGTTAATTAAATATAGTTGCTCTAAAAAGACTTCAAAAATCACAGTGCATTTAATAGTGCTTAACTTAAGATCTGTACATTATGTAAAGAAGAATTCTTCCAGTCATATTAATATTTTATATGTATGCACCATGTATAACAACTATTACAAGTTAAATAGTAGCATATAATGATCACTTAACTATTGATTCCAATATAATGATCTCAGCCAAACACTTGAATCTTTGTTCTTTCATTTGCTTCATCTATTTTTCTTCTTAACTTAAAGACCTGAGTAAGGGTCAAGCATATGTATTTCATGGAAGAAAAGCAATGTTTTTGTATTTTAACAGGTTTAAGGGAAAATGGCCTCCTGTAAAATCAACTCACTCTGCCATGCTGGGGCTAAAGTCTTGGACATGCAAATCTACAGGGGGCTAAGGGAGGAGCATGAGGAAGAAGCATATGAACTGCATTTTAATTTGAAAAAATCTCCCACAGATGGGATATAGCATGTTCAGTTCAACTTCAGATTTTTGGATCCAAGAAATTAAAGTATGTTAATGGCATATTTTAAATATATTCAGTGTATATTTATTTTGTGGAAATGACACAAAGATGGTTATAAAATCTTCCTTGCACATAAAAATGAATAGAGCACTACTTCAGTTTTGCCATGGAAGTATTAATACTAGAAAACTGGGATTTAAGTATACTTTGACAGACCAAACAAAATTAAAAAATTAACCTATTTCCATCAAGCATTTCTGTGAAGGCAGAGAATACTTATAAATGGGACCTGTTGAACACTATGGACAATTTTACCAAATGCTGCTGAATTCACATTGATGAATATCTGTTTTGATACAGTGCCAACTTGAACATGATTATTCATTGGGGTGGCTAAGTGGTGCAGTGAATAGAGCATAACCCTGAAATCAGGAGGACCTGAGTTCAAATTTGGCTTCAGACTCTTAACACAAAAACTAGCCATGTGACCTTGGGCAAGTCACTTAATCCCAACTGCCCTCCAAAAAGCAAAAAAAAAAGAACATGATTATTCATCCATAATAGAGTCATTGACTCTTGTTTAGAATAAAGATTGATTGTGATTGAACAGTTAAAAGTGAAACCCAGATCAGTCAATTGTGGATTATTAGTCCCTACTTTATCTTCCTCAAAGGTTAGTGACATTTCAAATAGCAAAATGTAGTTGGGAGAATTCCATTCTCCCAACATGTTTCCCTCTAGCCTCAATCTTTTTTTCCCAATGTGGACGAGTGTAGGAAATGTTCAAAAGTTCATCGTGCAGGCATGGTGGAGAGATCAATTGAGTAGGAGTAAGAAAGAAGTAGATTTATTTGAAACATGAACTTATTAGTTGTGTGATCCTGGGCATATCACTTA
This sequence comes from Gymnobelideus leadbeateri, assembly GCA_011680675.1. Taxonomy (NCBI): domain Eukaryota; kingdom Metazoa; phylum Chordata; class Mammalia; order Diprotodontia; family Petauridae; genus Gymnobelideus; species Gymnobelideus leadbeateri. The sequence continues at coordinate 337,714 of WOXC01010068.1, forward strand.
CCATTTTTTGAGTCTCATTTTTCATCTGTGAAACAGAAAGAGTAATGCCAATAGTGATCCTCTCATATTATACTAAGAGTTAAATGAATTAATGTACATAAAGTGCTTCAGAAACTTTAAAGTGGTATATAAAAGACAGCTATTATTAGTGTTGTTATTACTTCAACATGGCTCCATTTTAAATGCCAGTGAGAATTACTGAAGGCTTCTGGAAATTGTAATATGTACATATGCAACCTATGTTTTAAATGACACTCTGTCACTATTGAGCTATACCTAATTATGACCAATCATCCCTCCTTCAACAGTCATTCAGCACTAACTCCTTCCTTAGCCCAGGGGGCCCTGGGTCTTCAAGGAAAAATCACAATAAGTCCTCCAGACAAAAGCATTGGTGACCCATGACTGAGGATGTTTGTTTCTCTTAGCTATTACTGTCAGTGATCAATATGAAACTATCTGCCCTTAGGTGATTTGTGGACACCACAAATATCACTCTAGGTTTATTGGTTTTCTGACTTTAACATCCTGTGATGGACTAGATTATATGACTACATAAATACTTACTAAGCACAGTCGCTTTCACTTATCAGGAGACCACTTGTGTGATAAGCTCAACTATGTTGAATTCAATGAAGAACTTAGGAATGGGGAAAAGTGTGTGTGTATTTATATACAAAGGACTTTTGAAAGGAAACATATAATATATACTTCATACCATGAAGTTCTTTAGATCTTCTTTAACATTCTTAATAAGAACATATTTAGTTTTATTTTAAACATATTTTTTATAAACTTTACCATAACTTATATAGTATTATAGGTTGTAGTTTACAGACTAAGGAATTTGACTCTAAATCCTCCTGAATCCAATACTATAAACACATTAGATGGTCTCTCTCTGGTTTTCAATTAAAAATAACAAATTAAAAAGTCATTAGGTGGGAAACTGATGGAGGCAGAAGAAGTGATGACTGAATGAAAAAACACATTTACTGCATGTGGGAGGCACCGTGGCAAGGTAGAAAGAGGAGTGTCTTTTGATTCACAAGCTTTATTTGAACAACATTCATTTGACAATGGACGAATCATTTAATCTCTCCTTAACTCTATAGGTCTAAGTTATGAATTTCAGATCTGTATTCAAGAAAATTATTTATTTCTACATTTGTCCACACTTGATTGAATTGTTGCTTGTGTATTAGGACCAATATTCTTCTCCCCCCCCAAAAAAAAAGCCAAAAACTTCCCCAGAAATCCCAACAACTTTCTTGTAATGAAGTCCAGAGTCTATGTAGTTCTAGATGATGCTTAATGTATAAATGTATGTATAAAAATATTTTTACTATTTAGAATATTGTAACTACAAATTCCAGCCTTCCTAAATGAACTAATATTGCTTTTTATAGAATGAATATTTGCATCAGTACTCAACTGTATTCATAAATTGAAGAGCTTACCTGTCTCATGTTGGAATCCATTTAAAGTTTCTCTCCCTTGTCACCTACCTCCATCTAGGTCAGTATTCATACACAGAGTCTCAAGGAAAAATTGTAAGTTCATCTGAGCAAAGGCTCTATTGTTATATCCCAAGAGAACTAGCTCTCAGGACTAACTGTCTTAGTAATGGCAAAAGCTATTTAGAAGATAAAGAGAGTTCATCAGAATTTTTACTGTTTGATTTCCAGTTTGCCAATGCATTTTATTGATATTTCACCATTTTTTCTTCTATCTCTAAACTTCTATTAAGATTTCTCTCTTCAGGGGTGGCTAGGTGATGCAGTAAATAGAGCACCAGCCCTGAAGTGAGGAGGACCTGAGTTCAAATCCGGCCTCAGACACTTAACACAAAAACTAGCCGTGTGACCTTGAGCAAGTCACTTAACCCCAATTGCCCTCCAAAAAGCAACATCAACAAAAAAAGATTTCTCTCTTCTTCCAAAGTTCCAAAGTTGTGCAAATGCTAACATACAGGGTTTTTTTTTTAGCACCTTAGTTCATATAGACAATAGATTTTTGCATCCGAAGCAGAGATTAAAACAAAATTGCCTTTAAGATATTATACTCTTCATCCCATCTAGCAAATCATCACCAAGAATCTTTGAGAGCTAGAAAAATGAAACATTCCTATTTACATTAAAGGCAATATCACCATCCTAAGTCATCTACATTTGCAAGATTAGAATTATCCTAAAAATCAAACAATACCATACAACCAAATAAATTAGCAAGTCTCATTGATTGTTCCTCCAAACCTTTCTCTACTCACAAGTTGATTTTAATTTGGTCTCTCTTATCTCTCCAAGTTATTGCAATAGCCTCTTAGTTGGTTCCTGCCTCAAGAGTCTCTCCATTCCAATACAACCTCCGCACAGCTGACAGAGCAATTTTCCTAAAATATGCCACCCTATACTCAAATGGTAATTCCTTATTGTCTGTAGGACTCAATGCAAACTCCTCTCTTTCATCTACTAATCCATCAGTGGTGCTAACACTCCATTTTATGCTTCAGAAGGCCCCTGAGGATTCCAGACTCTACCATCTAATCCCCAATAACTGACCTGAGACATCAGTCCTCTGTGCTACCTCACTATGGAGGAGAATCCCCGTGCTTTTTGCCATGTATTCTGTGGTACTGCAATGCTCCAGCAGCCATTCAGAGAGATACTTCCTTTTGTCTCTTTCCCCAGTTATCTGAGGCTTCAGACCTCTGAAGTACTCTTTGGATGGCTGGCAGAGACCACCTCAAGACACAGACTTGAGCAGTGTTCAGTCTAATCTTCAACCCTCCCTAGACCTCTATTGACTACAACAAATATACTTCAATAAATAGCATTAGGTTTCAAAAACACTCTGTATGTGCACTTTCTTTCCTGGTTGCAGTGGCTAATTGATCTCAACATTGCTTATTTACAGAACAATTGTCACTAAATGTAGGAAGCAATATAAATACAAGATAGCAATAATTATTTATGTTATTTTTGGTCAACCTGAAAAGTGACTCTGGCTTCTTTTCTTTTTTTTTTAATTTTTTTTTTTTGCTTTATTAATTAATTTATTTTTTTGGAGAGGCAATTTGGGTTAAGTGACTTGCCCAAGGTCACTTGGCTAGTTTTTGTGTTAAGTGTCTGAGGCCGGATTTGAACTCAGGTCCTCTTTACTCCAGGGATGGTGCTCTATTTACTGCACCTAGCCACTCCTCTGGCTTATTTTCTAAAAGGAATAGGATAACATTTCATTCTCGAACTTCCTGGTGAGAAAACTTTCTTTACCAGTGCATATCAGCAAGTAGTCTGTAACCTAGGGTCTTGGAGAAGTTAAAAGCCCTTCCTGGAGTTACACAGCTAGTATCAGTCAGAGGCAAGACTTGGATCCAGGTTTTCCTGATATTTTATTTTGGCTCCCTGTTTTGTGTAAGATAGAAATATACACACAGAGAGAAATAAATATGTGTAGATATAATATATTATGTATATATATATATATGCATACATGGATCTAAGCATAAATATGTATTCTACATATTTTAAACTTTTATGGTATCATGTATTATATGTGAATATGTATATAAAACACTATACTTGTATAATACATGTAGATATACCCATACATATATATATATATGCATGCATTTATAAACACACACACATACACACATATAAACTGCTAATGAAAACTGATTTGTTTGATATAGACCTAGGCCCACAGGATACATGTGTGCTAACGCTCATCTACCCAGTCACCAGACATTACCTTGCATGGCACAATTGGATTTAAGCATCCTGGTCCTTGCCATTCCTTCCTCATTCTCTGTGATGCAATTCAGAAAATTCTGTCTTTCTCTTTTTATATAGATGCACATGAATATTTCTCTCTCACTCTCCATATTATAAATGTGTTTATATTATATATGTGTATATAAATATAAACATGTGCATTATATATGTATGTACACATATATGCATGTATGTACACATATCAGGGGTAGCTAGGTGATGCAATGAATAAATGCCATGCCTGAAGTCAGAAAAACCTAAGTTCAAATATGGATTCAGATACTGAATACTTGTGTGATCCTAGGCAAGTCACTTATCCCTGTCTGTCTTAGTTTCCATATCTGTAAAATGAGTTGAAGAAGGAAATGACAAACTACTCTAGTATCTTTGCTAAGAAAACCTTAAAAGATGTTATAAAAAGTCAGACATGATTGAAACATGACTAAACAACATGTGTGTATAAATACATCTGCATCTATATACACATATATGTATGATGTATATCTACAAATATATATATATGTATGATATATGTGCATATATATGAGGGAGATGATAGATGAATTACTCTACTAAAATTATATTCCAAGGCTTTATCATTGCATGATGGTATGTGACCTTAAGTTCTCAAGGCCAGTCCAATGGAATGAAAACTCTGGAAGTTCTATCCACTGAAAAAGTTTTGAATCTGAACTTGGGCACAGACCGTGTGTCTGTTGTCTGAAAATAAACTTAGTTAAATACAGAGACACAAGATTGGCCATGGGGTCATGAATTTTTCTGCCAAAGCAACTCCCAAAGACCATTAATTAAATCCTAGAAGACCTTCAATCTGCATAGGTGGAGGGTATACCTATCTAATGTTAAAATACTGAGAATAAGGCCTTCAGGGTATTGAGAATGTCCAGTAGCGGCAGAGGTTCTTAAGTTATTTGTGTCATAGACTCCTTGGTAGTCTGGTGAAGCCTATGGACTCCTCAGAATGTTTTTAAATGCATAAAATAAAATACACAGGGTGACAGAGGAAACCAATTATATTGAAATATACTAATCAAATTAAGAACACTTGCTTAGCAGGATTTATGGGAGGATTTAGATAACAGTTGCAGGCAATAAGAATATATGAGTGAATTTTAATGTAACTTGTTGGGTGAAATGCCCACATCAAAGAAATCATTGATAAATAGGAATATGTAGACAAAATCTCTCACTGCCTCCAAACTTAAAGTCAAATTATGTTGGACGTTACATTCCTCTTAACAAGCCCATGAGAACCCTGCATCATCTCTATACCATAACAAAATAGAACTTTAGTGGATGGACATTTTTAATCTCTATCTATAGAATCATATACCCAACAGTAGATAATTCTATAGTTTAGGCTTTTAGAAAAGGCAAAGGATAATTTACATAACTGAAGGAAAATGGCAGCAAAAACAACTTGATTAAAGACATTTCTCAAGTGGCAGTAACATCTATTTCATTTCATTCTGTTAGGAAATAAATAAAACCTAAAATCTACTTGCGAGAATCCACACAAATCCCCAACCTCAATATGTAGTGTCAGATGGTCCTTATTACCATAGTAGAATATCTTTGTGAAATTATCTTAAAAATACAGTATGGTCTAACTTTATAAACCACATAATGTCTTCCCAAAGCATCACAAATATGTGTGTATTTTCAAAATGTAGATGCGTACATAAAGAATCATATATTCCATTGCTTCCCATTTCCATATTGAACTAATGCATGCTGTTTGTCACAAATAACCATCTGGCACAATAAGCACTTTGCTTCTCATTGTCATGCTTTTTTGAGTACTTGTGGAGATACAGTTGTTTGAAAATTGACCTCTGTAAGTTGGCTCAGTCAGTAAGTGCAATTGGACTAGGTGATACTAAGATGTTCCTCATGGGGGGGCGGAACCAAGATGGCGGAGTAGAAACAGCTCATCCAAGCCACTCTGCCCCCACATTCCCCCCAAACGATGTAAAAGGGGACTCTGAACACCTTCTGGAGCCCCAGCACCCACAGAACGACACAAAGAAGCTAAACTCCCACTGAGGACAGCCCAGCAGCCCTGCAGGAAGGACCAGTGCAGTGGTCTGGGACCTGGCAGTGTGCAGCATGCAGAGCGCAGGAGCCGAGCCGAGCCCAGGTCCACATGAGCCGACGTTTTAGCACCAGGGCGGCAGGGCCAGCAGCCAGCTGGAGGAACCCCAGAACACCAGGAGCTGTGGCGACTCCAGAATTATCAACATAGACTTGCCTGGGACAAAAGTAAGAGGTTAGTGTCCTATGGACTTTGGGACTGGTATTAGGGAATGCGTTGGCTCCCTCCCTGGGGGCTAGAAGCCACTGAGGACAAACGCCATTTTGTAGTTTTCAGAGGCAGCACCCGCTCCCAGCCTGCAAATTTGTAGGGAGATACAGCGATCAGTCTTGGGGGGTAATCGCTCTTGCTTTAACCTCCCTGGATCTGGATTGTGATCTAGGGTGGAAGTCGTGGGTGGGTTTACAGCTTGCCAGAAACGGAAGTTGCCCCCACACGTTCGGGACGAAAATTCCTCTATCTGGCCTTAAAGCCATAGTGTGGCAACAAGCCCAAAAGTCAAGTAATTAAGTGGCAACATGCCAAGGCAAAGGAAACAGAAAAATGCAACCCTAGACTCCTATTTTGGGGCATAGAGCAGGAAAAGGACTGTGAGGTCAGAAGTCCTGCTCCAAAAGCCCCAGGGGAAAACATGAGTGGGTTGCAGGCCATAGAGGACCTTAAGAAGGACTTTAAAAATCAAATAAGAGAAGTGGAGGAAAAATTGGAAAGAGAAATGAGAAGGATGCAGGAAAAGTATGAAATGAGGTCAATAGCCTGACTGAGGAAAACAACACCTTAAAAAATAGACTAACTCAAATGGCAAAGGAGGCCCAAAAGGGCAATGAGGAGAAGAATGCCTTAAAAATCGAATTTGCCAGATGGAAAAAGAATCTTAAAAGTTCACTGAGGAGATTCATTTCTTCAGAGTTAGACTGGAGCAAATGGAAGCTAATGACTTTATGAGAAATCAAGATGCTGTTAAGCAGATCCAAACAAATGAAGATTAGAAGGCAATGTGAAATATCTCATGGGAAAAACCACTGACCTGGAAAATAGATCCAGGAGAGACAATTTAAAAATTATTGGACTACCTGAAAGCCATGATCAAAGAAAGAACCTAGAAATCACCCTTCAAGAAATTCTCAAGGAAAATTGCCCTGATGTTTTAGATCCAGAGGGCAAAGTAGAGGTTGAAAGAATCCACCGATCACCTCCTGAAAAAGATCCCAAAAAGAAAACTCCCAGGAATATTATAGCCAGGTTCCAGAATCCCCAGATCAAGGAGAAAATACTACAAGCGGCCAGGAAGAAACAATTTCAATGTTGTGGAAACACAATCAGAATGGCACAGGACCTGGCAGCTTCTACACTGAGGGATTGAAGGGCATGGAATATGATATTCCAGAGGGCAAAAGAGCTGGGAATGAACCCAAGGGTCACCTACCCAGCAAAACTGAGTATTTTGTTTCAGGGAAAATATGGTCATTCAGTGGAATAGAGGACTTTCAAGCATTCTTGAGGAATAAAACAGAGTTGAATAGAAAATTTGACATTCAGACACAAGAAGGAAGAGATGCTTGAGAAGGTAATCAGGGAAAGAAATCAAAAGGAACTTATCAAAGTTGAACTATTTACATTCCTATGTGGAAAAGCAATAACTGTGACTGATGATATCTTTCTCACTATGAAAATAATGGAAGAAGGGGGTGTGGTCATATGAATACATATGTGAATGTGTGTGTATATGGTTACAGTTATATATGGATAGAGGGCATAGGTTGAATTTGTTGGGAAGGGAGAATACTCAAGGGATGAAATTATGAGGTGAGAGAGGAAAGTGGCAAGAGGAGATGGGGAGAGACAGGGTAGGGTAAACTATCCCATGCAGAAGAAGCAAGAAGTGGTTGCAAAGGAGGGGGAGAATAAGGAAGGCTAAAAAGGCAAAACCACATTCAAATTGAATTTGGTTCAGGGAGAAAATGACATACATAGTAAATGGGATATCTCAACCTGCAGCAGGATAGGGGGAAGGGGGATGGGAGGAGGGATGATGGATGGGAGGGCATCCTTGGGGTGAGGGGAGGTTGGAAGTACCCACTATAGAAGAGGGACAGGATCATGTAGGGAATGGACCAGGTGGGGGGTGGGATGAATGGGAGGGAATTATAAGCAGCCTTGTACAATATATCTATGATAATGTTTTGCATAGCTAGACATGTACAACATATACTGAATTACTTATCTCCCAGAGGGAATGGGTGACAAGGGAGGAAGGAAATGGATCTGAAATTCGAGGTCTTAACATTAAATGTTTCAAATATATATAAATACTATTATTAATACTCTTTTGCTTGTAATTGGGAGATAAGATGTGCAGGCATTGGGATGCAAAGACTCACCTTCCTCTAATGGAAAAGTCGATGGGGGTATGGGAGAAGGTAGGGGAGAGAGCAGATTGGAGGAAGTGATATCTTGTGGGATTACTGTTCTGGGAGGTTGGGTAGGGGAATAATGGGGAGAAAATGATTGTAACTCAAAATCTGGCGGAAATAAAGGATGTAAAACAGAAGTTAATAAAGCATTTGTTTAAAAAAAAATAGATGTTCCTCATGTAGTCAGAACGCACAAGAAGACCAGGGTGGCCAGAAGGCTCATCTATTCACTGCCCCACACAAAGAGTTCTCACTTATGGAGTCCATCACTCTCTCCACCAAGGGCTTCCTCCTGCCATCTTCTCAGTTGTAATAGATAAAAATCTGCTTGAAGCAAGCACTATATTCTCTTTGAACAGCACAATTTTAAAAAATGGTGAATTAAGCTTATTTCCACTCTTCTTTGTATGGCAAGTGTCAGCATGAACTATTCATCCCAGCTTCCCCTAAAAGCCTTCCATATTCTAATTTAACCTTAATCTAGTCATAACTACAGCTCTCAGTGTACGATAATGATGAATTATAATTATTCTGCAAAAAAAGCTCAACCTGGTATACCCCAATTAGTCAGCATGAGGCAAGGAGGTTATTTTTGTTAAAACCTCTGACTTTATTTTCAGGAAGGAAGGATCTATTAATTTCAAGACCACAAGAGCTTGATTCCATCTTCACTATTTTTGCTTGGAATCACTCAAACTATTAAATGTGTCTCTTGGTCTATAATCTTGATGGACACAATGCTGAAAATACATATGTTACTGAGTTAATGAGCACAGCAGTGATAGAGTGATTTTTTTTTTTTGAGAGCACACATATTTTAATGACTCCAGAGCTATAAAATGCAGGCAGCTGGGTGGCCATATGGGTTAGGTAATAGCAGAGATCTTAAAAGTCTAATTCCATATGAATAGGTATGCTACTAAGAATACACAGACTTCAGAATGTAAGTAGGCTTACCACAATTATTTTGGGTCCCGTTCTGCTACTTTGCAGTATTACTTGTGACTATATTTTTCTCTTGTGAATAAAGTAGTTTCAGGCTTTGTGGAATATAGCCAATTTATAGAATGTATAAGGATCCTTTCTTAAACAGTGATATATTGTGGTATGGTGTGGGGGGCAGGGATAGGTCATGTAGCTGGGGAAGAGGTCTGTACTGTCTCCTTTGTATGTATTATCCGGGAAATTTGGCTGACTTCTCTATATCCCAGGAAACTCATTATTGGGATAACCTCATCATCCTATAATACCTCATCAGCCTTGGGCCTCCACCTCATCATTTTCCCCTGATTGGAGAGTGGGGCTATGAACTTCAAATATCTGTTTAAGGAGAGACCCCAGCTCAGACATCTCATTTCTCATTTGGCTGCACTATCTTGGGATTCTTCTAACTGAATTTGCCACTTATGCCTCCTCTTTAGGTACCTTCCCCAACCACCAATCCTCTCCTACCACCTTTCCTCCTTTTCAACTCCCTTTTATATATTGTCTTTCCTCATTAGACTGTAAACTCCTTGAAGGCAGGGACTGTCTTTTTCATATTTGTATCCATAGCAGCACAGTAGGAGCCTAATAAATGTTTATTCATAAACTGATATGCTTAACATTAGAATTGCTACTTAGTCCAAAGAGATTGGGGGCACTGAACTACCCCTTTCTGCAATAAGGAACCTTTCTGTTCTGGATCCATTATATATGTCAGACTAAGATTAGCCTTATTTCTACAGAGAGAGGGAGGCTCCCTTAAAAATAAGCAAAGAACATTCTTCAAGTTGTTATACTCACTCCCCACTCCCATCAATTGCTTGCAGTAATTATTTACGTAAAATCTAGGTTTATGGTCTCTTCAAAAGAAGAGTAGAAAGGTAGTTAGTGTAAAATGTACAATTAACACATAAAAGGAATACTGTTCTAAATACAGGACATTCTCAAAATCAATTATGGGGATATTTAAGACAGCATTTAGTGTCATAGCTTATCATTTTTGTAACATTTATATAATACCTTCTATGTGCCTGGCATTATAGTAAACATTTTTGCAACAAATATTATTGGATCCTCACAATAACACTGGGAGGTAGGTACCATCATTATCCCTATTTTATAGATGAGGAAACTTAGACAAACAAGAGGTTACAGAATTATAAGCTAATATTTATCTGAGACTAGATTTGAATTCAAGTCTTCCTGTCTCCAGGCCATGGACTCTAACCACTATACCAACTAGATGCTGAGAAGAAAGCAGTAGCATTTTGAAGTCCCTCAGTACTTCTATCTGCTTGTTAATAAGTGTCCTGTGTGTGAAAATAACCTTTATCATCCAACTATTACTCACATTTACAAATATTTTTCTTACAACAATCAGTGATATAGTATCAGATAACTGTTAAATAGGAGAGATGGGGGCGGCTAGGTGGCGCATTGAGTAAGAGCGCTGGCCTCAGAGTTGGGATGACCCGGGATCGAAACCAGCCTCAGAAAATGAGCACTCACACATAAATAATGACTAGCCATGTAACCTTGAGCAAGTTACTTAACCCCAATTGCTTTAAAAAAAATAAATAGGAGAGATGGGATCTGAACCCAGGTCTATACTCCTTTCTGTTTACAATTCTAACCCTCCATTCATATGGAATCACTGGATTCATCTCTTCCTCAGTAGTGAATCCAGGACTTTACCAGTACTTTCATTCTTCCTCTGCCAAAATTTATTATGATTTTTTTTACAAGCAAACATAAACCATTTTTAACCTGCCCCCATTTTAAGTCAATTTGCTTTAATTTCCTAGTTTCCATCTATTCCCAGTTCTTAAAGTTTACCAATTACAAGGCATAAGTGAAAAGAAGAGTAAGGTTCTTCTGACTTTTTTTTTTCTCACCCAGCTCAACTCTTCCCATCATTTAGCAATATAAAGTCAGGTTATACTCATCCACTTTCCTGTTTGAATACTGAAGAATTTGGCACTCAAAACACTCTTTTCACACAGTATCAGTGGGGCAGAAACATGGTCCCTTCTGTCATTTTACTATCTTCTGGTATGTTAAACAAACAAACAAACAAATAAACAAGCACTTCCCAAAATGGTAAGCTACTGAAAATAACAAGACTCTGAAATAATGAAAGAAAAAAATAATAGAAATTAGGAAAGTAAATCAAAATTAAATTGTGTAGGTAATTTATGAACTTCTACCCTGCTCAGCAAGATAGTTAATGATGAATGGCAAACTGGAATCTTCCCAAGCCTTTTATCTATTTATATGCATGTTCAAAAGGATTAATTCTTGGAGGCAAATGTGTCTATGCACATACAGAGATACAGCTTGTAATAATTATAGAGCTCTTTATACTTTGTAATACAGACACTCACAAACATACACATCAGACTAATCAAGAGAAAAATTAGGAAGAGAAATCCCATAGCCTTACATAAATACTTCTTGAGCTTTATTTTCTTGTTTTTCAAGAATACAGGTGAATTCTATTGCACAAAATGTGACGTCCAACAGCAGGACCAACACATAGGTTATGGTAATCCTCTTTGTGAAAGCAGTCCAAACCTTAAATGTACACACACATGCATACATATATGCATAGATACACATATTATAAAGAAGCAAGACTAAGTGGCATCTACTTATTCAAAAGATTTGTTTAAATCTTGGAACAGATAATACCTAGCTGTATGACTGTGGCCGAGTAATTTCATTTTAGGGCACCTCAGTTTTTTTATCAATAAAAATATTTGGAACACTGACATCTTAAGATGCTGTGAAAAAGTCCCTAGTAAACTTTGGCATTTATAAGTAGGAGACATTTGAAATATTAATGGAAACTATACTTGCTTTCTTTGATTGACCTGTGATGTGGAATGAATCAACGAGCATTTATTAAGCATTTATATGTTCTAGACATGGAACCCATCCATGCCTTCTCATTCTACTTGACATTAGTCCTTTGTAAATTCTCAACAAAAAGTCTGACCTATGTTATAAGACATATGTGTAGATTGGTCTAAATTGCAGTTAGTATTGGAACTCAAGGACTATCCATGAGTTCTTCCTTACTTTTTTTCAACTCCCTTTTCCAGTCAGACATCTAACTCTGATGCTATCTTTTATGTCACATCCACACAATTTTTTTTTTAATTTTGGAAACAAGATGAACATATTCCCACCAATCATGCACTTCTCTAAAGGAAATCTTTTTTTTTTAAAGCAATTGGGGTTAAGTAACTTGCTCAAGGTTACACAGCTGGTCATTATTTATGTGTGGGTGCTCATTTTCTGAGGCCGGATTTGATCCCAGGTCATCCCAACTCCGAGGCCGGCGCTCTTACTCACTGCGCCACCTAGCCGCCCCCCCTTTTTTTTTTTTAAAGCAATTGGGGTTAAGTAACTTGCTCAAGGTTACATGGCTAGGTTTTTGTTTGTGTGGATTAAGTGTTGGAGTCCGGCTCCGAACTTAGGTCCTTCTGACTCCAGGGCTGGCGCTCTATTCACTGCGCCACCTAGCCACCCCTCTAAAGGAAATCTTAATTCTTCAGAGAGTTGTATTTCATGAATCACTTCCATACAGAAATTTTTAAGGAATATAGATGTTGAAAATGTGTGTCTATATGGGACAGCGAGGTGGCACTGTAAATAGAGCACTGGCCCTGGAGTCAGGAGGAACTGAGTTCAAACCCAGCCTCAGATGCTTTGCACTTACTATCTATGTGACCTTGGGTAAGTCACTTAACCTTACCTGCCCCACCTTCCCCCCTGCAACAACAAAAAAAAATTTGGGTCTATGTTTCAGATTGGCATCATTAAAAGCCTGACTTTCCTCCTCCAATTCATTTAAGCTCTAGAAAGTCTAAAGAATATATACACAGAAAATAGGCGTGGTCTAAATCTTACATAATAGGTGAGGCATGAATAATAGCTTAATTAACAAGCATTTATGAATACCTACTCTGCATATACTGGGGACATTAAAAAAAGTATCTCTTGCCTTAGTAATATTTAAAACATTTACATAATGCTTTAAGGCTTACAAGGCACTTGAGACTCATTTATTCCTTGCAATAATCCTCCAAGGTAGGCATTATCAATATTATTATATCTATTTTACTGATGAGGAAACTTATACAAGATCATCCAGCTAAGCAGTCTAAGAGCCATAATTCAAATGGCGTACTTTCTTTACTCCATAAATAAAACAGTATTATACACCACTTCTCTCTGAAACATGTGTGTAGTTGACAAGATAAATAACAGTCACATGAAACATTTCTTCTATGATCCATCCTCTTCCTCCTATTCTGATTTTTTATTGTTTCTATGGGATATTTCAAGTAACTCATTGCTACATTGGTTGTGTTACTTCCCCTCAACTTATTAAAGGCTCACTCTTGGTATTATAATGATGATAGACTTTAACTTCACAAAGTAAATCAATTCTTTCTATCCTAAGCTTACTGTTTAATGAAGAAAATAAGACAATGAACACAAAATACATTAAACTATATTTTACTGGAACATTTATCGGAAAGTTCATTGGATATGGGGTCAGCGGAACTGAGTTACCAAATCTGCTATTGTTTCTTCTTGCATCATATTGGCAAAATCACTCCATCTTCTGAGTTCCTCCTGGGTAAAATGATGAAATTGAACTGGATGATCTTTAAGGACACATAGAGCTCTAAGTCTGTGAGACTATTATTTAAGTTATTTGGGGGGGGGTAGAGGAGGGATAAAATGGAGGTTCTATGTGTACCTAATACCATACTGGTCTTTGTCTGTATCTAGTAAATTGTTACTTTATCTGCCCTTGGATATTATGACAAAATGAGCAGACCAGTATAAGGGAAATGGGTTCATGGAGGTGACTTACCTCATTCTTAATTCTATAGTAATGAAATAAGAAAGTTGAGACAACTAGAAAACAGTCTGATTTAAACAGAGAAACCCCTTAAGAACAATTTTCAAGGGATTATGTCTATTTTTAAACTCATATATCACAATTGGATTTAATTAGCTCTTATTAATGATAATAGGTAACAATTTATGTTGCCTTAATATTAGAATAAAATTTACATATATCATTTGTTCCTCAAAAACAACGCTATTAGTTAGATTACATTATAAATACCATTATCCTTATTCTAGAATTAAAAGGGCTGGGGCTTAGAAATAACAACAAAACCCAGCAGCTCACATCTATACATAGCATTTTAAAGTGTGCATAGCACTTTCTTCACAAACACTGTGAGACATATTACAAATTGTATTGTTCTCATTTTATAGATGAGTTTCATAAAGCAAATCAGAGAGGTTGACTTGACCAATGTCATACAGATAGTAAAGATTTATATCTAAGCTTTCTGATTTATATCTAATGCTTTTTCTGATTTATACCTAATGCTTTTTTTTTACTATAGCACATTTTCTGAAACTGCTCTCCAAATTCTCACTCACACTGGCTACCTAGGTAGGTCCCCTAACTTCTATATATCTACTCAGTTTTCTAGCAGTAGCCCTGAAGGGTTGGAGTGATGTCTTTCTATAGTTAAAGAGCACCACATCTGTGTGCTTCTTCCATGATTCTCCATTAATATCAGCCTACCAAACTCAAGTAATTTTTAGGAAGAGAATTTTAATAAGGTATTATAGCAAGAAGAGTTATGAAATAGTCTCCCCCCCCCCAAATCTGTGACATATTCATCTACCAGCACATACAGAGACCAGGAAAAAGGGCACCCAGGCTTAGAGAGCACATGTAGCAAAGTGATACCTCATAGCTCTTGTAAATCCTCATGATGTTCTCATTGGTATGGTATTGTTTTTCTGCTGCGCTTCTAGTAAATACTTGAATTTCATTTTCCTCATCACATACAGTCTATTAATGGGGGTCAATGTAGGCATTGATGCCACTGTCTTCTATGTCAGGGATACTTCAATGATACTGATGGAAAAGTTCAAATTCTTTAGTTTTGAATTCCAAAGTTCACAAGATCCTCCTCTGCTTGAAAGGGTGGAGTGAGGGTATTGGAATTAAGGCTGAATTCCTTCTCCCTCCCACTTTTTACCCTTCCATTCTGTTTTCCCTCTCAGAAGTTTTGCTAGTAGATTTCTACCTCTATTTCCATACACTAAAATCCTCTTGGTTGCAAACTGGCTTGGATATTTTATGGACAACCCACAGGCCATGACCAAATCTCCTCAACCAATTTGACCACATTTCCTATGTGGGATTACTGTAATTCACCCAGTGTCTTTCAAAGAAAAGTATATTCATCAAAAAATTTTACTATACCCATTTTAAAGCTTGATATTGATTTATTCCACCTAGAAATATTCTTCACTGGTTGATATATCAGTGCATAGAATCTCATCATTTGCTTTAAGTCATAGGGGTTAACTGATTGATTGACTCAATTCACACCCTTATACTGCCATAGAAGGGACTACCACCCCCTTTTATTCTCCTTTGTATATAGGTGCCCATGACTGCTAAAGAGGAATTGGCAATGTACTTGCTCCCTTTTCCCTGCTTGGGGAAGAAATCATGTATAATTTGAATGACTTAGCCCAGTCACTCTTGGGGAAGATGGAGATGGAAGAACAATGGAGGAGAGAATGAGGTAATCATTATAAACTACTAGACCCAGTATAAAGTGTTGATGTAAACAGAGAACATGGTCCTTGACTCTGGAGAAGAAAAGATAATGAACCATTGTAAGCAAATATTTGGGAAGACAGAGAATAATTGAAAAAAATCAAGGAGAAATTATTTCTAAGTTCCAAATAGACTCTAATCATGATTATTTGTAAAAAAAGAAAGATAAAAAATGGTGGATATGTGTTTTTGAGCTATAAATAATAAAAAAGGTTCTCAACAAATGAACCAATTGTTAGACAACTGGTTTCCTGGGAAAAGTGATTAGTGACCACTTGCTGGAGAATAGTAGAACTATAGAGACCAAGAAAAAGGATTAAATGAATATCTGCTGGGCCTGAAGAAATCAGCTGAAATGGCAGTTGAGTTGAGTAGTTAGAATAGGAAATGAGGATCTAGATTCAGAGGTAGGAGGGAACTATGGGATTTTTAGTCCAACACCATTTTATAGAGAGTGAAACCAAGAACTAGGGTAGGTTAAATTGTTTGATTAAAGTGAAGCAGGCTGGAAGTGGTACAAAGTCAGACTTATCTTTCCAAAGTATTTTGCTGCATAGAATGGTAGGAACATGGGCTTTGGAGAATGGTAGATGGGTTGGTAATGAGATGATAGCAATCTTCATGACATGGGAGACACTGGCACAGGACTGTACAGCATGTTTCCCTCATCAGAGGAGAAGCTATGCTCTATAAGCAAAGCAGAATTGAAGCAGCTCAAAAGAAATGGGAGATGTGCAAATTTCAAGAATCTACCCCAAATGATCATTTTGCTTACTTGTGCTTGACATATGGTAGAATATTTTGAGCTTTGTATGTGTCTGATCAGCCACAGTGGGACACGCTGCAACTTGACCTAACAGTGATGTGATGTTGGTCTTCTTCGAGAATGAAGGATAAAAAATAATACCACCTACAGTGGGCAATAGAGGAAAGTTACAGGGAGTAATGGGGATCAGAATAATCAGAAATAATTCCTCAGATTTCTAAGAGGGGAAAATGCCTAGGTATAAGTAATACAGCAGATGCAATGGGGTGAGATGAGAAGGGTGGCAAGAATGTGAAAGAATAAGTCCTGACCACTACATACTAGAACCACAGCCAAAGTAGCACTGTAGGTCATTGAGACAGGTTTGCTCACTGGATCTATTATATTCTATGGAATCAGATGCAAGTCACCCCTATTTACATTAACTTATAAATCCTACTCTTCATATTTTGAAATTTCTCAGTCTGTGATTATAAGGAAGTTATGATTACCATTAGTGAAATGCCCA
Source organism: Gymnobelideus leadbeateri (assembly GCA_011680675.1). Lineage (NCBI taxonomy): Eukaryota > Metazoa > Chordata > Mammalia > Diprotodontia > Petauridae > Gymnobelideus > Gymnobelideus leadbeateri. Next base: position 354,954 of record WOXC01010068.1, read on the forward strand.
ATACTGGATTCCTAGCTTTGGAAAGCACTCAAATGATCCAGAAAGGATATAAAACATTTGGAAGTTTTCTATAATAATGTAGAGTTCCCCAAAGTGCACTCAGACACTTTATATTGGGATGTTTCCTCTGTCACAAGTGTACAACAATTTATTACACTGTTGACAGTGAATGTTATTGAATGTTGGAATGAGTTACCAAGGGCTCATACTGATCTCTTCCCTAGATGATCTTTAGAAATAGTAGAAAGTCTCCTTTGAATGGAATGGTTCAGCTTGTCTTTTCTGAAGGCATGAAAATAGATGAGATGCCTGCTAGACCAATTATAAGTTTCTTGAGTGCAGGACATGACATAATAGAGGGCTGAACTTGGGTGTCAGGAAGACCTTGATTTGAATCTCACATCAAAGTTATACTGTGTGACCTTGGAAAAGTTACAATCCCCTTTTCACCCTCAGTTTCCTCTTCTTTAAAATGGGAATGAAGAATAACAACTGTTTCACAAGACTGAGGATTAAATGAAGTGATATATGAAAAAACACTTTGCAAACTTCGAAGCATTGTGTGAATGTTAGCTACTACTATGATTTAATCTTCCAACTTCCAGTTAAGGCTCCTATTTGTATGGCTTTTAAGGGTTAAAGAATCAAGGGGCTAATGTTGGGTCCTTATTTTTCTTCTGTTTACACTCTGTCACTTGGTGATATCATGAACTCTGATGACTTCAGTCACAATCTTTAGCCATCTGATTCAGAAATCTAAGTATCTAGTCTTCATCTCACCATAGAGCTCTGGTCCTGAATTTGCATAGCACCCTGGACATTAGCAATCCTGCATGCTTTTCCTTCTGTGGTTGCTGCTGGCAATTTCTTAGTAAAACCCTAATTCATTTAAACAAACATTTATTCGACATTCATGGAGTTGCTAGTGGGTGGAAAAGGGAACACACAAATCTACTTCAAAGCCTGACCTAAAAAAAGAGCAAAGAAATGAGAAGGCATGTGGGACTGCCCCCTACTCCCATCTGCCATGCTAATTTCTCAAATAAGCAGGATAATTTAGTGATTTTCAAGACTAATTCAAGTAACTCATAGAGGTTCTACAAAACAGTTGGAGTAAAAGTAAGGTCACAAGTCTCTTTTGACTTAGTTCCTCAAAGTTACCCTATTTAAAATTCTTTCATTATCAACAAAAAGTCATTAAACAAGGTCATATCAGAGCTTATAAAGTTCATAATAGAACACATTTGACAAATAATTATTTGGTAATAATAACAACAATGATACCAATTATGATGATGTTGATGATAATAGACATTGAACTGTCAAGCATCACATTGTGACTATATATATCCAGAAGGCTGTCATTTTCATTACAAAGTTTAATTAACATTTATGCAATACCTTCCTTTACACTTTTGGTACTTTAAAATGGAAATATTTAGAAATTATCCAAAGTCTCTGTTAATTAAATATAGGATCCATAACCCAAAGGCAGGATGGTCTTAGATTGTATCCACCAAAGGCTGAGGGGAGGTGGTGGTCAATGTGTTTGTAGGAGCATAAACTGATCAACCCATGCTGCCTCCTGTCTTTCCCTAAGTGGACCTTGCTAGTTTATTTGGGATGTCTTACCTGCCATATGGCATTTGATAGAGGGGGTTGGTCTTTTCTCTATAGGAGTTTATGAATGTGAAAGATAGACTGGAATTAATTTGGAAATTCCTTCCACTTCTAGGACCACTGTGAAGTGTCTAATATACAGTTTATGATTTGGGACTGGAACTCAGGATAGAGACAAAGACTGCACATATAGTTTTGGGTTTCATCTGCATAAAGATAATAATTGAACCTACATAAACTGATGAGCGGAAAGAGTATAGAGAATGAAAAGAAGGTTCAGAATAGACCTGTGGGGTACAATTACAGTTAGGAAGCATTAACCAAATGATGAGCCAACAAAGGAGACTAAAAAGTAGTGGTCAGACAGGAAGGAGAAGTAACAGTTGAGAGCAGTATGAAAACCTAGAGAAGAGAAAGTATGCAAACTGAGAGTGGTCAAACGTATAAAATGGTGCTGCTAGGTCAAGAAGGAGGACTCTTGAGAAAGGCCCTCAGATTTGGCAATAAAGAGATCACTAGTAATATTGAAATAGAAGTTTCAATTAAATGATTCAGTTGCATCAGGTTAGAAGCCAGATTGCAAATCATTGCAAAAGAAGTGAGAGGAGAGGAAATAGAGACAATGGGTATAAGACATTTCCTTTGGGATTTTGGGTTGGAAAGGGAAGAGATATCTAGGATAATGGTTTGTGACATGGTAGGGTGTGGTACAAGATTTTTTGCTTGTTTATTTTTGTTTTGTTTTGTTTTTAGGATAGCAAAGATTTGGGCATGTTTGAGGACAACTGGGAACTAAAACCAGTTCATAGGGAAGGACAATTAGAGGGAGAAGACTGAATATTCAACTGCTGTTGAAGAAGGGAAAGGAGGGGTCTATTGGGTGTGTCCTTGACAATTAAAATTAACAATTCATTATCAGAATATAGTATAAAGGAAAGAAGAGTAGGTGATAATGTCAAGCAGTTTTGAGATAAAGAGAAGGGAAGATGGTCTCCCAATGAATTGATTTAATTATCATAGTTAAATAAAAAGTAAATCCCTTAACTGAGAGGGTAAGAGTAATGAATGTAGAAAGCTTGAGAAGAGAAGAGAAAATTTAGAGTAGCCTTTATTCAAAATGGGATAGGGAATCAACTAGAGAGAGTTAAGAAGTTTGCCTTGCTCTAGTGAGGGCCCAGATTTCATATACATTTGCAATAGATCTCATAAGTTTGGTTGTGAGAGACTGCATTTCTATTCAATTACACACAAATAGGAGCAGAGGAGGTTAATGATCCAAGATTGGGATTTGGAAAGGTATTAGTGGTCATAGTATGAGGAAGCAATGATTTGAAAGCCAGGAAGTATGGAATTGACTTATGGTGGAAAGAGGGGAAAATAGAATTTGAGTAGGGTTAATTGTCTGAGCAATTACTGAGGGATGGATGGATTATACTTCATGATGAAGGCAAAGAATAAGGTTAGGAAAGGTGAGCCTAGGGAACACTAGGGAGAAATTATGTAGCCAATTCTTACCATTCAAGTAAATGGTAGAAACTATGCAACCTATGCTGGGAGGCTACAGAAATTTGGCATCTAGTAAATGAATATCTATCAATAAATAAACTTGTAGCTATATTTAGAGATCAGAGGTGTGCTATCTTTCATGGACTAAAAGATTCCAAATCCCAATAAAACAAATTCAGATTTCCAAATATTCTTGAAACTTCAAAAAAACAGCTGGAACCAGAACTTAGAAAGAACTGGTACTCACAATCAGAGTGAGTTACCAACTGGTACTCACAATTAGAGAAAACATTGATCCATAGAAGCTCAAGAATGTATTTTGAGGAGATGCTTCATATCAAACATTCAAAATCTTTTAAATCTCTTAAATGAAAAACTTTCAAAATATAGAGACAAAGTAGAAAAAATATCATATGGGAACAAAATATAGAACATCCTTATCATCCTGTCTACTAGAAGAACTGTTCCAAAGGTGTTTTCAGTGAACCTAGAGAAAAAGAGCTTACACTCCTATACTTTTCTTTAGCTACAAAGAGTAGTTGTATTACGTATTTGTATAATAGTCTATAGAAAATTAAGTATAAAGGAATTAGAGCAGTCTAGTTACTTACCCTAGTATCAATTTTGCCCAAATTCCATCAAATAACATGGAACTTATTAACATAATAGCTATGATAACAAATATATAGCAAATTAAGTTTTGCGATTCTTGGAATATATTTCCTTCTTTGAACCTCACCCCAAACCCAAATATACATATAATTAAGTGATCGTAAGGTTGAGTAACCTGTAGTCAAAAGATTAGTCTCAAAGTTGGAATTTGAAACTAGGATTTCTGGGTTGGTCTTCCAGGATCAACATTTACCCATGGCAACAGGCAAAACCAAGTAAAAAAAATGAAAGCACTGCAAATATAGCAGAATTTTAAAATAGATAATATCCTTTAGATTGAAAGGATATGGCAGTTAGTGATTAAGCAATCATTCAAATGATTACTGTTTTTGAAATCCATATTTTGGGATTCAGAGCCAATCAACAAGGAGACATATTGCATATATCACAAGAAATGCCCTAGGTTGACACTGAACTTCCAATAGTCTGTCTGTTGCACCCTTTCCATTATGTAAATGTCCTCTTCACCTACAGGAGGCAAATGTGGTGCTTTCATTTAAATGAGTGTCACAAATTCAATTTTACCTGAATAGCAAAATGATTTAATCTTTACTTGAAAAACAATTTACACAACATTGGGGAGACCATTTCCATTAACGTCTATTTCACTTCTTTCCCACATTCTTCCATCCTCTGGCAAGTTCCATTCTACTCTTTTAATTTATTTGCCTGATATTTGAGAATAAAGGATTTCAGAAGTAACACAAGATGACTGTAAATATTTTAAAGTTGGTGATTTACATCAGTGAGCACTTTATGTTTAAATTTTCTTTTTCTTTATTGCTAGAAATGAGAACTAGAATTAAACCTTTTAAGAGCTAATTTCATACTTCTCACCTTACAATTTACTTCATATTAAGACCCATTTGCCTGGCTACATTAAGAAACACCTAAATCTTTGGAGTATAGAATAGATCACAGAGATGACTTGTGATTGGGATTGGCCCATAAAAAAAAAAAACAAAAAACAAAAAACAAAAAACAACATTCCCCTAAAAGTCACCCTTCTTCCTAATTTCTGTATATAGTCCTGCTATTTCTACCTATGGAACATCTCTTGTATTCACTACTTTTTAGCAGTGGCACTACTACTCTGCAGTGCACCACCCTCTCACATATAGTAGCCTTCTGGTTGCTTTCTTTGCTTACTCCAATCTATCTTCCACATAACAACCAAAATGATTTTCCTAAAGTAAAAGTCTGACCAAATAACACCACCCCTTCCCCACGTTAAACTCCCGCCCCCCTTCAATAAACTCCAGTGGCTTCCTTCACTCTAGGTGTTTTTTTTTTCTTCTCTCTGGGTTTTAATGTGATTTTCTCTGTTTGACTTTTAAAGTTCATCATAAAATGGTCCCTTCCTACTCTTCCAGTCTTCTTCTATATTACTGACTTTTATGTATTCTGTAGTTGAGTGATACTGTCCTCCTGGGTGTTCCTCACAGAAGACTCTAGGCATTTTCACTGACTGTCTCCTATGCTAACAATTCTCTTCTCAGCCTCTTGGTTTCCTGGTTTCCTTCAAATCTGAGCAAAGTTCTTTCTTCTACAAGCAAGCTTTCCCAATCCCCCTCAGGGCTTTCTCTCTCAAATTATTTCTCATTGATCTTTATATAAATCTCATTTGTACATAGGTACTTGAATGTTGTCTTCTCCATTAGTCTGAGCAACTTGAGAGCAATCATTAAATATTTATTAAGTGCCTACTATGAGTCAAGGACTCTGCTAAGTGCTGGGAATACAAAATAGGCAAAAGACAGTCACTGTCCTCAAGTAGTTTATAGTCTAATGGAGGAGACAACATGCAAACAAATATATAGAAAGCAAGTTATTTGTTTCTGTTTCATTCATGTCTGACTTTTTGTGATCCCACTTAGAACTTTCTTGGAAAAAATACTGGAATAGTTTGCTATTTTTGTCTCCAAATCATTTTACAGATAAGGAAACTGAGATGAACAGGGTTGCATGACTTGCCCATAGTCATATAGCTAGTAAGTAAGTGTCTGAATTTGGATTTGAAGTCAGCCCTTCCTGACTCCAGACCTAACTATCTACTGTACCACCTAGCTGCCCAAAGCAAGCTATATACAGGATAAATTGGAAATAATTAACAGAGAGTATCACTAGGAGGGTTAGAGAAGGATTCCTGTAAAAGATAAGATGTTATTTGGATCTTAAAGGGGTCCAGTAAAGGTATTAGGCAGAGTAGAGAAGGGAAAGAAGGGACTGTTTTAGTTTAATTTGTTGGTTTTTGTCTTTCTCTATATCTCTAGTGCTTATCATTGTACCTGACATAGTAAACATTACATAAATTCTGCTTATCTATAGAACACCGAGCTAAACATATACCTTACCAACTCCCTATTAATAAACAATTTAAAAATGGATATATACCACTAAATAGGTCCTGTGACCAAAAGATGGAGAACTAGACATGTTCTCTAGTTCTCAAAGATTCTCAAAAATCTCCGAGATAAGAATTATGAACAAGAGGTCAATTGTAGCTGTCTCCACAGGCCAAAGCTCCAAGAAGCTAAATAAAATAGTAATGCTGGATTAATAGCAGAAAGGTTAATCCTTAATCCCCAGTGTACTTATTCAGCACCTTGTCCCTCACTAGCCCAACTCTCTGGCAGTGTAGCACAACCTGATTCATCTACTTATATTCTTGATTCTACTAAACAAGTTTGTCAATGCTGCTATAGTCTATGCCAACACAACCTGCCCCTACATTCACAGCAAAATGCTGTGGTGACAAGTAGCAGAATGCAGCTCTGCCCATTCACCTGGCAGAGAATAGGAAGGTATAGGAAAGTGAAACTATGCTTTGGCTGGATGACAGTGTGCTTCAACAGTTCTCATTCACTAACCTAAAGAACAGAGGAGCTAGTGCAGGGTGCCATCTTACTATAATTTCTTCCTTTTCAGAATTCATTTGGGGCAAGGACTGAGGTTAGTGGAAAGTGAATTCCTCAGTTTGGGGGACAGATTTGGAACCAGCCCTTGGGGCATCTGCCATTAAGGAAGAAAGTATCAGAAGTGATTGAAATTACCAAGGATATCAGAATGAAGAAAACTCAATTAAAAATTCTTATGAATAAGTAGATATATTACCAAAAATATATTAATAACAAAAGGCAGTGGGACTACCAAGACATGCAAATGAGTCTGAAATTCACTAAATAAATATTACAAGAAAAGAAGTTAAAGACACCAACTGATGAGGTAGAAGACCTTGTGGGTTTCCCAGAGGAAATCATCACAAGATATCCCCAAATGGTTCAAGAGTGGAATTAGAATTACAAAAGCAGAAATTATGACCTACACAGCAAAAATAATTGGAAGACTTGAAAGAGTTGAATCCATAGTGGCAAGTCTCTTCAAAGAAGTAAATGTGATAACAACTGATTGAGAATACAAATACACTGAAGTTTAAGACCATCAGGAAGAAGAGAAACAATGCAATAATGTTAATAGATTAAAATCTCTAAAATACAAGCAAAATAAAATGATTTTGTAGACAATAGTATAGAGACGATTTTAGCATCATAAGTCTCCCAGAAGAAAATAGGTAAAAAAAATCTGAACATCATTATGCAAGAAATAATACAAAAAAAAAAAAAACCCAACTATCCAGAACTTCTGAATACATGAAACAAAATATCAATTGAAAGAATTGAAAGATTGCTCCAAGGAAAACAAACAAAACAAGAAAATAATTCCAATAATGAAAAATTCAAGACATATTGTTCAAATTTAATATTTCAAGTGACAACAAATTCTGCAGATACTCAGGAACTAAGAAATTTGAAGAACTCAAAGGTATTTTGCAACATCCAGAAACTACAGAATGTAAGGAATAAAGTATTCCAAAGACCAAAGAGGATCAAGATGACATTCCATGCATACCTGATCATTATAATCATAAAAAAGCACAGATATTTAAGAGAGAGATTTGAAGAATTCCTAAAAACAAAAGCTAAAAATTGGCAGTTTTGTTGCCTCACATACCTTCCAGAAAACAGAAACACAGAGAGGCACAAGGAAGGAACAAATATAGAAATAAATATACTAATATTTATATAATATAATATTTATTCATATTATATATCATATTTATAATAATATAAATAAATATAACAAATATAAATACCCCAGAATACAAAAAGGAAAAAAATAGAAAGAAAAACACATCTATTTGCTTAACAGCAAAAATGAGAGCAAAGTCAACAGCAACTTAACAATGGAGGTACCATTAAGAAATTTCTAGAAGTCTAGGAGACAAATGTGAAAACAAAATATAAACAGAAGTGATGGATGAGGAACAGGTCTGTGATAGCAATGGACTAAACCTCACAATGTCTTGCCTCTTTATGAATCTTTTTTTTAATGGTGCTAAATTTCAGAATGTGAGGATACACAAAAACAGAGAGGAGAGGAAGAAGTAAAGAAGGGATTAATCTTGTACTTTCTCAGTAAGAACAGTGAGACACAAACATAGGTGAGGTTTAAAATTAAATACTAAAATTTGTGTAAGCAGGATAATCTAAATTCAGTGGTGGGAGAGGGGGTCTCATTGAAGAATATTCAAGTGGGGAAGAGAGTGATTTTGTAATGGGAGATGGGTATCTCAATAGGTATTATCAAAAAAGATTTGGTGCTTCATAAGAACATTGCCTCTGAGAAAGTGTACTTCCATGGATAACATCCTGCCTCAGCTAAATAAATAAATAAACAAACAAACAAACAAATGTGTAGATAGATAAATAAATAATCAAACAGATAGATAAAAAGATAGATAAATACATACATACATACATAATCATAGTTTCTTTTAGTAACTAGTACCAGAAGGATGGGAGGTCATGGACCTAGAAATGTTATTTCATGTTAAATGGGAGAAAGTGATCATGGAGAAGGCAGAGGTTGATGATGAACCATAGAATCAGGGGCCCACAATAATTTATAACATGGAGTGATACTTCTCCCTATCTCTTACAGGAAATTGTATTTTTAAGAATGATGCACAGCAGAAAAAGAGGTGTAATTCTTTAGAAGACGGAGCTCAAAAGAAGTACCATGCAATATTTAATTTCCTGAGCAATACAAAGACTTGAGGAGGAATACACAAGAATTAGGACCATGAATCAAAGAAAGGGAAGGTAAATAATGACAAAAATGAAATAAACAAATCTTACATTTAAAAGGTGCAGAATATAGAGGGGAAGAGCTAGTAATTGCATAAAAATAAATATGGAAAAAAATCAATATGTCAAATAGTCCTTCAAGCCTAAGTAAAAGGAATGACAGACAAAAGGTAGTTTGACAGTGAGGGAAAGAAAAGCAATGAGAAAGGGGGTGCTTTAAAATATATTAAGCAAAAGTAACTGAAAAAACCCAAAGTATTGCCTTTATAGATGAAGATTAACCAAAAGAATCTTAATTTGGAAAAAAATGAGACAGGGGAATTTGAAAATCTCTTATAATTATAAATGAAATTGGATTAATTAATCCAACAAAATGAGAGTAGCATATTATATAAGTAAACAAAATTCTACAAACTGCTACATATATGTAATTCTTAAAGCACACCTAAAAACAAAGACACATATAAGCATAGGGAGCTGTTACAGAATTTAGTATTTATCAAAAATGCTAGGCAAGTTGATTTTTAAAAATTAAGTTTCAATTATCTGATCAGAGAATATAAAAAAAAATAATGCATAGCATAATAATAAACAAGGAAGATATGTTCTTATAAACAACAAACCAGGGGGTGGAGACAAGACAGCTGAATAGAAACAGCTCGCCCAAGCCACTCTTTCCCCAGATCACCTCCAAACTATGTAAAAAGGGACTGTGAACAACTTCTGGAGACCCAGCACCCACAGAATGACAAAGAACAGCTAACCTCCCACTGAGGACAGCCCAGCAGCCCTGCAGGAAGGACCAGTGCAGTGCCTGCAGTGCAGGGAGCAGTGCACAGGGAGCTGAACACAGGTCTGCCTGAGTGGCGGTTTTAGCCCCAGGGCGGCAGGGCCAGTGGCCAGCTGGAGGGACCCGAGAACACCAACAGCTGTGGCGACTCCAGAATTATCAACATAGACACGCCTAGGACAAAGTGAGAGGTTAGTGCCCTATGGACTTTGGGACCAGTATTTGGGGAATGGGTCAGCTTCCTCCCCTGGGGGCTAGAAGCCACTGTGGAGACACGCCATTTTGTAGATTTCAGAGGCAGCTCCAGCTCCTGGCCTGCAAACTGTAGGGAGATCCAGCAATCAGTCTTAGGGGGGTAATTGCTCTTGGTTTAACCTCCCTGGATCTGGATTGTGATCTGGGTGGAGATTGTGGGTGGGTTTACAGCTTGCCAGAAACGGAAGTTGGCCCCCCCCACACGTTCAGGACAAAAGTTCCCTTCTGGCGCCAGGCCATACTGTGGTAACAAGCCCCAAAGTCAAGTAATTAAGTGGCAACATGCCAAGGCAAAGGAAACAAATTAAACAGAAATATGCAACCTTAGACTCCTATTTCGGGGGCAAAAAGGATTGAAACATAGAGTGAGAAGAGGGCTGTGAGGTCAGAAGTCCTGCTCCAAAAGCCCCAGGGGAAAACATGAGCAGGTTGCAGGCCATAGAGGATCTTAAGAAGGACTTTAAAAATCAAATAAGAGAAGTGGAGGAAAAATTGGGAAGAGAAATAAGAAGGATGCAGGAAAAGTATGAAATGAGGGTCAACAGCCTGACTGAGGAAAACGACACCTTAAAAAATAGACTAACTCAAATGGCAAAGAAGGCCCAAAAGAGCAATGAGGAGAAGAATGCCTCAAAAAGTCGAATTTGCCAGATGGAAAAAGAATCTCAAAAGTTCACTGAGGAAATTCATTCCTTCAGAGTTAGACTGGAGCAAATGGAAGCTAATGACTTTATGAGAAATCAAGATACTGTTAAGCAGATCCAAACAAATGAAAGAGTAGAAGGCAGTGTGAAATATCTCATGGGAAAAACCACTGACCTGGAAAATAGAACCAAGAGAGACAATTTAAAAATTATTGGACTACCTGAAAGCCATGATCAAAGAAAGAACCTAGAAATCACCCTTCAAGAAATTCTCAAGGAAAACTGCCTGATGTTTTAGATCCAGAAGGCAAAATAGAGGTTGAAAAAATTCCACCAATCACCTCCTGATCCCAAAAAGAAAACTCCCAGGAATATTATAGCCAGGTTCCAGAATCCCCAGATCAAGGAGAAAATACTACAAGCAGCCAGGAAGAAACAATTTCAGTATTGTGGAAACAGAATAAGAATAGCACAGGATCTGGCAGCTTCTACACTGAGGGATCGAACAGCATGGAATATGATATTCCAGAGGGCAAAAGAGCTGGGAATGAACCCAAGGATCACCTACCCAGCAAAACTAAGTATTTTGTTTCAGGGGAAAATATGGTCATTTAGTGGAATAGAGGACTTTCAAGCATTCTTGAGGAAAAAACCAGAGTTGAATAGAAAATTTGACATCCAGACACAAGAAGCAAGAGATGCCTGAGAAGGTAATCAGGGAAAAGAAATCAAAAGGAACTTATCAAAGTTGAACTATTTACATTCCTATATGGAAAAAACAATAACTGTGACTGATGAAATCTTTCTCAGTATGAAAATAATGGAAGAAGTGTGTATGGTCATATGAATACATATGTGAATGTGTGTATATATGTTTACATTTATACATGGATAGAGGGCACAGCTTGAATTTGTTGGGAAGGGATGATACTTAAGGGGTGAAATTATGAGGTGAGAGAGGAAAGTGGTAAGAGGAGATGGGGAGAGACAGGGTAGGGTAAACTCTCATGTAGAAGAAGCAAGGGGAAGTGGTTGCAAGGGAGGGGAAGACTAGGAAGGCAAAAAGGCAAAACCACATTCTCATTGAATTTGGTTCTGGGAGAGAGTGACATACATCCTAAATGGAATATCTCAACCTGCAGCAGAATAGGGGAAGGGGGATGGGAGGAGGGATGATGGATGGGAGGGCATCCTTGGGGGGAGGAGAGGCTGGAAGTACCCACTATAGAAGAGGGACAGGATCAGGTAGGGAATGGACCAGGTTGGGGGTGGGATGAGCGGGTGGGAATTATAAGCAGCCTTGTACAATATATCTACTATGGTAATATTTTGCATAGCTAGACATGTACAACATATACTGAGTTACTTATCTTCCCAGAGGGAATGGGTGACAAGAGAGGAAGGAAATGGATCTGAAATTTGAGGTTTTAAGACTAAATGTTTCAAATATATATAAATACTATTATTAATACTCTTTTGCCTGTAATTGGGAGATAAGATGTTCAGGCATTGGGACACAAAGATTCACCTTCCTCTAATGGAAAAGTCGAAGGGTGTATGGGAGGAGACAGGGGAGAGAGCAGATTGGAGGAAGCGATATCTTGTGGGACTGCTATTCTGGGAGGGTGGGTAGGGGAAAACAGGGGAGAAAATAATTGTAACACAAAATCTGGTGGAAATGAATGATGTACAACAGAAGTTAATAAAGCATTTGTTTAATATGAAAAAATAAATTACTCTCCAACTTTCAATAAAAATAAACAACAAACCAATATCAAAGTTGAATTTATATGCTCCAAATGCCTTTATAGCTAAACTCATAAAAGGAAAATTAACAAAATTACAGAAACACATAGGCATTATTCCAATAAGAGTAGGATAATTTAATATTCCTCTCATTTGTTTTGACAAAGCTAATACAAAATAAGGGACATGTAGGGTCAAACAAGTTATGAAAGAAGCTAGAGCTTAAAGACTTTTGGCATTTTTCTAAATGGGATTATTGAAGAATGTTTGTATTTCTCAGCACCACATGGAATTTTACAAAAATTAATCATTAGGGAAAAAAGATATGGCAGATACATCTAAAAAGGCAGCAATCACAAACACGCTGTTCACAAGTCATAATGTGATAAAATACAATCATCAGCTCAGGGACCACAAAAAAAAGCATATATACAAAAGGAGACAAAAATGAAATCCATAACAATGACTAGTTCAATGAAAAACTTTTATAAATTTTTAATAATTATGTGAAAGTTAAATTGATTAAAAAATACCATGTCAAAATTTCTATTACTCAACTGATAATTATGTTCCTAAGATCACATGTTTATAAAATACAAAATGAAAATATTGTGACATGAATATTCATTCGTTAAATACAAAACCAAAAGAACAAAACCCTTAATAAGCACAAAATGAGAGATATTGGAAATTCGAGGAGAAATAGATAAACATGAAATCAAATAGACAATAAACAGAACTAAAAGTTGGGTCATTCAAAAGACTAACAAAATTGAGAAATTTTGCCTACCTAATTAAAAAAAAAAAGCAAAATGCAAAAAATAAAATCAACAAAAATGAACAAAATAAAAATAAAAACAAAAGCCAGAATAAATGCAAAGAATTTGTACTATGTAGAGTTATATACTAGCAAAATTGCAGTATTATCCAATCTCAGAAAATAAAATAAAACTGGATGCAAAAATAACTACAAAATGAAAAAAAAAAGGAATAAAACTACTATCCCTGATGGATTCCTAGAATAATTCTCTCAATTTCCTAAGGAAAAATTAACATCAAGACTTATACACATTATTCTCAAAACTTGAAAAGCAAAGCACTGTACCAGAATTCTTTTATGAGATAAATATTATCTTAACATCTATACAAGAGAAAGTCAGCAAACAACTGTAGTTTAATATCATTATTGAACACCAATTCAAAAATATATTCTCTACTCCTATAAAAATGGACTACAGCAATTAAATAATAATTAAAAAAACATCCATTCTGACCACACTGAATTCATACCAAGATTCAAGGATGACTCATCATTAGACAATGAACATAATTATCCATATACAAACAAAACATTCAAGACTATATGATTCTATCTCTCTCTCTCTCTCTCTATCTATCTATCTATCTATTTGTCTGTCTATCTATCTACAGAAAAATCCTTTGACAAAGTACAACATTCATTTATGGTGAAAACCTTATGAAGTATAAGCATAAAGGCACTTGTTAGCAATTATCTAAACCCCAAAATAAGCACTGCATGGAATGGGCATACACTAAAAGCATTCTCAGGAAATACAAGAATAAATTAAGAGTATTCACTCTCCCTTCTATTATTTAATATGGTTTTAGAAGTGATAACAATATCAATTAGACAAAACAAAGAAATAACAAGATTAAAGATAATCAATGGGTATGGGAAATTATCCCTATTTGTTGATAACATGATATTTTACCTAGAAAATTAAAGAAAAAGAATCAGCAAAGACACTAATTTAAGCAATAGCTCAAGCAAAGTTGCAGGCTAAAAAATAACTGGCCACAGATGAGCAACAGCATTTCTATTTAATAATAACAAAATTCAAGAGACAAAAATAGAAATGGAAATTACTTCCAAATTATCTTCAAAGTTCATCAAATATTTGGAGATCAGTCAATAAAAGCACAGAAAATACTTATATAATTTCAATTATAGAGTGTTCCTTAAAAGCAACATAGGGCAACTTAAAGAGCTGGAGGAATACTCAGCCTTCCATAATGCAACACCTCTCAAGCCAATATCCCCAAAATAACAACACTGTCAAAGTTAATTTACAGTTTCAATGCTACACCTTTAAATTATTAAAGGGATATCATATATAACTCTGTAAAATAATAAAAAATCATTTGAAGAACCATAATATCTAGAATATGAAGGGACATAATTTTTTAAAAGGTTGCAATTAGGGGGGAATAACATTCCCAACTTTCAAGCTATAGTCTAAATCAATGGTTACCATGATATGTGGTATTGGTTAGAAGTAGAGAAGTAGATCAATTTAACAGACTAGACTAGGTAGGATCAGAAATAATGGAATTCAATAACCCAATATTCAATAAATATGAAAAATAAATTTCTTAGCAAAGAATTCTTGTTAAAATTCCTTAGAAAAATTGAAAAGATTATCAAAAAGTAGACTAACCTCTTACACCATATTCTGTCACACATTCTAATTATATATGGTACACTGATAACAAACATGATCAAAAATTAGGAGAAGGGAGGGCAGAGCCAAGATGGGGACTTTGAAGCAGGAATACTCCCTGAGTTCTCACCATAACCACCTCAAATACATATAAAAATATGACTCTAAACAAACTTTAGAGCTACAGAACCCACAAAGTGGCAGAGAGAAACAAATCTCCCACTCAGGTCAGCCTGGCAGGTTGGCACAAAGGGTTCATCACAACATGCTGGGAGCAGAGGCCAGCCCACACTTTTAGCCCCAGGGTGGCCATGTCCAGCCTTGACTGGAGGGACTTCGGGAGAGTAGATCACCAGCAGCTGTGGTGGTTTCCAGAATTATCAACCCATGAATGCCAAACACAAAGTGAGAGGTAAGTATGAACTTTGGGAACAGGGAGGCACGGAGTGGGGTCCAGACCCTGCCCCTGGAGAGGGAGAATCTGGGAGATGCCTTAGCCATGCAGCCACAACCACATGGCTGCTTCAGAACTCCTGGCCTGCAGATTGTAGAGGGACCAAGAAACCAGTCTAAGGGGTAATCACTCTTGTTTTAACCTCCTTGGATCTGGATTGTGGTCCAGGGTGGAGGTCCTGGTTCAGGACCAGTGAGCCATAGCATGTAGAGGCTTCAGAGAGGGCAGCCAACAAATAGCTCCAGCAGCTGAGAAAACCCCAGTAATTTGGGACAAAGCTCTCCTCTCTGGAAGCAGAGTTCTACTGTGGCAAAAAGCTCAAAAGTGATGTAATTGAGTGGCAACATGAGCAAGCAAAGGAAGCAAAGCAAGCACAGCAATCTCACTTTAGACTCCTATTTTAGGAACAAAAAAAGGATCAAACATGCAAAAAGAGGAAGACAGCAAAGTCAGAAATCCCACACCAAAAGCTTCCAAAAGTATGAATTGGTTATAGTCCATAGAGGAGCTTAAGAAGGATTTTGAAAATCAAATGAGAGAAGTGAAGGAAAAACTGGGAAGAGAAATGAAAATGAAGCGAGAAAATCATGAAAAGAGAGTCAAAAACCTGACTGAAGAAAATGACACCTTAAAAAATAGAGTAACTCAAATGGCAAAAGGGGCTCAAAAAGCCAATGAGAAGAATGCCTGAAAAAACTGAATTTGACAGATGGAAAAAGAATCTCAAAATCTCACTGAAGAGAATCATTCCTTCAGAATTATACTGGAGCAAATGGAAGCAAATGACTTCATGAGAAATCAATATTCTATTAAGCAGATCGTAATAAATGAAAAAAATAGAAGGTAATATGAAATATTTCATTGGAAAAACCAGTGACCTGGAAAATACATCCAGGAGAGATAATTATTGGACTAACTAAAAGCCATGATCCCAAAAAGAAGCTAGAAATCATTCTTCAAGCAATTCTAAAGGAAAATCTCCCTAATGTTTTAGAAACAGAGAATAAAATAGAGGTTGAAAGAATCCACCAACTACCTCTTGAAACAGATCCCAAAAAGAAATTCCTGGGATTATTATAGCTAGGTTCCAGAATTCCCAGATCAAGAAGAAAATATTATAAACAGCAGAAAAGAAATAATTTGAATACTGTCAAAATACAATCAAGATAACACAAGATCTGGCAGATTCTACATTGAGGGATCAAAGGGCTTGGAATATGATATTCGAGAGGTCAAAGGATGTGGGATTAAAACCAAGAATCACCTACCCAGCTAAACTGAGTATCATGTTTCAGGGGAAAATATGGTCTTTCAATGGAATAGAGCACTTTCAAGCTTTCTTGATGAAAAAAACAGAGTTGAATAGAAAATTTGACATTCAGATACAAGAAGCAAGAGAGGCATGAGAAGGTAAGCAGGGAAAAGAAATCATAAGGATCTTATCAAAGTTGAACCATTTACATTCCTACATGGAAAAATGATAATTGTAACTTATGAAACATTTCTCAGTATGAGGATAGTTGAAGGGAAAGCAAATGTGTGTTTATATATATATATAAGAGGGCATATAGATGTATGAATTTATATGTACTGTGTGTATATATGTGTACAGGTATACATAGTTAGAGGGCACAGTATAAATTGAATAGGAAGGGATGGTACTTAAAAGGTAAATTGAGAGACGAGAGAGGAATAAAATGAGAGGAGATGGCGAGAGACAGAATAGGGTGAATTATCTCATATAGAAGACACAAGGGAAAATTTACAATGGAGGGGAAGAAAAGGAAAGCAAAAGAGAATCGGTCAACCTTACTCTCATTGAATTTGGCTTAGGGAGAAAATGACATACATACTATATAGGGTATCTCATCCTACAAAATAGTAGGGGGGAAGGGGATGAGAGGGGAGATGATGGAGGACAGGTTTGGGGGGAGGGTAGTTAGAAGCATACACTTTTGAAAAGGGATAGGGTCAAAATAGGTAATAGAACAAGTGGGGGGTGGGATAGGATGGAGGGAAATATAGTCAGTCATTTACAATATATCCACTATGGAAATGTTTTGCATAGCTACACATGTACATCTTATATTGAATTCCTTATCTTCCCAGTAAGGGTGGGTGATGAGGGAGGAAGGGAAAGAATCTGGAATTCAAAATTTTAAAATCAAATGTTTAAAAACATATTATTATTATTGGTATTTTATTTTTTTACATGCAAATCGGAAATAAGATGTACAAGCAGTGGGATATGGTGATCCATTTTGCCATACTGGGAATTCAGAGGGGGAATGAGGGAGCATACATGAGAAAGCAGAATAAGGGAGGGAACATACAGTGGGATTGCTGTTCTGAGGTATCGGGTATTGGAAAGACAAGGAGAAAATTTGTAAGTCAAATCTTGTGGAAATGAATGATGTAAACTAAAAATAAACATAAAATTTAATTTAAAAATTAGAAGTAGTTATATTTGTGTGTGTGTGTGTGTGTGTGTGTGTGTGTGTGTGTGTGTGTGTGTGTGTATTCACAGCTATGGTTAGAATAGGTATTATTTACTATGCAAGAGATAGAGGCCATTCCAAAAGATTTTTTTTTTAATTGGTGATTTTGAGGGGATGGTATCAAAAGACTTCTACACAAATTTAATGACATGTGGCGTAAGAAACAAAGTGGTTAAATGGAAAAATAAATCTTAGTTTCAAATTTCTCAGTTAAGAATTTTATATCTAGTATACATAAAAAACTGATATGTACCTATGAACAAAAATCATCTGCCAAAAATAAGTTTTCAAAGAATATGAACAAAAAGTACTCAAAACAATAATTGCAAATTATTAATAATTATATTAATAAATACTAAAAATCACTAATAATAAGGGGGATCCCTTCCAGAATTCCTCTGATATCTTATGTCACATGATTTCAGAAATATTAAAAATGTTGGGAATAGTCAGTGTTGGAAGAGTTGTGCATTGATGAAGGAGCTAAGAATCAATTCAACCATTTTGGAAAGCTACTTGGAATTATGTAGATAAAGAGATTATATCATCTATATCTTTTTATCGTGGAGATTCCACTACTAGGTACATCCCAAAGGAAGTCCTTGACAAAAACAAAACAAAACAAAACAACAACAACAACAAAAAAAAAAACTCTTACATAAACTCAAATCTTTATAGCAGCAGTTTTGTAGTAGCAAAGAACTGGAATTAATCTAAGTCATCAAATAGTGAATTGCCCACCAATTGGAGGGTTACTGTACTGTTTTCCATAAATAGAATGTACACTTTTTTTTTAAACAAATGCTTTATTAACTTCTGGTTTGCATCATTCATTTCCACCAGATTTTGAGTTACATTTTTCCCTACCCACCACCCCGGAAGAGCAGTGCCACTAGATATCCCCTCATCCAATCTGCTCTCTCCCATATCTTCTCCCATACTCCCTTTGACTTTGCCATTAGGGCAAGGTGAATCTCTGATCCCCAATGCCTGAACATCTTGTCTCCCAATTACATGCAAAATAGTATTAATAATAGTATTTATATACATTTGAAACATTTGATTTTAAGACTTCGAATTTCAGATCCATTCCCTTCCTCCCTTGTCACCCACTTCCTTTGGGAAGATAAGCAATTCAGTATGTGTTGTACTTATAAAGCTATGCAAAACATTACCATAGTAGATATATTGTAAAAGACTGCTCATATTTCCCTCCCACCCATCCCACCCCCCACCTGGTCCATTCCCCACTTGATCATGTCCCTCTTCCATAGTGGGTACTTCCAACCTCCCCTCCCCCTAGAATGCTCTCCCTTCTATCATCCCCCCTCTCATCCCCCTTCCACCTACTCTCCTGCAGGGTGAGATATCCCATTTAGTATATATGTGATTCTCTCCCTGAGCCAAATTCAATGAAAATAAGGTTTTGCCTTTTTGCCTAGAATGTACACTTTTTGAGAGCAGTGTCTCACTTTTTTATATCTATCCCTATTGTTTAACAGAGTATAAGTTTTTAATAAATGAATTTTTGTTCATTCATTCATTGTACCATGAAACTAATTGCTATGATTTTATGTTCTTTTCAAATGATAATGTGTGCAGTGACATTCACATGGTGAAAGCTAAATAAATCACTGTTAAATTTAATTGAATGAAAAGATATCTGTTTATACCTATTTCAGAGGTATATTTCAAATAGTGGGAAAATAAAACATTTGATGAATGAAGAGAGTTGTAGAAAACCCACATGAATTGATGCTGAGATGTTAGAAAAATTACATATATAATGAGTGCAGCAGTATAAATGTAAAAAAAATTGTAAAAGGAAAATAATTGAAAGTAAAGTTAGTGTTTCAAAATCAAAAATAACAAGAATGTCCCCCAAAAAATGATCCTGAAAAAAAATTAGAAGATGTAAAAAAAAAATCAACAAAATTTACTCTTAACCTGTATTTCCCAATGAATTTAGATTTCCTTTGGGAGTAAGTATTTTAATAATTCAACAAGAAATAGCATGCCCCTGAATTTGAGTTGGGCTTATTATTTTCATTTTGTTGATACTTGAAATATATTGTAGAGCCTGATTTAAACACAATTTACAACTGTCCATGAAATTCTAATGAGACTTAGTATGTCCTGAGAGCATGTGAGTTTACCCATACCTGTACCCATCTCATTTACACAACTACTTTCTGTAAAATAAATCAACATCAATTTGAGAAACTTTCTGGTAAGGAACAAACATCAGGTTGTAATGTTAAAAATAACATAAGTGGGGGGGCGGAGCCAAGATGGCGGAGTAGAAACAGCTCGTCCAAGCCTCTCTGCCCCCAGATTCCCCACAAACTATGTAAAAAAGGACTCTGAACAACTTCTGGAGCCCCAGCACCCACAGAACGACACAGAGAAGCTAACCTCCCGCTGAGGACAGCCCAGCAGCCCTGCAGGAAGGACCAGCGCAGCGGTCTGGGAGCCGGCAACGCGCAGAGCGCAGAGCGCAGGAGCCCAGCCGAGCCGAGCCCAGGTCCGCGTGAGCCGAGGTTTTAGCCCCAGGGCGGCAGGGCCAGCAGCCAGCTGGAGGAACCTCAGAACACCAGGAGCTGTGGCAACTCCAGAATTATCAACATAGACATGCCTAGCACAAAGTAAGAGGTTAGTGTCCTATGGACTTTGGGACCTGTATTTGGGGAATGCGTCAGCTCCCTCCCCTGGGGGCTAGAAGCCGCTGAGGAGACACGCCATTTTGTAGTTTTCAGAGGCAGCTCCGGCTCCCAGCCTACAAATCGTGGGGAGATCCAGCGATCAGTCTTGGGGGTAATCACTCTTGCTTTAACCTCCCTGGATCTGGATTGTGATCTAGGGTGGAAGTTGTGGGTGGGTTTACAGCTTACCAGAAACGGAAGTTGCCCCCCACACGTTCGGGACGAAAATTCCTCTAGCTAGCCTTAAAGCCATAGTGTGGCAACAAGCCCAAAAATCAAGCAATTAAGTGGCAACATGCCAAGGCAAAGGAAACAGAAAAATGCAACCCTAGACTCCTATTTTGGGGGCATAGAGCGGGAAAAGGACTGTGAGGTCAGAAGTCCTGCTCCAAAAGCCCCAGGGGAAAACATGAGCGGGTTGCAGGCCATAGAGGACCTTAAGAAGGACTTTAAAAATCAAATAAGAGAAGTGGAGGAAAAATTAGAAAGAGAAATGAGAAGGATGCAGGAAAAGTATGAAATGAGGGTCAACAGCCTGACTGAGGAAAACAACACCTTAAAAAATAGACTAACTCAAATGGCAAAGGAGGCCCAAAAGGGCAATGAGGAGAAGAATGCCTTAAAAAGTCGAATTTGCCAGATGGAAAAAGAATCTCAAAAGTTCACTGAGGAGATTCATTCCTTCAGAGTTAGACTGGAGCAAATGGAAGCTAGTGACTTTATGAGAAATCAAGATGCTGTTAAGCAGATCCAAACAAACGAAAGATTAGAAGGCAATGTGAAATATCTCATGGGAAAAACCACTGACCTGGAGAATAGATCCAGGAGAGACAATTTAAAAATTATTGGACTACCTGAAAGCCATGATCAAGGAAAGAACCTAGAAATCACCCTTCAAGAAATTCTCAAGGAAAACTGCCCTGATGTTTTAGATCCAGAGGGCAAAATAGAGGTTGAAAGAATCCACAGATCACCTCCTGAAAAAGATCCCAAAAAGAAAACTCCCAGGAATATTATAGCCAGGTTCCAGAATCCCCAGATCAAGGAGAAAATACTACAAGCAGCCAGGAAGAAACAATTTCAATATTGTGGAAACACAATCAGAATAGCCCAGGACCTGGCAGCTTCTACACTGAGGGATCGAAGGGCATGGAATATGATATTCCAGAGGGCAAAAGAACTGGGAATGAACCCAAGGGTCACCTACCCAGCAAAACTGAGTATTTTGTTTCAGGGGAAAATATGGTCATTCAGTGGAATAGAGGACTTTCAAGCATTCTTGAGGAAAAAACCAGAGTTGAATAGAAAATTTGACATCCAGACGCAAGAAGTAAGAGATGCCTGAGAAGGTAATCAGGGAAAAGAAATCAAAAGGAACTTATCAAAGTTGAACTATTTACATTCCTATATGGAAAAGCAATAACTGTGACTGATGATATCTTTCTCACTATGAAAATAATGGAAGAAGGGGGTGTGGTCATATGAATACATATGTGAATGTGTGTGTATATGGTTACAGTTATATATGGATAGAGGGCATAGGTTGAATTTGTTGGGAAGGAGAATACTCAAGGGATGAAATTATGAGGTGAGAGAGGAAAGTGGCAAGAGGAGATGGGGAGAGACATGGTAGGGTAAACTATCTCATGTAGGGGAAGTGGTTGCAAAGGAGGGGGAGAATAAGGAAGGCCAAAAAGGCAAAACCACATTCACATTGAATTTGGTTCAGGGAGAAAATGACATACATACTAAATGGGATATCTCAGCCTTCAGCAGGATAGGGGGAAGGGGGATGAGAGGAGTGATGATGGATGGGAGGGCATCCTTGGGGTGAGGGGAGGTTGGAAGTACCCACTATAGAAGAGGGACAGGATCATGTAGGGAATGGACCAGGTGGGGGGTGGGATGAGTGGGAGGGAATTATAAGCAGCCTTGTACAATATATCTACTATGATAATGTTTTGCATAGCTAGACATGTACAACATATACTGAATTACTTATCTCCCAAGAAGGAATGGGTGACAAGGGAGGAAGGAAATGGATCTGAAATTCGAGGTCTTAACATTAAATGTTTCAAATATATATAAATACTATTATTAATACTCTTTTGCTTGTAATAGGGAGATAAGATGTGCAGGCATTGGGACACAAGATTCATCTTCCTCTAATGGAAAAGTCGAAGGGGGTATGGGAGAAGGTATGGGAGAGAGCAGATTGGAGGAAGCGATATCTTGTGGGACTGCTATTCTGGGAGGTTGGGTAGGGGAATAATGGGGGGAAAATGATTGTAACTCAAAATCTGGCGGAAATGAATGATGTAAAACAGAAGTTAATAAAGCATTTGTTTAAAAAAAATAACATAAGTGATTTTGGTTTTTAACCACCATTTAGTGACACTAAGTTTTAGCTGCAACCTGATAAACTGATTTTAACAACTTTATTTCCCCTCCCCACTGTCACCTGACCATGAAATAATTCTCTATTCCTCACCTGATTGTTTCTCAGTATCATCCACCAGTAAGAAATCTGGCATCATAATCATTTCATCCTTTTTTTCTGTTTTTCTCTTCCTGCAAGCAACATAGTGGTTTAGGTCCTTGGCTATTGAAAGCCTTGGTCTTGGTTTGTTATGCTAGTGGAACACATTGCTTAATAAATCAATATCTAAATGTTTGTTAACAAGATCAAAAGGGAGTGATATAGTGGGTTGGGCATTCAACTAAATTCAATAATTGTTTACTAAATGCATACTATATGTGAGACATGGTGGCAGGTACTAAATATATAAATACAAAAGTAAATCTGCCCCTGTCCTTATGGAGTTTATGTTCTAATAGCAAGAGAGAACACAACAAAGAGAGTTGTGTATAAAATAAGAAAGTTTGCTTTTGGACATCATTACAGGGAAATTCTGAGTGGAGCAATAGGACAATGGGTTGTCATTTTTTGTTTTGTTTTGTTTTTTTCTTTTTCCCAGAAGAAGTGAGAGTGTTGATTAAAAGAATTATCAATCAATAAGCATATACTAATCAATTATTATAGTTTAGGTGTAAAACTAGTTTCTAACAGCTATGCCTAAAATGCCCAAACTGGAATAAAAACTTTTAAATATGCACTTGGTGAAACGTGGTGTATATTTGTTTTTCAAGGATCAGCTTAGTGAAGTTCAGAGGAGCTCATCATTATATTGGATGCAGGATGGGGAAATTCTTAGGCATATCAACTCTGAAAGATTATTTTCCAAGTTGTAAGAGGGTTGGGAAGCTCTTAAGTAGAGAGAGCAGCAGGATTTCTACTAATGAAATCACAGATTCTAAATGTATTAAAGAGTTGGTTGTTATAGAGGCTAAGATAGCTTTGGGGATAATTACATGTCCTAACTGTAATAATGCATGAAGGAACAGAAAAAAATGGAGTGTTCATTTGATTTATTTTTATTATTTATGTAGTGCAAGTGCCATCGCCTGGGGTACTGCATCGATGGGAGATGATGATGGTAATGGGTTGGCAGATGGCAGATGGGAAGTTGGTAAAATCAATTCTGGGCCTGGTGTGTGTGTGTGTGTGTGTGTGTGTGTGTGTGTGTGTGTGTGTGTTTGTATATATGTATGTGTATGCTATTCTTTATACATATTTATTTTGATCAAATGCTAGGAATAAACAGTAGTCTTCCTAATGCTACTAATTAGTAGCAAATAAGCCTAATTCAAGTTTATGTGTCAATTTAGGGTCAAATAGATAAAATTTTAATTGGTTATATGGGGTGTAACTATTTAGGAGATTTAATGAAATTTTTCTTTTACAGATCTTTTTTTTATGGAACTACTCATCCATTCATTAAAACTTCCTCGTAATTTAAGTCAATATTGATGTACTAAATCCTTTTGATTGGACGTGAATCAGAAGATACTGATTATGTCCTTTGGCATTTTGGTCAGAATGATTTGGTTTAGGATTCAGGGGTGGGGAACCTGTGACCTCGACTTCACAGAAGAAATCGTGAAGTTTGGATTCAGTCAAATGGCCACAGATGAGGACCTAGAGGACCACATATGGTCTCAAAGCTGCAGGTTCCCCACCCCTGGTTTAGGTTATCTCCCATGTTCTTCATCAAGAAGCAAGACCTGAGTCATGATTTTACTTCCTAAATGTGTGATCACATTAGTTTTCTGAACTTCCATTTTCTCATCCATGAAATGGGGATGACAATGGCATCTACCTAACATGCCTGTTGTGAGGCTCAAATAAGATAATATGTATGAAGTAATTTGTAAAAAAAAACAAAACAAAACGAAACAAAAAAACAAAATCCCCAACTTCAAGACATATGTGTGTATGACTTATTTGTGTTCTCCTCACATTTAAAAAGTTATGGTCTTTTGGGGTGGTTACCAGTCTCGATTTCTAAACTTTCTCTACTACTATTTGCACATGATTAATTACATCCCTGATGGGTGAATCATAGCTTTCTAGCCTCATTTCAGTTGCTTCCTTAAGGTCTTGTGACGTGACACAAATACAAAGGAAATTATCGTTTACAACTAAAGCCTAAGGTGAATTCTGAGAGTTTGACTATTTCCATGTAACTTAAGATCCATAGCATTTCAATCCCTTTTGCCTAAAGGGTTTTGTTTGTTCTTAGTTAGAGGTGTGATAACTCTGTCCAACATTTAATGAGACATTTTGCTTGTTGGGGAACCGTCTAAGAGTTTGATTCCAAAATCCATTATTTTATATCACTTCTAATGGGTAAAAAATTACTATTCTTCCTAATAAATGTGAGCTGGCATCCTTAGTGTGACTGGGAGCCAGATTGATTGGGGGGGGTGCAGAATATTGGATGTAGAGTCAGAATTCTTGGGTTCTAGTTCTGGACTTGCCATACACTGGCATTAGGACCTTGGGTAATTCATTTGTGCTGCTAAGTTCTCATTTAGTTTATAAAAGGGTTTCACTGTATGTGTCATTGTCTAAGGTTCTATCTAGCTTTAACATAATACATGCCTTGATTTTCCTCTATGAATTTATATGAAAGAAAAAGAGATTAAAAATCCAGAATATCACTATTGCTTTTTCCTATTAACTGTTATATTAATATAGAGTCATAGAGATGGGAAGTGAGAGAGGGGTTGCAATCTGTATTATTGAAGGAATGCCCACAACACTGAGGTCAGAGATGAGCATCATTTTATCAAATTCCTTAGTGTTGATTTTTACCCATCCATTAATTTGTAATCTAAAGACCATACCAAGTTTCTCTTTAGGCACATTTCTAATTGTAAGGAAAAGAAAGTTGTAGGAGTTGATGAATCACACTGACTATCTAGAATCTGGGCTTAGCAAAGAGCAGTTGATAGCAACAGAGAGGCATTTTGCTGTCAACAAGACCATCTGTTTGTTCTGTACTCACACCTAAATATTTAACTCCTCTTTTTATCCTTCTCTCAGAAAAGCAGAAACTACTTAGCTATTTCTCTATTGGCCAATCTGGGAGAAACACAAGAAGCAGTTAAAGAGCAAATTGAATTACTCTACCAAATTAATTATCTGAGTCATATTGCAATCATTAATCAACAAACATTTATGTGGTCCCTACTATGTGCAAGGCACTCAGAAACTTGACATACAAAGTCAAAAATGGAAAGGTTTTGCCTTCAAAAACTTTAGATTTTAGTGAGAGAGATAACGAGGATAAATAAAATGAGTTTAAGGCCCTTCTTAGGAGGAGGAACAAACAGCTGGAGGTGGAGAGGAAGGAAGGAAGGGAACAATCAATTATTAAACAGTTATTATATGCCAAACACTGTTCAAAGCACATTATAAATATGATCTCATCTAATTCTCACATCAACCCTAGGAGATAGGTGCTATTATCATCCCCAGTTTTCATAGGAGAAAACTAAAGCAAATAGAGGTAAGTGACTTGCCCAGGGTTACATAACTAGTAAGTTTCTGGAGTTGGATTTGAACTCTGGTTCTCTTGACCCCAGGATCATTAATCTATCCCCTGCATTAGCTTGTAGCCTCCAGACGGAGAGATGAAACCTGATGTATGAGGTGGCATTTAAGTGAAATTTGGATGAAAACTAAGGATTCTAAGAGGTAAAGGTGAAGAAAGAGTATATTCAAGGCATGAAAGATGGCTGGTGCAAAGAGAATAAGGCCAATGCTTCTTTTACAAGATAGCCCTATTGAAATACCTTCTTACTTTCTCTACCTACTTCTAGTTCCTTCTTACTCCAACAATCCTCCACTCAGTTTCCAAAGTACTTTTCTATACTAAAGGTTTTACCATGTCCCCACCCTACCTAATAAATTCCATCAGCTTCCTATTACCTTTAGGATCAATTATAATCACCTCTGACTGGTATTTCAATCTCTTCTTCATAAACTTTCTACTCTTCTTATACATCACTCTACTCCAAGTACTCTATGGTGCAGATATACTGGCATAATTGATGTTCTATACACATAACTCTAACTTCTATCTTTTCCACCTATGATATAATCTTAGTGATCTTGGAGAAGCTGCTGAACTTACCTGGGCCTCAGTTTACTCTTCTATGAAATTTAGAAGTTAGATTAGAGTAAAAGATTATATGGGACTTTATGAGTCATCTAGGACAACCTCCTCATTTTACAGATGAAAAAGCTAAAGGTTAGGGAGATTGAACAAGGTAATAAAAGTAAAAATAACAATAGGAAGGAATTGAACCTAGGTTTTCTGACTCTACATTTGGTGCTATTTCCACTGTATTGCAATACCTCAATTACCTTTAAGGTCTTTTCCTCTAGTAGAATGAAAGCTTCTTAAAGTCATAGTCATTTAAGGTCATTTTATCTTTGTATACCCAGCACATTGCTTTATACATAGAAAATCCTTAAATATCTGTTGCATTGGATTCCATCTCTAAAATTATAATTCCATGAAATTACCTACTCAAGCCCTAGTTAAATGGTCCTCAAGAAATGTATTGTGGAACAATGTTTTTGAATTTGCTAAGAATGCTGAGAAATTGTGTCCTAAGTAGGTCCATATAAAAAAACCATAAAGTACAA
Source organism: Gymnobelideus leadbeateri (assembly GCA_011680675.1). NCBI lineage: Eukaryota > Metazoa > Chordata > Mammalia > Diprotodontia > Petauridae > Gymnobelideus > Gymnobelideus leadbeateri. The sequence continues at coordinate 382,510 of WOXC01010068.1, forward strand.
ACTCTAAGCTTGTATTTCCACTACAATGTTGGTTCCTTTTGAGTTTAAAATTAATTCTATGAACCATAAAGGAAAAGAAAAATAGGTCCTCCTGAACTTCAAGATTTTGGAAATCTTTGATTTGTTTCTATTAAAAATATTTTTTTTTTCCTATCTCCTACCCTCCCCCATTATAATCACCAGCACTACACTAGGGGAAAAACAAACACAAAATAAAACCTATATAACAAATAGGGATCATAAAGAAGAAAAAAGAAATCCCCACAATGTCAAGGTTTAAAAAAAAGTCTCATTCTACACCCAAGTTCATCAACTCTCTCTTAGGATATAGATAGTATGCTAATCATCTATCTAATGGAATCAATGCTGGTTATTGCATTGATCATTCATTGATCAAACCTATTTGAAAGTTGTTTATATCTTTAATGATGTAATTGCATAAGTTGTTCTCCTGCTTCTGCACACTCATTCTGCATCAGTTCATAAAAGTCTTCCCAGATTTCTCTGAACTCATTGCTTTCTTTATTTCTTATAGTCAATAGCATTCTATTGCATTCATATACCATAAGTTATTCAGCCATTCCCCAACTAATGGGTTCCTCATCAATGTCTGTTCTTTGCCGACAGGAAGATAAAGATATAGAGAGACATTTCTATCTATAGACATAGAGAGGATATATATGTATATATATATATATATATATATACATATATATATATGGAGAGAGAGAATATTTATATATAGTAAATATATATGTGTATGTATGTGTATGTATATATATATATACACACATATCTACATACACATATTTACATTTATATCTTTTTCATCTTTCTTTGATCTGTGGGGTTATAGGTGATATTTCTGAGTCAAAGGGTATGTGCTACTTAGTAACTTTTTGGTAATAGTTCCATTTTTCCCCAGAAAGGTACAATCAATTCACTACTCTATCACCTATGAGTTATTGTGCCAATATTCCTGTAGTTTCTGTTGTAGTTCAATCATTTCAGTTGTATCTGACTCTTCATGATCCCATTTGGGATTTTCTTGGCAAAAATACTAGAGTGATTTGCAATTTCCTTCTCCAGATCATTTTATAGATAAATAAAGTGAGGCAAACATGGATAAATGACTTGCCCAGGATCACACAGTTAATAAGGATCTAAGGCCTCATTTGAACTCCAGGCCCAGTATTCTATCTGCTATGCCACCAAGCTGCCTTAAATGTTGTAGTCTCTACAACATTTGTGATTTTCGTTTTCTCCCTCAACTTTGCCAATCTAATGGGTATGAGATGGAACTGCAGAATTGCTTTAAGTCGCTTCCCCCAATCTAATTATTAGCAATTTGGAAAATTGTTTTTTTTTTTCCATATGGCTATTAAAATTTGCATTCTCTTGAGAATTGCCTGGTCATATCTTTTGCCCACTTTTAAATTGGGAGATGGCTCTTATTCTTATAAATTTGAACCATTTCCTTTTATATCTTGAAAATTAAATCCTAATCAGAAAAAAATGCTGCAACATTTATCAGTTTTGAAGTGTCATCTCACCTTCATTGACCTTAATACTACCCTTCTGAATTCTTCCTCCCCACACTCAGAAATATCCACCTTTCCTGGGTCCTCTCCCCAGTTTCAATTTGCTGCCTGCTTTTCTGGCCTTGGTATAAGGAAGATCACTATAGTAATTCTATGCCTATAGGTAAAATGGTACTTTTCCCGTAAGATAGATGCAAGGGGCCTTTTCTCTGGAACCCATCTTGACTACCAACTTAAACTATTCTTCATTGAAAAGAATATTATGCTATGAAAAAAAGATTTTTGCAAACTGTTGTCCTAGCTTCTCCAATTACTCACCATCCTTTTCATGTTTCATCAGTTTCCATATGGAATTATCATATTTTACCTAGACCAAAATCACATTGTATTGAACAATGTAAGAAATTATACAGGCTATTGGTTTTATACTTCAGATAAACTCCAGTATCACTAATTTTACCTTAGGAAAGCCCCACATGCTGTTCACATATTATATAGAGAAAATAGACTTAAATGGGCAGACATGCAAAGTAGCCTACATTGACTATGCATTGTCAGTTTTTAAAATTTAATATTTGTCTTTCACAATGTTTAATTTAAAACAAGTGAAATAAAGTCATGTTGCACTTATTTCCTCCAGCTTACTGATCCTTGGGTTCCTCAGAGTACCCACCTTGCCTTGAGAGGCTCAGATAATAGTAGAAACCTAAGTTAGCATTTAAGATAGCATCTCAGTGATTCTGGTAAAAGCCTGTGACTGATGCTAATCATGAGAGAGTGTATGAAATTCCTCACTTCCTGCTGTGCCCATGGACAGGAATGAAACTATATCCTTTGAATCAGAGGTCTGGAGTACCTGACTGATAATAAAAGTGATTTTCAATCACTATGTACACAAGCTATTTGCAAAAAGAACTGAAAGCACAAGGAAATGTCAACTTCCACAGCAGTTCCTGCACCTGTCCACTTCTCTTCACTCATATAGCCAATGCCTTTATGTAAGCCCTGTTAGCATTTCACCAGGAATTATTGCAATAACTTCTACCTGAATTCCTTTTCTCAAGGTTCTCCCCTCTCTAATCTATCCTTTACATAATTGCCAAAACTATTTCTGAAAGCACAGGTCTGATTATATCACTCACTTGTTCAATAAATTATAGGGGTTCCCTATTATCTCTAGAGTATGTGTTCTAGAGGGCATTTGGTGGATCAGTGGATAGAACACATCAGAAAGATTCATCTTTGTGAGTTCAATCTGAACTCAGACACTTATGAGCTGTGTGACACTGGATAGGTCACTTAATCTTGTTTGCCTCAGTTTCCTCATCTGTAAAATGATCTGGAGAAGGAAATGGCAAGCCACTTCAGTATCTTGGACAAGAAGATTCCAAATGGGCTCATGAAGAGTCAGACATGACTGAAAATACTGAACAACAACAAGAGTTCTTGACCTCTCCAAGGGCAGAGAAAGGGGAAGTTTCCATGAGTTCAATGTATTTTAATAATTGCATTTCAGTATAATTGATTTTCCTCTAATCTTATTTTATGAATATAAAAATATTATTCTGAGGAGTTTAGAAACTTCACCATATTGCCATTTTTAACATACCATAACACCCTCTAAAAATTAAGAACCTCTTCTTCAGAATCCTACACTCCTTGGTTAGGCACATAACTCTCTTCACAGTTTGGCTCAAACCTATATTTCCAGGATTATTATATATTATTCCCCTTTGTGGATTTCTTGGTCCAGCCAAAGTAGTTTTCTTGTTGTTCCTCGAACCTGACACTCCATCTCCCATTTCTATGCCTTTAAGTTCAAAGTATGACTCATTCCTGAAATGTGCTTTTTTCTCATCTCTGCCTCTTTGAATCCCTAGTCCTAGGATATATATCCTATATCCTAGGATAGCTCAACTTAGATGCCACCTCCTACGTTAGATCTTTCCTGATTTTCATACTTTCTAGTGCTTATCCTCCTTATTTGCCTTGTGCTTACTTTATCTCTTATACATGCTTTTTCACCTATATTTATAGGTACACATACTATATATGTTATCTTCTCCTTTGGAAAGTAATTGTCAGCATAAAATTTGATTTTTGTTTCTGTATCCCTAGCAGCTACCATATTGAGCATAAAAGAGTTGCTAAATAAATGTTTGTTGATGGATTCATTAATTGTTTTTCCTGCTCTGCTGCTCCTGTAGCAGAGTTCCTTGGATTACATATGGGGTTAGGGGAGATGAGGATCCCTTGTCTGAAGAAATACTCATGACAGTAGGCTGATGGAGGGCTGTTTCCTCACAATGGACTCCAGGTTCCACATTGTACACCCCTTCACCAGCAATGATCACACTGTATAAGAAACAGTTGATCTGAATCAATAGTAACTTGAAAAGGAATTTATTGGCATCAAGGAAAAATGTGGTTTTTATTTTTATTTTTAGAAAACCACTCTAAACTCCTCTTTTTGAAAGACACAGATTTTGAAGATTATGTGCACTACGTATTTCCTCAGGGTCCTCATCATAAATACCAGGTAGCAAAGTGAAAACTATATTTTGACATAATTTTCTTTACCATCCTTATTTTTCCCCTACTTAAAAAAGTCTCCAAGGCTACTGATTTGAGAAGTAAAAGAACATAGATTCTTTATAATGCCAAACAGTATACATCATGAAAAGGATGAAAGGGGTTGTGTCTGAAGGTTCTTCTTGGACTGATGCCTAATCCTTCATTTGAAACATCAATTAGTTATTCTGAGGGCAAGAGTAGCTTCAGGAGTGGAACAAGCAGCAGGAACTACACAATTCCTAAGGAATGGAAAATCTATTTCTGATCAAATATTAGTTTTCTCTCTCAAGTCTCAAAATCCTTAGTATATAAGAAAAGCATTGTTTACATGCATGTTGTTGTTTAGTTGTTTCAGTCATGTCTACATCTTTGCAACTCCACTTGGGGTTTTCTTGGCAGAGATACTAGAATGGTTTTCCATTTCCTTCTCCAGCTCATTTTACAGATAAGGAAACTGAGGCCAACAGGGATAAGTAACTTGTCCTGTGTCACATAGCTGGTGAAAGTCTGAGGCCAGATTTGAACTCATGAAGCTGTCTCTGATTCTAAGCCCAGTGCTCTCCTTAGCATTATTTTTCATCTTTCTATTTCTTGGTAAAGCAGTATGGTTTGGTGGAAGAAAGCACTGGCTTTGGAGTCAAAAGATTTATGCTGGAGTTTTGACTTTGACAATCATGTTGGTTGTATTATAGTGAACAACTAACCTCAGTTTACTGATTTGTAAAATGAGGAAGACATTGCTATCCATTGAATAATATTCCAAGGAACATATATAGTAAACATAATGTTAATGCAATCAGTTACTCTGGAATAGGTACTAACCTGTGATTTCATTAGTATAGGGAACAGCTGATAGAAAATATTCCTTTTGTTAATATAGGACAGCACCTATTCTTCTTCTTTTTTCTTCTTTTTGGAGGGCAATTGGGGTTAAGTAACTTGCCCAAGGTAACACAGCTAGGTTTTTGTTTGTGTGTGTTAAGTATCTGAGGGCGGATCCGGACAGCACCTCTTCTTAAAAAGCTATCTAGAGAAGAGGTGTTAAATGTACTGCCTCCAGTGGCATGCAGGTACACAACATTCCTGAGTGCACCTGAACCAGATTAAAATGTGATTAGGAAATCCATAACAAAATAAACAAAAATACTGATTAATAACAAATTAAAATAAAAATTGCACCATACATTATTTGAGAACTGTTGTCCTAGTTGTTCCAATTACACACTAGTCTTTTCATGTTTAGTCAGTTTTCATATAGATTTTTTATCTATTACTTAGGCCCAAACCACACTGTTACATGGATAATATTAATATATGGCTTTTTAAGTCAATATACTGCCTGTAAGTATCCTTATGAATGACTCAGTGGTTCCCATTTCTATTTGAGTTTGACCCCCAGCTCCACCCCCTCCTCCATCCCTACCTAGAACACAAACAACTTAAGTAACATTCCCACAATCACTGAGGTTTGTATGTGTAGTATAAAGCTCCATACCTGCCCTTCCCAAAGATGGGTGGGTGAGTAGGGGAAAATGGTTAATTATTTGTTTCACTCTAGTCCTGTGTCTCTACAAAAGTCATCAAAATAATCAATCAATCAATAAGCATTTATGAAACCCTGCAGTGTGCCTGCATTGTGCTAGATGTTCTGCTAGATACAACACAAAAAGCAAACTAGGCCCTGCCCTCAGGGAAATTACCTTCTCCTGGGTCTTATGGATGAGAAGTCAGACTGTTAGTTCTGGTATTAATGATTTCAGGTTGGGAGGGAATGTATTCTAAGTGTTGGGCAGTGGACAATATTCTGTGGTGTTAATAATTTCAGGTAGTTTGGAGAAAATATAGTCTGGTTATGGAGCAATGGGCAATACAATGATGTCGGTTGGTGTCACATATGTGGAACAGGGAGAAGGCTAGTTTGACTGGATCTCTAAGTCTAGGAAAGATAGTTTGTACAGTTCAGAGGGCACTGAACTTGGAGTCATGGATATCTTACTGGCTATGTAACCCTAGGCAATTCATTCAACTTAAACTTTAGTTTCTTCATCTGTAAAATGGGTATAATAATGTCAAACAACTATAACATTTGCAAAGTATTTTTGCAATCCATAAAATGCTATGTAAATGGTAGTTATGATGATAATGATAATGATGATGGCAAGTGACTTGGTTTCTAGATCTGTAAAATGAGGGAGTTGAATGAGATGATTTCTGAGATCTCTTCTAGATTTATGATTCCATGTTTTATGACTCTATGAGATAAATAAATACAATCAATCATCTTCACTTTGTGTTGTGCAGACTCAAATGTAGTCCAGTCTACGTTAAAGAACAGTAGTGATGATGATGATGATATAATGTTTACTTTGTACTTTATAGTTTCATTTTTATTCTTTTTTAATACTTTATAGCTTTTAAAGGGCTTTTGCATTTCCCACTTTATTGTTAACAAAGTACCTATAAGGTAGTTATGACAGATTTCTCTCATTTAACAGGTGACGAAATAGATTCAAAGAATTTAAGCAGCTTGGCCACAAGCATAGCTAATTAGTAAGACAATCAGACATCCTGGTCCCAGGTCTATTGCTCAGTCAGCTACTATAATAGGAACCAGGGGGATCCCCCATTTTGGACTAGATATTTTCCTAAGAGTTAAGGAAGCTGTTGCCAAGATTTGATTGACCTAGGAGGAAGGCCTATATGATGTGGCCATGCATCACCTAAGGATATAAAAGAGATTATCTCAAATCAAGTCAGAGTCTTTTAAACTTTACAAATATCCCTTGGCCCTGAATGTTATCACACCTTGACCAACAGACCAGATGAGTTTCTGTATGAAGACAACAGTAAACCACATCTATTGGAATATAGAGGTACTCTTTGAGTATCCTTTCCACACTATTATTAGGTAAACCTTCTTTAGCTAATTGCTTATATATTGCAGGAGTATCTAATTTTCTCCTAATCTCAAACTTAAATTACCAAATTGACTTGTGTCAAGACTGGCCTATTAAACTTCCCAAATGCCAGACAATTTATGATTTTAGAAGCATAGAGAATAATATATACCCTAATATTTAATTTTATGCTAGTCTTACTGGCACTTTACTCATATGGGTTTCATGATGAATAATTTAATAATTTTATTTTTAAGATTATATTACAGATAAGTGCAAATAATTCTCAAAAAATAAAAACATCCATTGGCATTTTAGCAACAAAAACACTCAATTCTGTGAGATCTAGAAATATCAAAATGATTCACATTAGAAAAAATGTAACTTTTAGTGTCCCAAATGTAAAAAAACACATTTTTGCAAAAGGGAACCTCCCTTCTTTGACATCATAATCAGGTTATCTGGAGCTGGGAAAGCTAAAGAAATGTTGCTGAAGATACTGGCACAGCAACTTTGAGAGTTTTCTGCTCCAATAACTCTCAAAGTCCTAGGTGACTGCCCCTAATATTGAACACATGTGGAATGCAGGGAGAAGGAAAACAACCATCTTTGCTTTGTTCCAGGTCAGGTGAAGATAGAGTGAATAAGCAGTAAAATCACCGTCATTCATCAGACTTCCTGAGAAATAGCAGTAAAACTATGGGCAGATGACCAAAGCAGAGACATTTTCTGACCCCAGGAAACGGTATTCATTTCTTCAATGGTTGCAAGGGAGCTCAGACACTCCTGGTTTGCCCTTAAGATTCCAAACAATTATAAAGGCACAACTTTCCTACAGGCAGTAGGAATTTGTTTTTGTTTTGTTTTGTTTTTCCTACAGTAAAACAAGAACAAGCCTTGGTGGATTATTTCCAGTAGGTAAAGCTGAGACAGTAGTAGGCAATAGCAATCTCTAGAAAACTGTTTTATTCTAGAGAGTAACTCACTATTTGCAGGGGAAATGACAACTTTTAAGGTTATGATTAGGCAGCAACATTTTCAAAATAATTTAAAAAATACCTCTGTTCCTATGGAAACTTTCCAGCATATTTCTCATGAGAGAAATCATATTAAGGATAGATATGTCCAATAGGTTCTCAACATTTGACAGGGGAAAATAGTATGTGCATGCAAATTGAGTTTGTTTATTGTTCTTTCTGTCTCTGACACTAGCTCTCTTTTTCTGTCCTTTCTTCTTTAATTCCCATTACCTTTTCTCTCTCTAAAAAGGAATGAAAATGCCCTTATTGATATATTTTATTTTTACCTCACCTTTATTTCTCTTTCCCTCCAACCACCCAACCCTGAGGATAAAAAAAAATGAGAGAGTAGGAGAATGAAAAACTTCAGCCAACCAAACCAACATATCAACCATGCCTGAAAGCATTCTCTACCCATAGTCCTCCATCTCTGTAAAGAAGGGAGCCTCATTCTTTTTTCAAAAGAGACAAGAGTAATAGAAATTTAAGTGATGGAAGAGACCACGGAAGTCATCAAGTATGATCCAGAATTTAAAAGAATAAACAATCATAATCTGCTTTATATGGGACCATTCAGCCTCTGTGTGAAGATTGTCAGGAAAGAGGATGAACCCACTACTGCCTATGGCAAACCATTTGGCTTTGGGTTGTTTTTAATTGTTATAACACCTTTCCTTATAACAAGAGAAAAATTTCAACTTCTATCATCACTTCCTGGTTCTGCCCCTGGGGGTGAACAAAACAAGCTTAATTCCTCTTTCACATGATGGTCTTTCATTAATTGGACATTGTTATCTTATCTATCTCCCCCTTTCCCACTCTCTTTCACCTTAGTCTTCTCTAAACTAAATCCCACTTCCTTCAATAGATTCTTACATATTATAGACTTTACCATCTTGGTTACCCTTCTCTGATTACTCCTCCACTTCACCAATTTCTTTCTAAATCTTGCTGTCCAGAACTAAACAAAGTAGTCTATATGTGGTCTAAGGAGCAGGTAGAGTATAAAGGCAAATAATAGAACTTATTCTTTGAATATAACTAAGAATATAACTAAGGTGAAGACCTTAGTTCACTAAATTAAAAAAAATACACATATTTGAGTTACATCAAAAGAGAGTACCTTGACCACTTTTTTTTCATATTTGTGATTTTAGGCCTGGTTGCAAAGGCTTTTTAAAATATTTAATGGCCAAGGATTTCAAAATTCATATATTGAACAATTCTCCATTGTTTCTGTGATATAATATTTTTTCCTCATAAAGAATACTTCTTCTTCGGCTAGGATTTTATTATTTGCTAAGGAAGACTTAAGACCAACTGATCTTTGATCAAAAGAAATGGACTTTGGAGCTATACCATTAATTTCCAAAATTCTCCATGACAAAGGTGGTATTGGTGTTGGTGTTGGTGGTGGGGAATCCAAAGACATTAGAAACAAAATAGTCATTTGACATTTTCAAGCTGTATTACTTTTGTAAAAGGACATTTTATAAATGTAAAAGCTCTTAACACTCCAGTTGGGCAAATGAATGTCAATACTATGTTTCTTGGAATATCTCCTGCCTAGAAAGAAAGCAATTCAACTTTCCATTTCAGAAAATATCAAGAATTAAGGAAACACATTTTAATTTTGCCCTTTACAATACTCCCTCTTTCTTCTGCCTTGGAGGTTGGGATAATCAAGCTATAATTTTCAAGAATACTTGTTTGACCTAGAGTGACCTTTTTCTCTTTTGCCATCAACATTCTGAGTAAAGAGTAAACTGAAATATCTACCTTAAATTCTCTTAGATTTATCCCCAAAGGACTGTTTTGCTTTCAGCCAGAGCTGTAAGGAGGTTTATCAACAGAGACTTGATACCTTTCTGGGAGGTATATATTCAGTGCATGGCTGAATTTGAGGCTGAGTGGGTAGATTAGTCTGTGTCTATTTATTAGTTTTCCTTTAGTCCCTACAATTACATTGCTAACATTTTTTTTTCTAATTTTTGCTACATATCAACTAGAATGTCTACCTGTAAAAAAGAGACAGAAATAAAAGGTAAAGGTGAAGTGGAATGATGATTATAATAAACATGATTATGAATTTACTCATTTTCTATTATTAGGCAATAATATCTGAGAAAGGTACAAACTAAAAGAAGTGGTATAGAAGAATAAGTTAGAAGAAATATGATTCTTCTTTCAACCCCATGTAAAGATTTCCATTCTATGAGTATCTGCTAGACATTCTTAAAGGATAGAAAGATTTATAAAATTTGGTCTTTCCCCTGAAGAATTTGCAGAAAGAAGACAGCATCATAGACTCTCAGAGTTGGAAGGAACCACAGAAACCATCTAGTCTAACCATCCCTAAAGAAGGAAATTAAATTCAAAGAGGAAATGCATTATATTATAAGGAAATTGATTCTATTATTGGATAATTCTATGAGTTAGGAAGATTTTTTTTTCTGACATCAAACCCAAGATTTCCTTTTTTCATCTTTTGCACATTGGTTTCTATTCTCTCCTTTGGGGTCAAGTAAACTATGTGTAACCCCTTTTCCATGCTTGTTCTTTATATTCTTAAACACAATTGTTATGTCTTGGCATAGGTATTCTGTTCTCTGTGCTAAACATCCCCAGTTCTTTCAACCAATTCATATATAACATGAAGTTGAGTTCTTTAACCATTCTGGTTGACCAGTTTATATGTATCTATTTAACATATATATACTTTGGAGTGGTTCTTTGTCTGAATTACTCATTTCTCTGTCATTCTGTCTACAGGCTTACTCTAGGGTGAATGGCTCACTATTCTTTAGCAACATGATTGTAAATCATAAATTTAGGGCCAGATGTTACCTTACAAGGCATCTAGTCAAACCCCCTTAGTTTATAGATAAAGAAACTCACACCCAAGTTCTCAAGTGACTTTCCCAAAGTCACACAGGTAGGCAACAGAAGGCAAATACTTATCTAGGTCCTCTGACTCAGGAGCCAGTGTGAGAAAGAATTTTTGTAAGTTACTAAAAACTCTTTGGTGCGAAAATGCCAGCTGCTGCTCAAGTCCCCTGACATGTTTTCATAAGGAGCTAGAAACTTTGGGGGTATTTCTTTCAAAATTAAAAGATAAAAGACAAGTTCCCCTTAAAACTTGGCTCTTGAGTAATCTTAAAGTTATGTTTTTTTGTCAGTTTTGGTATTCCATTTACTGATTCAGATTTCAGTGCCGCTAGGAGATAGTAGGTGGTCTTTGAAAATTTCCCATTCTGAAAAATTCAGCACTATGTGGCCAAAACCTAAGGCTTTGCACAATACATGACTAATTTTGCACCTGAGGAAATAGAAAACTATGCCTCCTATTCTAATGGCAAAGCATTCTTGGATAGATAATGCATGTTTCATATATTTGTCTTTACCCCTCAACTTTGTATGCCTAAGGCAAATATTCACTTGTCTAACTCTTATCATAGCTCTCATAAACATAAACTCTAATGGCATTTATTTTGAAATGAATTGTTTTCATTTAGCAATGAAACAGTATAAAAAGTAAGCAAAATGTTTTAGAATTTCAAATAGCAAGACAGTCATGTAACAAACATTTATTAAACAACTACTGTGTGCTACCTCTCCTGTAGCACTGCTTTGTCATGGCAAAGGTTCTTGTGTAGCTCAATGAGGCTATAGAGCATTGCCATGCAGGGTTATCCAAGAATGACAAGTCATAATGGAGAATTCTCACAAAAGGTCTTCTACTGGAGAAGGAAATGTCAAATCATTCCAGTATCTTTGCCAAGAAAGCTCCATATATCCTTGGGCTCAAAGATGACTGCAGACAGTGATTGCAGTCACAAAATTAAAAACAAAATAAAAGAAGTCAACAAAATTATGCTTGTTCCTTGGAAGTAAAGCTATGGCAAATCTGGACAGCATACTAAAAAGCTATCACTTTGCTGTAAAAGTTCCATATAGCCAATGATACAGTTTTTCTAGTAGTAATTTATGACTGTAAGAGTTGGGCTATAAGGAAAGCTGAGCACTGCACAATCTATGTTTTCCAGTTGTGGTACTGGAGAAGATTTTTAAGAGCCTCTTAGCAAGGAGATTAGATCAGTCAATACTTAAAGAAATTAATTGACTATTGTTTGGAAGGACAAATGCTGAAGTTGAAGCTTAAATACTTTGGGCATGTAATGAGAAGATAGAACTCACTGGAAAAGCCCCTGATGTTGGGAAAGATTGAAGGCAAAAGGAGACAATGAAGGATGAAATGGATAGAGAGTCATGGAAACAATGAACATGAGCTTGGACAGACTTTGGGAAATAGCAGAAGATCCAAGGTCCTGGCATGTTTTGGACAAAGAAGTCACAAAGAGTTGGACACAACTAAACTAAAACAACTAAACAATAGTAATAATAAAGACTATGTTTTAGGCACCATATCAGAAACTGGGGCTACAAAGATAAAAATATAACAGTCACTGACCTCAAAGAACTTATAATCCCTCAATAATACTATGGAATAGTAACTAAGAGACCAGGAATACCAGTCCCCTATTGGTTAAGTGATGGACAAGTCGTTTAACTTTTCAATTCCTTAAGTAATTCTCTAAGCCCATAGCTTATAGGTGGGGTGCTGATTTGCTTAATTTGAAGGATTTCCTCAACATAGCCACTTCACACTTGTGAAATCTCAGATACAGACAAAAACAACAACTAAATATCCAGGCATTTTAAAAAGATGTTTGTAAGTAAGGATGCTTTTAGTAAAAATAAAAGAAAACTGGTATATAGTATAGCAGAAACTGGGCATAGACCATTATCTAACACCATATATCAAAATCAAGTCTAAATGGGTGCATGATCTAGGCATAAAGGCAACTGATGAGCAACCTGGGAAAGCAAGGAATAGTTTACCTGTCAGATTTGTGGAGAGGGGAAGACTTTATGACCAAAGAAGAATTAGAGAGCATTATAAAATAAAAAAATGCATAATTTTGATTACATGAATTTGAATAGCTTCTATACAAAGAAATGCAATGTAACCATGGTTAGGAGCGAAACGGAAAACTGGGAAAGAATTTTTATAACCTATGTCTCTAATAAAGGAATCATTTCTAAAATATACAGAGAATTAAATCAAATCTATAAGAATACAAGTCAGAGGGGGCAGAGCCAAGATGGCAGAGTAGAAACAGCACTTCCAAGGCCCTCTCCCCCACACCACTTCCAAACCATATAAAAGGTGGACTCTGAACAACTTCTGGAGCTCCAGCACCCACAGAATGATACAGAGAAGCTAACCTCCCACTGTCAGCCCTGCAGGGAGTAGCCAGTGCAGCACTCTGGGAGCAGCCAGGGCAGAGCCCTGAGAAAATACAGCGCAGTGCTCTGGGAGCCTAACCCAGGCCCGACTGAGTCATGGTTTTAGCCCCAGGGCATCGGGGCCAGCAGCCATCTGGAGGGACCCCAGAACACCAGCATCTGTGGCGATTCCAGAATTATCATCACCGACATGCCTAGGAAAAAGTGAGAGGTTAGTGCCCTTTGGACTTTGGGACCAGTATTTGGGGAACACGTTAGGCTTCTTCCCCTGGGGGTGAAAAGCTGCTGAGGAGACAAGGCACAGACGCCATTTTAAATCTTCAGTGGCATCTTCAGCTCCTTGTCTGTGAATGGTAGGGAGGTCCAGCAATTAGTCTTAGGGGGTAATTGCTCTTGCTTTAACCTCACTGGATCTGGATTGCGTTCTGGGGGGGAGGTCGTGGGGCGGGTATCCAGCTTGTCAGAGTTTGTGGAGTATTCACAGAGGCCACCCAACTAATATCTCTGGAAGTTGTGAAGACCCCAACTTTGGGACAGAAGCTCCCCTGTACTGTGGCAACAAGCGCAAAAGTCAAGTAATTAAGTGGCAACATGCCTAGGCAAAGGAAACAAAATAAACAGAAAAATTCAACATTAGACTCCTATTTTGGGGGCAAAGAGGATTGAAACATGGAACAGGAGAAGGACTGTGAGGTCAGAAATCCTTCTCCAAAAGCCCCAAAGGAAAATATGAGTGGGTTAGAGGCCATAGAGGACCTTAAGAAGGATTTCAAAAACCAAATAAGAGAAGTGGAGGAAAAATTGGGAAGAGAAAAGAGAAGGATGCAGGAAAAGTATGAAATGAGAGTCAACAGCCTGACTGAGGAAAATAATACCTTAAAAATAGACTAACTCAAATGGCAAAGGAGGCTCAAAAGGGCAATGAGGAGAAGAATACCTTAAAAAGCCAAGTTTGCCAGATGGAAAAAGAATTTCAAAAGCTCGCTGAGGAGATTAATTCCTTCAGAGTTAGACTAGAGCAAATGGAAGCTAGTGACTTTATGAGAAATCAAGATGCTGTTAAGGAGATCCAAACAAATGAAAGAATACAAGTCAATGTGAAATATCTAATGGGAAAAACCACTGTCCTGGAAAATAGATCTAGGAGAGATAATTTAAAAAATATTGGACTACCTGAAAGGCATGATCAAAGAAAGAACCTAGAAATCATTCTTCAAGAAATTCTCAAGGAAAATTTTCCTGATGTTTTAGACCCAGAGGGGGAAATAGAGGTTGAAAGAACCCACCAATCACCTCCTGAAAAAGATCCCAAAAAGAAAACTCCTAGGAATATTATAGCCATGTTCCAGAATTCCCAGATGAAGAAGAAAATACTACAAGCAGCCAGGAAGAAACAATTTCAATATTGTGGAAACACAATCAGAATAGCCCAGGACCTGGCAGCTTCTACACTGAGGGATTGAAGGGCATGGAATATGATTTTCCAGAGGTCAAAAGAGCTGGGATTAAAACCAAGAATCACCTACCCAGCAAAACTGAGTATCTTGTTTCAGGGGAAAATATGGTCATTCAGTGGAATGGAGGACTTTCACGCATTCTTGAGGAAAAAACCAGAGTTGAATAGAAAATTTTACATTCAGACACAAGAAGCAAGAGATAACTGACAAGGTAAACAGGGAAAAGAAATCAAAAGGAACTTATCAAAGTTGAACTATTTACATTACTACATGGAAAAACAATAACTTTGACTGATGAAACCTTTCTCAGTATGAAAATAATTGAAGAAGGATATATGGGCATATGAATACATATGTGAATGTGTGTATATATATTTACATGTATACATGGATAGAGGGCACAGGTTGAATTTGGTGGGAAGGGATGATACTTAAGGGATGAAGTTAAGAGGTGAGAGAGGAAGAGGTGGAAGGTGAGAGAGGTGGAAGAGGAGATGGGGAGAGACAGGGTAGGGTAAACTATCTTATGTAGAAGAGGCAAGGGGAAGTGGTTGCAGGGGAGGGGAAGAACAGGAAGGCAAAAAGGCAAAACCATATTCTCATTGAATTTGGCTCAGGGAGAGAATGACATACATACTAAATGGGATATCTCACCCTGCAGGAGAGTAGGGGAAAGGGGGATGAGAGGGGGAATGATGGAAGGGAGGGCATTCTAGGGGGAGGGGAGGTTGGTAGTACCCACTTTTGAAGAGGGACAGGATCAAAGTAGCGAGTGTACCGGGTGGGGGATGGGATGGGTGGGAAGGAAATATAAGCAGTCTTTGACAATATGTCTATTGTGGTAATGTTTTACATAGCTTTAGACGTAAAACACATACTGAATTGTATATCTTCCCAAAGGGAGTTGGTGACAAGGGAGGAAGGGAATGGATCTGAAATTCAAAGTTTTAAAATTATATGTTTGAAATATATATAAATAATATTATTAATATGATTTTGCATGTAATTGATAGATAAGATTGCAGGTATTGGGGCACAGCGATTCCTCTTGCCCTAATGGTAAAGTTGAAGGGGGTATGGGAGAAGATATGGGAGAGAGCAGATTTGATGAGGGGATATCTAGTGGGACTGCTATTCTGGAGTGGTGGGTAGGGGGAAAATGGGGATAAAATTGTAACTCAAAATCTGGTGGAAATGAATGATGTAAACCAGAAGTTAATAAAGCATTTGTTTAAAAAAGAATGGGAAAAAAGAATAAAAGTCATTCCGCAATTGATAAATGGTCAAAGGATATGAACAAGCAGTTGTCAGAGGAAGAAATTAAAGATATCTACAAGCATATGAAAAAATGCTCTAAATCACTATTGATTAGAGAAATGCAAATCAAAACAACTCTGAGGTACCACATCTCACCAGTCAGATTGGCAAAGATGACAAAACAGGAAAATGACAAATGCTGGAGAAGATGTGGGCAAATTGGAACATTAATGCATTGCTGGTGGAGTTGTGAACTGATTCAACCATTCTGGAGAGCAGTCTGGAATTATGCCCAAAGGGCTATAAATAATTTCATACCCTTTGACCCAGCAATACCACTTCTAGGGTTGTATCCCAAAGAGATCATAGAAGTGGGAGGAAGACCCATATTGACAAAAATATCTGTAGCAGCTTTTTTTGTGGTGGCAAATAATTGGATATTAAGGGGGTGCCCATCAATTGTGAAATGGCTGAACAAGTTGTGGTATATGCATGTAATGGCATACTATTGTGCTATAAGAAACGAGGAGCAGATGGACTTCATATCTACCTGGAGAGGCTTATACAAACTGATGCTGAGTGAGAAGAGCAGAACCAGGAGAAATTTGTACACAATTACAGACACAACATATGTGTGATGACCAACTTTGATAGACTGGACTCTTCTCAGCAATTCAGGGTTATAAGTCAACCCCAAATGTCTCATGATGGAGACAGATGTCTACATTTAGAGAAAGAACTGAGTTTGAATGCAGATTGAAGCAAACTACCTGCCCTTTTTCTTTTTCCCCTTTGGTTTTGTTTCCTCTTTCCCATTGTTCATTCCATATGATACAATCCTTCTTTATAACCTGACTAATTTCTAATGTGTAAGTATTTGTAGATACTATACTTGATTGTATGCCACCATGGGGGGCTGGGGGGAGGGGAAGGACATTTGTAACTCAAGGAATTATGGAAGTGAATCTTGTAAACTAAAAGTAAACAAATTAATAAAGACCCAAAAAACAAAACAAAACAGGAACTAATTTCTTAATACTATATATTGTTATTTAGATAATATTTATAAACTCAGTAGATGTCAGAGGATCTCCCTCTTTTTATGAATAGATGATAAATTCTAGAAATATTATTAAATATACCTGTTTTTAGCCAAGGATTGGCATACAAACAGCTCTCAATTACTCTATGACTTTTACAAAATCTAGTTGGGAATTTTTTATGCCCCTTGGTTTTTGTGATATCCCATGAAACTAAATAATAATAATAATAATAATAATAATAATAATAATAATGATGATGATGATGATGATGATGATGATGATGATGATGATGATGATAAATGTTTGTGACCAATAGAAACTATTGTCAACATTAATCATTTAATTTGTCATTAGCATATCT
Organism: Gymnobelideus leadbeateri; assembly: GCA_011680675.1. Taxonomy (NCBI): domain Eukaryota; kingdom Metazoa; phylum Chordata; class Mammalia; order Diprotodontia; family Petauridae; genus Gymnobelideus; species Gymnobelideus leadbeateri. The sequence goes on from WOXC01010068.1 coordinate 399,969, forward strand.
GAAGGAAGGTAACCAGGATATTGGCACAATTTTATAGCTTTTCATTTACAAAGCATATTTATTATAGCATCCCTGTGAGGTAACTGATGTAGGTGTCATCATCTTCATTCTATTAATGGAGAGATCAGCTGATATAGGTTAAAGGATTTGCTCAGGGTCACACAACTTGCGGGTGACTGTGGTGGAGCAGCACTCAAACCTGGGCTTTGCTACTCAACTTCTTTGGGATGGTTACACTTTCTACAGATACAGATTTCTCCCTCCCTGAGATTTATTCTTGAACAGTTTATCACCCAGTAGCCAAACTGCCTAAGAAGCTGTAGCACCAAAATGATATTCATAGTGCCAATGATGGCTATGAATATGCCAGCATAATTTTGAATTGTAAAATATAACAGACTCTCCACATGGAAGACAGAACCAACACATTTATTCAAATACCAGAAAGCTGAATCCCAACAGCAGAAAGCCAAGTCCATCATAGAACCAAAGAAATCTACACACAATAACAATGCATAGGACACTGCCATACCCAAGTCTTCCCCCTGCTAGGGCCTTCCCCCAAACAAATACCCTCTCACTCACATCTCACTGCCTGCTTCCTCTCTCTCCCACAGCTCTAACCAACTTCCTGTGGGCTCTGCTCCAACCCTTCCTGCATCACTCATTTGGCAAACTCCTTCTACCAGAGACTCACATGACCCAGGGTTGCATGTGACTCAAGCAAGTCACATGGGCCTAATAATGGATGGGAAAGATCTTCCTATTTACATCAGCATAACAAAGGCTCTCCAAATTTAACTGTATTGATTCTGGGACAATAGACATATTCATCAGTAAACCTATATGTTTAGACTTAACAGCTTGATAGGAACTTCCACAGCTTGTATTTCACTGGCATAGGGTTAGAGGACCAAGATCAATGCTATATCATAATGACGCATTAAAAGAGAACTTTAAAAAGATGTCTTTGGGGGGGTGGGGTGGGGGGGTGGAGTTGGATGAGAGATCAGATCCAGTCAGAAAATGAGACCCAGATAAATAATGACTAGCGTGTACCTCGAGCAGTTATACCAATTGCTTTTTAAAAAAAAAAAGATGTCTTCCTCCTAACCTCAACCCTCCATCCTTGCACAATACATTCCAGGAATTCATTTTTGTTGTTGTTAAGATATAAATGGCATACTTCTTTTAGTGAATCAGAGCTCCCTGTAATATTGCTTTTTTATGTCCAGAAAGAATGGCAGAAAACTATGACATTTAATATTCCTCATCAACTGTGAATTTAAAAAGCTTTTATTTTGGCCTATGTACTTGTCTTATGATTTGAGTAAGCTATCTCTGGTGGAGACTGTTCTGGCCTCATAGTTAGAACAGATAGATTTCTCTGATAGGTGGTTGTATGAATCAAATAGCATTCTTTCCCACTGATGGTGCTTTCAATACATTAAAACAGAGTAATTTTAAAAACAAATGCATAATATGAACACTATTTTACTGAGAGGCAGATAAAATGAGCTTTGAAATCAGGAAACCTGAGTTCAAGTCCCTCTGAAACACACTGCCTATTTGACTTCAGGCAAGTCACTTAAACTTTCAGTGCTTTGGGGAACTAAGATTACAGAAACATTGCCTATATAGGTAGTTAGTGTTTTCTTGTCCAAGAAACCCCACATCAATTAAATAACAAGTCCAATCTTTATCACCTATTTAAATCATTAATAATATATAAAAACAAAATATAAAGAAAAACTCAGCTATACAGATAAATGTTTAATTTTTCTAATTCTTAACACATTTTAATCATTGCTGTATCTACATTTGATCTTTTCTTCATGTGTAGCATTTTAGATCTTGGATATTTCCTAGTTAAACCTTTTCATTTTATAGAGGAAGAGGAAACTAAAGTCTAGAGAGGTAAAGTATATCTACAAAGGCCACATGGTGAGTTAGTTGCAGAGTTGGATATTGTTTCTTGTCTACTGAATGCAAGTTCTTTCCATTATCCAATACTGACTCTGATATACACTATTGAACTTCTAGCTAAAATGTAGTTACAAGCTATCATTGGGATATACCTATCATTGGAGTATACCAATGGCATGCTTTGTGGCAGGGAAGAAGATGTCTGAGGTGTAAAGTGAAGCATGTCTGGGCCTGGCTAGATAGCAATGGGTCAAAAGAGGTACATTGATCACCAATCAAGAAAGCATGTGCCCCAGGGCAGAGTTTGAGAGCTGAAAGGGTTAAGCCCCTCTAAAATATCTTCTATGTTCCCCCCTTTCTTCATAAAACATGAACATTGAACTAAATGACCTCTAAACTCTAAGTCCCTTTCAGTTCAAAATCTATGATCTTAAGGTATTTATATAGAGCTATAAGGGAGTGTGTAAAAAAAAAACCCACTATACATTATTGCTAAATCATTGTTTTGACATTATTCTCCCTTAGTACCATCCCTCCAACACAATTCCAAACCAAATTCTTAATAGGTTATACTTAATTGCCATTATGATAAGTAGGGAATATCCGGCCATTTTTCTCCAGGTTTTTTTTTTTTCGGTATTTAATTGCCTCTAGTATTCTGAAATCTATGAATTCAAGAATCGTATTCTTTCTTCATTTCAAGAAAAAAGCAGCTCTTTTCAGATTTTTATCTTTCTAATATCAATGCTTGGTTGTTGAAGAAAAAAAGAGTATTCATAAGGCATTGTTCCCAGTTGACTTAGGCTTCTTTCTCATTAGGTAATTATAGTCGTTCATCCTCTTTCATATCACATCATCATATGATTGTAGAGAGAACTATTGAACATCATGAAAAAATAAATGGAATAAGTTAAGAGTAATTATTCTAGAGTGATTGAATGTGGGAGAGGAATTACTCAGGGAAAATAAGGTAACAACTTCAAACCTCATCACGTTGAAAGGAAATAGGTTTGAGAATATTTTAGTAGCAAATGAAAAAAACCTCCATAAAGAAAAAGATAAATTTTTCATTGTTCACCTGAGAAGATGATGTGCACTAAAAATATGGAAAGGTGTTGGAACTGTGTTCTCAAAATCAGATGGACCACAATTGCAAAGAAGTACTATTAGAATATGTTTTTCCTTAAAGTACCATCACAAAGTTATTTCCCACGGGAGAAAAATGACAATCACCTGCATTATGGATCAACTCCTCACCCTTTAGACAACAGACCAAAATTCCCTTCCCTCATCATCTATTTCCTATGTATGTTGTTTCCCATTAAAATTGAAGGTCCTTAAGAGCACAAACTGTTGCTCTTTTGTTTTTGTATTCCTAGTGCTTAAAACAGTTGCTGACACATAACAAGTGCTTAATAAATTCATGTGTTTTTCTGAACTTTTCATGAACTGAGGAGAGATAGCTATTTCTTTAATAAGTGGGACTTAAAATGGAAGTGCCTTCAATGGTTTGGATGAATGTTTTGCCAATATTGAAAAGCTTCATTTCAATAAAGTTGTGAAAAGATGTCTCTTACAAATGCATATCAGTGATTACATATGACTTCAATTCAAGAAGATATTCTTCCTAAAGAAAGCAAAAATTGATGCAAAAATAGAAAATTGGAAAAATGTAAAGATGACTTTCATCTTTTCCATACAGAGATTTATTTTTACATCATCAAAAAATATAAATTGAGATGATCAAACACTCAGACCAGAATCAGAGAATTTTAGTATAAGAAGGGCTTTCTTCGACTAACTTGTCATAATCATATCTAAAAAAAAGAATATTCCTTAAAATAGCCAGCAATTGACCATTAAGCCTGTGTTTGGAGGCTTCCAAAGAGTAATAGCATGCTTAGCTTTGGGACATCTCATCGAACTTTTGTTTAACACTCGTTGGATAGCTCTAAACTGCTCATTACATCAAACCTTCCATCAAGTTCCATTGGTCTGATTCTTGCCCTTTGGATGAAGATTAGAATGGGTCTAGTTCCTATTCCATATTTTAACCCTTAAAATACTTGAAGGGAACTATCATATTTTGTTTAGGTTTTATCTAGCCTAAACACCATTCATATCTTTGGTTAATCCTTTTATGATTTATGCTGAATCAGGAGAAGCATGCTGTCAATTTTTTTGACGTATTACTAATTGAAAAACAAGAACTGGGAGGTGTGCAGTGAATAGAGCACTGGCCCTGGGGTCAGGAGGACCTGAGTTCAAATCAGACCTGAGACACTTTACACACTTACTAGCCATGTGACCTTGGGCAACCCCAACTGCCCTTCATCCCCCTCCAAAAAGCAAAAAAAAAAAAAATCAACAAGAGTGGTTTTGAAGGTTCATTCTTTGTAATTGTTGGTGTACAACAGGGGTCATTATCTTTCACCACTCCTTTCCCCAATTTGCCTAATTCTGTTGAAGGCATTATCCATTCTTTCAGTATCCCAGTTTCATAAACTCAGAGTTGTCCTTGATTTCCCATTTAGTGCCTCTTATATAATCATGGGTCAAATCTTGCCAATTCTACAGCTACAACATCTCTACCAATTGTCCCTTTCTCTTTCCTCCTATGGTCACCATATTAGTGCAGGACATTATCAGTTTTCTTTTTCCTTTATTACTACAATGACCTCTGAATTGGGTTTCCTACCCCCAGGCTTATCTGTTATCTTCTATACATTGGATAAAGGGAATTTCTTAATCACAGATCTGATTCTAACCCCCTACTTAATCCAATGGACCTTTTGCCTCAAAAATAGAAAATAAAATTTTAAACTTTGAAATCCTTCCTACCTGGGTCCTAACAAATCTTTCCAGTCTCATTATTATTATGCCAATTCCCATTATCTGTAATCCAGACAAGGTTGTTCACCATACGTCGCTTTATCTTCTATGTCTATGTCTTTTCAATGGTTTTCCCCCATAACTGGTGTGTATTCTTTTCTTACCTCTGCCTATTTAGCTGGCACAGTTGATAGAGCACTAAGCCTGGAGTCAGAAAGACCTGAGTTCAAATCTAGCCTGAAACCTCTGCCTACCTCAGTTGTAAAATAGTGATAATTTTAGTACCTACCTATTAGGGTTGTCATAAGGACCAAATGATACAGTATTTGTAAAGCACCTGGGACCTAGTGGTAACATAATAAACGTTCATTTCCTTGCTCTTTTCTTCTTCTATTTGGCAACCCTAGGTTCTAGAAACTAGCATAAACACTTAATACATACTTATTCATGGACTAGTTGCTATTATAAATAATTAAGAGTGGTGTTTCCTGAAGTCTTAGGGGAATCAGGGTCTTTGCTACTGGATATATTCCCCAATCCACACGTCTGTTTTCATAGCAATATGAAGAGTTTTGTGCCCAACTTCTGTTCCAAACAAAGTCAGTCTTTATTAGCATTTTTTACAAACAGTTCTGGATTCCTAATTTTCTGCCCTGCAGCACTGATGGCCCTCTGTCCCTCAAAGTTATGTGGCACAGAACTGCATTTACCAAACCCTTAAAGATACAGAAAGCTTAGTAATCAAAAGATTAATGGAAAGCAAATAAAGCTCCCTAGGATTCTGAAGATATCAAAACCTCATTTGAAGCCACAGTTGACTAAAGAATATTGCTTCCCACATACTCAATAATGGACAGAGGCCAAACATAACCTAATCCTTCCTATCTTTGTTCAAAGAGAGAAATTATTTGCTGTGCTTGTATTATATTACCCCCAAAAGTTATGTTTTTTAATACCTCAGACATATTTGCTTCTTGGGGAAATTTACATTTTTCTCTGAAAGGGGTCTCCTGCAGATCTAAGGAAGTGGTAGAGTAAATTTCTCAGTGGGGAGTGATAATGAAGCTAACCACCAGTTTCCACAGCATAAATAAACCCTGGAAAATGGCTCTGATTGCATCCTGAGCAGGGGGAGGCAGTGGCATTGTAAAAATTGCCATCACCAACCTTTTGCTTTTGATTAGGCATTAATACTAGTCATCACAACAGGATGAAGGGTACTTAGGTAGAATTATGTCTGGAGAGCCCTCACAAGTGGACATCAGAGATAGCTTTTGGCAATTATCTTAAACTTACCTTGGAGGTTTATGAATAATTCAGAAGTTAGAATGATCTGCATCAAATTCGGGGCAAAGGAGCTGAACAGTCACGCAGGCAACTGGGAGAAATCTGTTTTTGTATATATTAACTTTTTATGTGCTTCCTATCCCTTTAGTGTCTAAGTATATTGCCATAACAAAGGAGGAGCAAGGGGGAGAGGGATTCTCCTTCCTCATTTTTAACTTTCATATGGAAAAGAGGTAAGAGTTTGAAAGGAGGATATTTACTTAGGCAGAGGCAGGATATCCATTCATATCTCAGGAAAGGTTGGTGGAAGTTAGTTGTGAAGTTAGCTCAAAGAGAGCCTTAAGCATCAAATTCCTTTGTAGAGGTGACTTCATGATGAAAAGGTACTCTGAATGCTTTGAGGGATTAGGTCAGAGTTACTATGAAAAAATTCCTCTATCATCACTATGGGGAAGCTAGGTGACACAGCGGAAAGAACACTGGACTTGGAGTTAGAAAGTCATCTTCCTGTGTTCAAATCTGGCCTCAGACACTAGTCACATGACCCTGGGTGAGTCATTTAACATTGTTTGCTTCAGTTTCCTGATTTGTAAAACTATCTGGAGAAGGAAATAGCAAATCTCTCCAGTATCTTTGCCAAGAAAACCCCAAATGGGGTCACAAAGAGTTGGACATGACTGAAAATAACCAAACTGCAAAAAATATCACTATAAAATTACCTTGTCAAGGGAATACTAGGAAAGTCAGTGGTGTGCTGGGTGGATTTCCTATAGCAAACTTGTGGGAGGACAAAGACATAACTCACCCAGGAAAGACAGGCTTGTTTAGGTCACAATGTGCTCCATGGAATGGAATATTCACATCAATCATATCACTGACTCAATAATAAAGAGAAGTATTGTAATAGAAACAAATTAGAAAATACATTGGGTGAGTTTCAGTCAAAGCTTAGCACATAAATGAAATTATATTGTATAAAATTATATATTTTGATTTGAAAGGGGCCTGAGATGTCATCTTGTCTAAACACCACATTATACAATTGAATAAAATAATGAGATTAAGTAATTTGTCTAACTTCATGTGGGTAATAAAAGGTAAACTTGGGAGTTAAATATAAGTCTTCTGACTCTAAATCCAGTTCCCTTTTTCTTTACCATGATTTTTTTTTAATATTTATTTCCTTTTAGTTTACAACATTCAGTTTCACAATCCCTTGAGTTTCAAATTTTCTTCTCCTCCCTTGATATTCTGGACCTTTTGTTCTTCCAAATGAAATTTGTTACTATTTTTTCTAGCTCTATAAAATAATTTTTGTTAGATTTATTGGTATGGCACTGAATATGTAATTTAATTTAGGTAAAATTTTCATTTTTATTATATTAGCTCGACCTAGTCATGAGCAACTGATATTTTTCCAATTAGTTAGATCTGACTTTATGTGAAAACTGTTTTGTAATTGTGTTCATATAAGTCCTGGGTTTGTTTTGGGAGGTATATTCACAAATATTTTATAATGTCTACAGTAACTTTAAATGGAATTTCTCTTTCTATCTCTTGCTGTTGAATTTTGTTAGAAATATATAGGAATGCCAAGTATTTATGTGGGTTTATTTTATGTCCTGCAACTTTGCCAAATTTATTTATTATCTCATGTAGTTTTTTACTTGATTCTCTAGGATTCTCTAAGTACATCATCACATCATCTGCAAAGATTGATAGCTTATAGTCTCTTCTTTGCCTAATTTGATTCCTTCAATTTCTTCTTCTCCTATTTGTACCAGGATGTTTTGATTCAAGATATACTCCCACATTGCTTATTTAACAGTCAGTTGGTAATTATGCTCTTATTTTATGTACAAATACTCTATAACCCTAAATAGACCATAAATTCCTTAAGAAAACAAACAAACAAACAAACAAGGTCTTGTTTCCTAATTTTCCTGGAACTATTTCTCATACATAATTTATGTCCAGTGAATATTTATGGATAGAATTACCACTTTGCTGTGATAGTGGCCCACCTTTGTGTTTCACCTTTTTCTCTGACAACTGCAAACAAATTATTACTACTGCTAATACTATTGTATTAGAAGGGGTTATTTAATGGATTACTCTTTTGTTCTATTTTTATGACTTCCCAGCTGAGACCACCTTTGACCACCATTGCCTGTGATGTGTTGCTTCCCCTATTAGAATATATTCTCCTTGATCACTAGGATGTTTAAGTGCTTAATATGTGTTTTTCATTCATTCATGTCAATCTCTAAGTACAGCTTTAAATATTTCACTAGAAGTGAGGGTTTGTGATTTTACCAGTTTGAGTATCCCTCTACTGAGGGAGATGTTACTCATCCTGATGGTGTTCACATCTTACTGAACCTTAAACCTATATTGACACTATCATCCTTTCTTGTTTTCCCCTGTGCTGCTGAATCCCTGTGGAGATAATTATGCACCCAGGTCCATGGGGTCCAATAAAATATTCGTTTTATCTGATCCCAACTGCACACTAAATATTTTATTCCTCCCATTATAGCTCTCTGTAATGCTCCCCTTAGCAGCTGTTCCAAAACTTCCTTTCTCTCTTAAATGTAGAGCTGTGTTAGAGTCACTTCATACTGGCTCAAGAGAGCTGATTGTTAAATTTTCAATGTGCACCCCTTCAAAGGATATGAACAGGCAGTTTTCAGAGAAAGAAATTAAAGATATCTATAAGCATATGAAGAAATGTTGTAAATTCTCTAATTAGAGAAATGCAAATCAAAACAACTATGAGATATCACATCTCACCAGTCAGATTGGCCAAGATGACAAAACAAGAAAATGACAAATGCTGGAGAGAATGTGGGGGAATTGGAACACTATTGCATTGCTGGTGGAGTTGTGAACTTATCCAACCATTCTGGAGAGCAATCCGGAATTATGCCCAAAGGACTATAAATAATTTCATACCCTTTGACCCAGCAATACCACTTCTAGGGTTATATCCCAAAGAGATCATAGAAATGGGAGGAAGACCCATATGTACAAAAATATTTATAGCAGCTCTTTTCATGGTTGCAAAGAATTGGAAATTAAAGGGGTGCCCATCAATTAGGGAATGGCTAAACAAGTTGTGGTATATGAATGTAATGGAATACTATTGTGCTATAATAAACGAGGAGGAGATAGATTTCATATTTACCTGGAGAGGCTTATACAAACTGATGCTGAGCGAGAAGAGTAGAATCAGAAGAAATTTTATACAATCACAGATGCATCATATGTGTGATGACCAACTATGACAGACTGGTTTCTTTTCAACAATGCAGTGATATAAGTCAATCCCGAAAGACTCATGAAAGAGAGAAATGTGACATCCAGAGATATAACTAGAAAGAACTGAGCCTGAATCCTGATGGAAGCAAACTAATTGATCTTTTTCTTTTCATTATTTGGTTTTATTCCTTCTTTATCATTTTCCATCCCACCTAGTACAATACACCTTTGTAATTGGACTAATGTCTAATATGAATGTATTTGCAAATCCTATACTGGACTATATGCTGTCGTGGGGGGCGGGGGAAGGGAAGTAAAGGAAATTTGAAAACCAAGGAACTATGGAATTGAATCTTGTTAACTGAAACTAATCTAATAAATTAATTTTAAAAAAAGAAAATGGGCACCCTTGAAACCGGAAAACTAATTTCATTATAAACCAGGGCATGGTTTATTTTTTATTAATTGCCTGGAGTAAGAAAGTGATTGACATAATGTTAATAGTGCTGATTAAACTTAAAATGGTATCATGCATATACAATATAATCCTCATAAATATGTATATGCATTTGCATATATATTTATGTCCACATATATGTATATATTATATGCATACATGTATATATCATAGATAGAATTTGTATGTTGTTTTAAGGTTTTCCAAGTGCTTTACAAATATCATGTCCTTTGATCCTCACTACAACCCTAAAGGTAGGTGGTATTATTATCCCCATTTTATAGGTGAGCAAAATGAGGCAGACAAAGGCCAAATGACTTGCTTAGGGTCATACAGATAATAAGTTTTATCTGTGGACTGATTTGAACTCAAGACTTTCAGACTCTTGAGTTCAGCTCTTTCTAAAAGTATGTATGTATGTATGTATGCATGCATATATGTATCCCCATCCAGAGTAAATATCCCTATGCCTTCTATAAAATGTACAATAGATACTTAATAAATGTTAAGTGAATTGAATTGAATTGGATTGGAGTTCATGGCCAGACTGGTGGCTGGGGTAGTTTGCAGTTGTAAGATAAAATTACTCTTGTACCGGCAGTGTCAATGATGGAGGAATGAACCAGGACAGCAAACCTGAGGGAGCAGACTGCAATGGATATTGGAATATAAATGAGTCAACTAAGACACAGAATCAATAAACAAACATTTATCCAGCACTTACTATATACCAGGCATTGTGTTAGGGCTGGGGATAAAAACTAGCAAACCAGCCACTCCACAAAACCAGTCTTTTCCCTCAAGGAGTGAATATTCTATCACTTTCACATGGGGACAATCAAAGGAAGAAGATGCAAGCCAGCAGGCAGACATCCAAAAGGTCAGCCATTAGTACAAGAGGAAAAAGACTTATTGCCATGTGATAGCATATACCTCTCCATAGCCCTCCTGACATTGAGTTGAGAAGTGCTGATCAGGTTGTCTCCCATTCCTTCAATCTAAAAGGATACAGACTTCTGGAAGCAAAGGACTGGAATCCTTCCAATTTCTGGAATCCATTTCCTAGCTGCATGATGACTACAAGGAAGTCATTTAATCTCTCTAAACTTCAATTTCCATGGTTGTAAAATGGCTTAATAATACTGTACTTGCACTATTCACCTTAAAGAAGTTTTTAAAATACTTTTTTAAACTTTAAGCTGTTATTGACATTTGGATTTTCTCTCCTTTCTTTCAAAGTGAAAGTCCTTTAATGAGTCAACACATTTTGCTTCAATCCCATCCTCCTCATTACCTTCTTGCAATCTTTCAATCTGACTTCTGCCCTCGCAATTTGACTGAAATTACACTTTTGAAGGTCCCTAATTATCTTCTTGCCAAGTCTAATTGCCTTTCCCACAGTTCTTATTTTCTTTGATATCTCTAGGACATATGGCACTGTTGAATTCCTTGATACTATGTACCTCTGGCTTCCAACATGCTTAATTTATCTATCTCTCTACCTGTTCTTTGTCTGTTGGCTGCTTTTATCTCATCTCCCCCTTTCTCCCTAAATAAGAACATTTTTTGAAATTTCAATCCTTGTCCCTTTCCCTATCTTAAAGTTTCACCTATTTCCTCTATTTAAGGTATCACAAATAGAGATCTAGATTTTAATTTAGGTTGTAGCTTTCTATGTTTTTGCTTTTTGCTTTCCCCGCCAAAACACATAGGACTCACTTTTTCAAATTTAAGAAATAAACAGGGGAGTGTTAAATAATTTCTAAAGTCACTTGTAACTTCCAGATCTATAGTCCCAGGTCCAACTGCTCATATTCCATATTTCAAACGGCCATTTCTGTTATGTCCCACCTGTCAGATTTCTATTCTAATCTGGTAGGTTTATTTGCCACAAGTTTACTTACTTTCCCACAGACATGAGGATTATTTCTTTTTTCATGATTTTGCTTACTTTTCCTTTATATAAAAGGTCTTTCCCCAGGTACACCTGAGGTCATGTCCTCCTGCCCTTTTGCTTACCCAACTATTCAAATTGGGCCCATTCTGCAAGATCCATCTGAAGTACAGAGTTCTGGAAGCAAAGGACTGGAATCCTTTCGATTTCTTTGAGACTTCCTTCTTCTTTCATGAGATTTTTCAATATTCTTGCCTACATTAGTCTCTTTATTCTTCAGAATCATCTAGTAGAAGAAACATGTCTTCTGTCACTCAACATAGCTTTTAATTATTCTTTGATTATTATGCAAGATTCATCTTCAATATATCATCTTTTATAAGATTTTCCCAATAGTTCTTTTCCATAGTTCCCTCTCCCTTCTTTGGACTTATATTTCTTTATCACTCCAGATAGCTCTTCAGTTTATATTTCCTTACCCAGTAACATTAGGTGTTTCATAGATGTATTTATTGTCCACCCATCTAGACTGTAAGCATCTAGAGGGAGACATATTATCTTTTGTGTCCTCAAAGCAAAGTATGACAATTTGTACAAGGTAGAAATTCATAGTATACTTGTAGATAAGGATATATATATATATATATATATATATATATATATGTATATGTATATATATACATATATACACATACAGATCATACACACACACACACACACACACACATATATATGTATATACACACCTATCACCATGTTTTATGCACTGATCATGCAAAGATTCATACTAAATACTTCTTTACCCTTAAGGAATTTTTAATCTAAAAGGAAATATAAAACAAATTCACTAATAACTATAAAATGCAGTAAGATTAAATGCTGAGAAATGGCACAATGCGCTGTGAGGATGGAGAGAGTAGTTTGGGCATTGATCAGCCAAAGCGTATTTAGAGAAAGGAGAAGTCAAGCTAGGTACTGAAAGATAAAGATGAATTTAAGCAGGGAAAAAGAACATAGGAAGGGGAACAAAATAGAGAGAAACTGGTAGTGACTTTCAAGCATTAGAGATTGAATGAGCAATGAATGGCATGGAAGCAAGAAAGGTCCAGATAAGTTTGAAGAATGCTACAATAAAATATGGAGTTCCATCACTATCAGACTCTCCTGACTAACCATTATTGAGGCATTGTGGCTGCTGGTGAAGGCCTAGAGCCCACATTAATTTGACAAACTTCTGAAATAAAATTGACAAAACTCCAGCCAAGTCAGTTACCAGTAAAGTAGACATTACTTCACATCTGTGACTTAATGATATCTTAAAACTTAAATCACTATAAATGGCCCTCCTCAAATAAAAAAAAAATACCTCCCCTTTTAATAAATAAATGTAGTCAAAAATTGTCATGTTGGTTGGTCATGCTTATTCTGTACCTTTATTCTATTTGACTTTCTTCCAGAAGGTAGAATGTGCTATTCATCATCAGTTTTCTGAAAATGTTATTGGTCATTGTATCAATGAGAATTCACATTGTGCAAAGTTATTTTCTTTTAATAATGTGCTGGCCATTGAGTAAACAGTTTTCCTGATTCTGTTCATTTCACTCTACATCAATTGACATATGTTTCTTCAAGTTTCTCTGAATCTTTCTCTTTCTTCATTTAAGACATAATTATTTTCCATTATATCCAAATTGCACAATCTATTCCACCATTATCTAAAGAGTGGGAACTGCTTTTGTTTCTATTACTTTAATTTAGCAAGAAGTGCTATTATATTTTTGTACATATGGGTCATTTCCTTCTTTCTATGACCTTGTGGGGTGGGGGAGCCTAGTAGTAATATAATTGGGTAAAAGGTATTTATAATTAATTGTGGTTTGGGGTATGGTTCCAAGTTAATTTTCAGAATGGCTGGGCCAATTTATAGTTCTACTAATAGCATATAAATGGTGGATATCTACAGAGCCTCCAATATTTGGTATCTCCCTTAAAAATTAATCTTTGCCAATCTGAGGGGTATGAGAATCTCAGTCATTTTAATGGGCTCATCTCTTATTATTAGTGTTTTATTTTTTTCATATTATTATTGAATTTCTTCCCATGAGAACTGCTTCTATTATTTTTTAATAGCCTCTCTAGCATTCTACAAAGAAACCATTATATCATCTGCACCCATAAGTAAACATAGTATTTTGGATATGGTCCAACCAAAGCATTATGCAACGTACTATCTACTTCCTCATTATCATTCTGAACACTATGGCTTCCAATGCAGCCCAAGAAACTAAGATCACATCCCCTTTTGTTTGGGGGGGGGGGTGGTATATCACATTGTGACTAATTCTGCATTTTTATTCCACTAAATCTGTGGAGTTTTTTCAAAGAAATATCTAGCCATTCTCCCATCTTGTATTTATGAAGTTGATTTGTGAGCCTGTATTAGCTTTTGTATTTATCCCTAATGAATTTCATCTTATTGGATTCATCCCAGATCTCTAGTGTGTCTTACTAATTTTGACCCAATGTTCATAGTTTTGTAGACAGAACCTGGGGAACTTTTTTAAAACTTCAAGTCCAACTGCCTTCTTTTATAAATGAGGAAATTGTGGCCCAAGGAGTTTAAGAGAGTTATTCAAAGTCAGACATCATTCTCTTTAGGCAATGCCCTCTTTTGTTCCTCATGGAATAATTGTCCTATGCATTGTTTTTAGATTTTCATTCTTAAGAAATTCTTATCCCTTCCACACTGACTCTCCCATAGGATTTTTGTCTGTCTAGTCCTATTTTGAAATGTGAGCTCTGTGTTGTTGAAATATAATGTACATATATGACAATGCCCACCACTCATTCTATTATCTACTATAAAATTTGAGTTACAGAGAGGTTTTGTCCTCAAGGTTTCCATGATTTTTATTTAAGCAACAAGTTTCTCCTTGTTGGCCAGAACCAGGTGCAGGATAGCTTTTCTCCACCTTTTGAAGGATTAAATTAATTAAACCAAGTCAAGCTGCTCTGCTTTTGGCAAAGTAAGCTCTAACAGATGTCCAGTTAATTGAAGTCCCTCATATCTACTATGTCATGTCTCTATGCCAAGCTTGTGATGTTACCTTAACTCATATCAGTTTCTGGCACCTATACTGGTGCTCTATAGATTGTTCCCATGATGATATTGCTATTTTTCTCCTACTCATATTCCCTTAAATATTCTTTTCCATGTTTTACTCTGTTTTATGGATTTCCTCACATTAGTATATCATCTTAATGTAGAGTGAGATCCATTTGTTATCATATATTCATATTTCCATTACCAATATGTCACCTTGTTTTTTTAAAAAAATATAGATTCATTTTCCAATCTTTATTCCCATCATGAGTCTCGGTGACATCTCTGATGTCAAGTTTACTTCTTTCCATAGGTTATAAGGGGGAGGGTCAGGATTCAGACCCTGGTTGTCTGACTCTAGAACTTTTCACCACACCATATTACCTCCTCTTTCGGGGTTTGTTCTTTGTGGAGGCTGAACTGTCCACCCCTTTAGCCATTCATTGTTTTTATTCCTTCATTTGTATGTGGTATATATTTTTTGTTCATGTTTGTCCTTATTAGTGTTGTCTTGATTGTGAAGTCCATCTTGGGGAGGAACTACATTTGAATAATTCTCTTTGTGTAGCCAGAAAAATTGGCAGTACACACAGTTAGCTTCTTAAAAATTCTTTTTGATGATGATAAGTTATGCTGAATACTGTGGATAGGAAAAAATCCATAAAATCTACAAGCGATGGAAGGGCTAAAAACTGACCTTTTAAACAGTGCAGCTATAGAATAACTTTTGCATTGAAAACTGAGTTAACAGAGATGTTTCAGCAGCTAGATCCTGGAATCCCAATGATTCAGTAGGCTTTTTGTAGTGTTGGGTAGGAAGGGGTTTTCATTGTAAGATGTTCATTTATTGTGGTTAGTTATTGGTCTTTTTAGTTTTAAAATATTGAAAGGGGAAAACAACTCAATGGCATTTCCCCCATGATAGTAATATTTTATGAATCTAGTTATTATTTCACGTGTATCTGCCTTGGAAAGATTGGCATACTAAATCTAGTCAATGATTTAAAGGGGAACTCAGTAGGAAACCTTTGAACAAAATGGAAACAGATACCTGGAGGCTCCAAAGGCCTAGAAAACCTGGGCTCTTCTTAGAGAACTGTAAAATTCACACAAAAAAAGCATAAGGGGTGTGTGTGTGTGTGTGTGTGTGTGTGTGTGTGTGTGTGTGTGTGTGCACGCGCGCTTTAGGGAGATGGAGGTTAAAGAGGATTAGCATCAACATTGACAAAAGAAATTATCTAAACTCGTAGTGGGAGAAAACATAAAGCACAGGAATAAATATAAGATACTAGCTTTCTCCTCTAAAGCTGAGCATGAACCCTGTTTCAAAAATAGAAACAGAAGAGTACAGTGAAACAAGTGAATGACTTGGAGTCAGAGAAATGAGTTTGAATTATGCCACTGTCATTTTTTGTTTGACCTCAGACAAGTCACTTAATCACATTGCCTCAATTTCCTTGTAAGTAAAAAGAGGATATTAGTAATAGTTACTTTATAATATATTATAATATATGTAAAGTTATATGAAAGCATTAAAGTACTATGTAAAATATTTGTTATATTATGTAATTGTTACTAATATTTTATCGGCATCATTATTTGACCTCTCTGGGGCTCAATTTCCTCATCTGTAAAATAAGGGGATTATTCCTCATGATCTTGTTTTATAGAAGAAGAACCTGATGCTGAGAGATATTAAATTATTTGTCCAGGAATATACACATTGTTAAGTATTTGTGAAAGGACTTGAATCTAGCTCTTCTTGACTCCAACTACTGCCCCATACTCTACTCTTAGAGACTTTTCAGAGAATCAGATATGAAATGTAGGATTTTATTATGGAAATAATGGTACATAAATCTCCTGATCCTCATATTCTTTGCTAAAAGTATATATTAAATGATTCTGTTTCTCTTCTTCACCATCTGCAATATCAAGAGGAGTGGAATTAGTCATCTATATGCAATGAAATTAAAAATACCCCAATTCCTGTTTTGTCTCTCTGATCTAGCCCTTTGGCAATTGGGATTAAGTGACTTGTCCAGGGTCACACAGCTAATAAATGTCTGAGGTTAGAGCTAAACTCAAGACCTTCTGAGTCCAGGAACAATGCTCTATTCACTGTGCCACAAGTCCTTTTCTAAATGCTCTTTTAAGCGACATTGTAAATCAAAATAACTTGAAAATGTTTTGTTGAAATAGAGAAGAGGATTTGCTCAGCTGAAAAGAGGTGAGAAAAGAGCTGAAAAGAGATGAGCAGTGAGGAGAACAGTAGGTTATTTTGGTACAGATATTCCTGAATGGACCAGTAATATCAGTGCATTTGGTTCAGACTTGTTTTGTCCTAAGTACATGCCTTGTCCTCCCTCATGTACTAGACTTACTGCCAGGTTCCTATATGTATGTCTACTTTTTAACATAGATATTAATTAAATCCATGGGAGAACATGATCCAGACTTATATGCAGACTGAAATATATTTTGCATTTATGCATTTTTAATATATTAATGTCTATGATTTTAGCATCAAGTCTTTTTTCCTTATTAATAACTAGCTATATTTAAAATATAAAAGTATCATTATTATAAGTGACAAGTTGTATGAATATCATGTACTATTGTGAGTGTGTTGCAGTTTGAGTAGTTGACTGTATAGAAAGAAAAAGTGTCAAATAAGGGCTCAAGAGTAAACATGATATACTGAGTAAATATATCTTTCCTTAAACAGGGTTACCTCTAGCACCAAGAGAAAATTTACATGTAATCACATAGTTGTGATATGAGAAACTAGACTCATCAGATTAAGAGTAGGCTGAAGAGGGTAAAACCACTCAGGAAGTGTGTGGGAATAGATATGCTCTGTGGGAGGACTGATAGATATTTTATGGTATATTGGTGGTGGCTATATCACATTTTGTCATGTTTGGACAACTGCTATTACATTTTGGGAGTGTTGACCTTATCATGAGCTTATTTACATTTTGGGGCATGTGGATACGTTTTTCTTTAATCTGCTGTATCCATCAGCACACACACACACACACACACACACACAGGTATGAGATATGGAAAATGGTAGAAAGGGATTTGGATTTCAAGTTAGAGAATTTGTATTTGGGTCCTTGTTTTGACATTTATGAGCTATATGGCAAGTCAACTAAGATCTTGTCATAAGTTTCCTCATGTATAAATTCTACATAATAGTATATCTACATCACAGAGAGAAAGGACCTGGTTAAGTTTCTAAGAATATGCATGTATATATATGTGTATATATATATATATATATACACATATATATATATACATATATATATATATGCATTTCTTTTTTGCTTTTTTCCTTTTTTTTGTTTGTTTTTTTTGAGGTTTTTTTTTTTTTGAGGGCAATTGGGATTAAGTAACTTGCCCAAGGTCATACGGCTAGGTTTTTATTTGTGTGTGCATTAAGTGTCTGAGGTTGGATCTGAACTCAGGTCCTTCTGACTCCAGGGCTGGCGCTCTACTCACTGTGCCACCTAGCTGCCCCTATATATGCATTTCTATATACACATTCATATATACATGCAGACATGAACATATGTGCATTGGATATATACACATTTGTGTGTGACTTGGACCCTCTACACATATCTGTTATCTCAAAAATCATGGCCACCCCTTTCATAATGCTTGAAATTTCACTACTAAAAAATCATTCCTTTTAGTTTAGATCATTTATCCATCTTATTCAAACACTTTCCATTCAATAGAATGTAATCTCTTTGAGACTGGGGACTTCTCAGGTTTTTGTCATTGTTTTCCCAGTGCCTTCTTGGCACATAGTAGGCTTAATAATTAGTTGTTGAATTGAATTACCCAAAATTTCCTTTAAAAAGTGAATATGCCTAGAATAGAAAACACATATATTCATTAATGAACACTGGAGTCAGAATTAGTCGAAAAGTGGCTATTATTAAGATGGGATTATTGGGGGGAAAGGAGATATGGATAGTGTGGAAGATAACATTGAAAAATTATACAAAGGCAATCTTAGTTTACTTCATAATTATGTCCAGGGCTGACTCTGTAAGCATCCATGAGGGATCAGAAATTTCAAAGCAGTGGGCTCCACTAAAAATGGCCAGTCTCCTTTCTTTTCCTGACCTAGAATGCTAATTTGAAGACTAATTAGCAGAAAGACCTTCTGATTTGAAAAGTCTTGAGAGTGTTTCAGCAGCAAGGCAATTTCTAAAGTAGGGCTCCATCCCAAGATTTCTAACTTTACTTAGTATATAAAAATAATTATACATCTGGCTCAGCCATAATTGCACTGCATTCCTCCACATGAAAGTCTATGGATTATGTAACGGGTGCTATTGATTCTCCACATTAGACACTCTAAATGAAAGGTTAAGAGGAAGCTTGGATCAGCAAAGTTTGAGGGTTACTAATTCTGTTTTCAATGATTTGGAAATTTAAGCTTTCCTAATAAAAATAGGCCAGTCATTTCATAAAGTAGATCCCACTTAAAGAACAGTATTACTATAACCAATGTGGGGGGGTATAGAGGGGAAGGAAGCTAAAACTTCACTCCAAAAGGAGAGCAGAATGAGCCAGGTGATTTTGGAAAATAAATGTGAACTCTCACTACAGCTGGATTTGGGCTAGGGTCTGATTTCAGTGATATAGGGAACTCCTAATAAGGAAAGAATGCAGACTAGTACTTTCTCTGTAATATTTAGTCTTAAGAGTGTTACCTGGGAGCACAGAGACTCAATAATTTGATCAGGGTTAAACATTCAGTATGTGTAGGAGGCATGATATGAACATAGTCTTATTGACTCTGAGCCATGGTGAGAGAGAGAGAGAGAGAGAGAGAGAGAGAGAGAGAGAGAGAGAGAGAGAGAGAGAGAATGAAACATGCCACCAACTCCCTCCAGTTACAATCCAAAATTCTTTGTCTTACATTGTTTTTCATTAACCATCCCCACCATGCCATATTTTCATTTGAGATCTTCAAGTAAAGAATTACCTTTCCAAATTATCTTATTGGAGCTATTGGCATTTAGAGGTTAAGAACCAAGTTCTTATTTTGGTGTGATTGAGAGAAACATTCAATATAATGCCTACCAATTTGTGAAAAATAGCTCATGCCCTTCATCCATTAAACAATAACAGAAAGCAGTAGCACCGATCTCTATTAGCATTCTTTCAATGAAAGGAACTAGATAAAGAGTGAAATAACATGTCTACAATGCCATAATCAGTGTGGAATAATTAGTTCATTGTCCCGCCGTACTGACATCTGGGTAGTGTTACTTCTCTCAAATGTTTATTCTCCAGCCTGCTCGCCCCAAGAAACATGTATGACTGCCTGATGTCAGGTTGCCAGTCACCAGGGTGCAGCCATTATGATGCCACTGTCATAGGGCTCAAATTCCCCCTTCAGGATTTCCCAACTTTCTATCTCACCTCCCCTAATTATGTTAGTGGTCTGAGGATGGAGCCTTATGCATAGGTTATGGCATTAGAGTACACAGCTCTCTGGAGGACAGACTCTTCCTCCTCCACTGTACCTGCACCTGAAAAGTGACTTAGATGAAAGCCACCTGTAGGGAAATCAGGGGATTGTGACACTTTCCTTTGCCACAAGTTATCTTTCATTGCCTCAACCTTCCCTAGAAGTGGGTTTCCTGAAATTTTCACAGAAATTTAATCTTGAGGATTGCCTCACCCCATAGTGTGGTGTCTAGGGGTATTTCCCCTCACCAGATCTTGTGTCCAAAGATTCAAATTCTCTTTCCAGGTCTCTCCACCCTTCTCCAATCCCAAATACAATTTCCCAAGTATTAGAATTCCAGTTCTGACTCTGACTATTGTCACTGTCTGATGCTCATAGAACACTATTGAATGTTACATATGTGCCTTGGCAAAGGAGTTAAGGTCTTAAAGTTCCTACATGTGATTTGTGCCTGAAAATTCAAAAGAAACTGAGGTATTTATATATAGAGTCTCACAAAAGATAACCATTTTTAGATGAGTTGAATGAAGGGCCAAGGAGAAAACACTAGAATCTAGACAATCTGGACTTAAGTTTCATCACAAAAAAGCTAATTATCTGTGAGTCCCTGGCCATGTCTTTTGAATTCTCTGAGCCTCAGTTTCATTACCTGTCCCTGGGGAAGATCTGCCTACCTCACAAGGTCGTTTTGAGGATCAGATGAGATAATATGTTTAAACTGCCTCACCTAGTTTCAAGAATAATGGAAATATAAGCAATGATGGGCATAAAAACAGAGATCATAATGATGTGTAATAATTGAAAGAACTGAAGAATAACCAAAGAATGCTATCACAATGATTTATGAAGAAAAGAAGATGGAAAAAACATCAGTCTTTTGTGAAAAATTAAAATTCTATAAGTTCAGAAAAATATCTATGTGTCTTTTTTGTCTTTGTTGTTCAGTATTCTCAGCTAAATAACCCAATACTGTTTAACCTTTTGAAATGTTGATAATGGATTGACGGTTTCATTATCAACAATCCACAGGGATAGAACTACCCAAAAAAGAACAGTAATAGAATAAATTATTGATATAAATAATTTATCACATCAATAAAAAAGGGTCTATAATTTAGAGGAAAATGAATCAGAGTCACATTAGGTCAGGGAGTGTTTCGGAGTGTATCTCAAACATTAAATAATTTGGGAAATAAAAATAACGATCATTTATAGATTGTTTTCAAGTTTTGCAAAGTAGTTTACATACATTCAATTATTTGGGTTTCCCAATAACTCTGAGAGATATATACTGCTATTGTTATTATGCTCATTTTCTTTTTGAGGAAAGCAAAGGTCAGAGAGATTAAATGAATTACCTGCACTGAAATAGCTAATAAATGTCAGAGAAAGTATTTGAATACAAGACTTTGTGTTTTCAGGTATAGGACTCTGTTCTAGTATTCTATGGAATCTTGTCTATACAATGGACTCTTCAAAGCAATTGATCAATTTATCAGTCAGTCAGTATTTATTAAGAACCCATCATCTTCCATGTACATTGTTAGGTACTGTACTTGTAATGCAGCAAAAAAGGAAACATCACCTGTCCTTAAAAAAGCTATAGATCTCTAGCTTTCCATGTATATTTATAAGTATATACATGTAAATATATACAAAATATAAATAAAATTAAATTTTGTGGGGAGGAGTTAGGACTTAAGGGCATCAGGGAAAAAATCATGTTGGATGGGACCCTTAAAATGAAGTTTGAATTAAACTGGGAATTCTAAATTTAAAATAAAATAAATGTGAAAAAAGAGAGGTGAGGAAGGAGTATATTCCAGGCATGGGTTGAGCTTTCCCAAAGGCATAAAAATAGGAGAAGTCAGAGTGTCATGTAAGGGGAATAGCAAGAAGATTGGTTGCCTAGAACAAAGAGTGAATGAAGGGGGATAATGTATAATACTGAAAAGGTAGATTGGAGCCAAGCTGTAAAAAGCTCCTCCAAACACAGGAGTTTATATCATCCTAAGCTAATGGTGAGTCATTGAAGCTCACTGAGAAGGTGAGGGGCATGGTCAGATCTGCTTTTCAGGAATGTCATTTTGGCAGCTGTGTATAAAAAGGATTGGAGAGGAGAAAGATTTTAGCTAGGGAGACCAATTACAAAGCTATCACAACACTTCAGAAAATGAGTTCCTGAAATAGGATGAATAGATTTAGTGTTTATTATATTTCAGCAATTATGGTAAGCAGTGAGGATAAAAAAGGAAAAACAAAAATGTCCTCAGGAGGTTTACATTCTAATGCAAGGTGTAGATAAAACACACACACACACACACACACACAGACACACACATATATATGTGTGTGTGTGTGTATACATGTATAAATATATGTATATATATTTATAAATATATACATGTATAAATATACATGTATATATATGGAGAGAGAGAGAGTGAAAGAGAGAGTGAGAGAGAGAGAGAAAAAAACTAAGTATAAGATATATGCAGAATTAATGGAAGATTATTTTAGAAGGTTCCATGGTGGCCTAAGTGGTTAAGATTCAGTGCTCTCACCACTACCCAGATTAGATTCCTGGTCCAGGAAAGACATTTGTGTTTGATAGATGGCACAATGAATAAGAGTGCCTGGCCTGGAGTCAGGAAGGCCTGCGTTCAAATTCAGCTTCAGATACTTACTAGCTGTGTGATCCTCAGCAAATCACTTAACCATGTTTACCTCAGTTTCCTCACCTATAAAATGAGCTGGAGAAGGAAATGGCAAACCATTCCTGTATCTGCCAAGAAAACACCAAATGGGTCATGAAGGCTCAGACATGACTGAAACGACTGAACAACAAACCTTAGAGGGGAAGCCACTAGCAGCTGAAAGAGCCCAAGACTGGTTTCCTACAGAAGGTAATTCTTGCACTTAGTCTTGAAGGAAGTCAGAATCTATTGTGAAAAACAGAAGAGGACCCTCTAAGACATGGAGAAAGATTGAACAAAGACATGAAAATGGGAAATGGAAAATTGTGTGTAAGGAAGACGTTACTAT
Organism: Gymnobelideus leadbeateri; assembly: GCA_011680675.1. NCBI lineage: Eukaryota > Metazoa > Chordata > Mammalia > Diprotodontia > Petauridae > Gymnobelideus > Gymnobelideus leadbeateri. The sequence goes on from WOXC01010068.1 coordinate 423,277, forward strand.
AGCTAGAGTATAGAGTTTGTGGTGGTGTGATAGGTAAGAAGCCTGAAGAGGTAGGAAGGTAGTAGATGCTGAAGAGCTCAATGTAAACAAGGTGTTTGTATTTCATACTAATGTTATAGGGAGTCCCTGAACTTTAGAAGGAAACAGTCTTGGAAAAGATAGATGTCAGAATTCTGCTATTGGCTGTCAGAATTCAAACTCAGATTTTCTGATTCAAAACTACTATGACAACTTGCTCACTCTTATGCTGTGGAATATCACTCAAGCCTACTAAAAACAAAATAAATACTTAGCTAAATGAATGAAGGAACAAACAGTTAGTGGAACTTGAACAGATAAGACAGCTGAGTAAAGTCAAAGTTAAAAGAAATCATTACCTTCCAGCTTTAAAAATTCTTTGATTCTTAAGAAAATCCTATGATCTAAGAACTAGACTGCTTTCATATATCAAGATACATGTCTATCTTATAGAACTGAAGACCTATATTACTTTGGCATCCCAGTCAGAAAGCTGTTTCTAGACACTTGCCAAATATATTATCATCCTGATAATATATCATTGTAATCTCCTTGGTAAGCTCTGCATGATTCAAACAAATTAACAGCATGTTCATTTGAACCATTAAAATTATGATGATTATTAAAACTACTATTAATAATTTTTCTTTCATTGGATAGATTTTTTAAACTTTTCAAAGAATGTTCTCCTTTCCATTGTCTCATCTGATCCTATTAAGAACATTGTGGAAAGATGGCGGAGTAGAAACAGCTCGTCCAAGCCACTCTGCCCCCAGATTCCCCCCAAACTATGTAAAAGGGGACTCTGAACAACTTCTGGAGCCCCAGCACCCACAGCACGACACAGAGAAGCTAACCTCCCACTGAGGACAGCCCAGCAGCCCTGCAGGAAGGACCAGTGCAGCACTCTGGGAGCTGGCAGTGCGCAGAGCACGGGGAGCCGAGCCCAGGTCAGCATGAGCTGAGGTTTTATCCCCAGGGCGGCAGGGCCAGCAGCCGGCTGGAGGAACCCCAGAACACCAGCAGCTGTGGTGACTCCAGAATTATCAACATAGACATGCCTAGGACAAAGTAAGAAGTTAGTGTCCTATGGACTTTGGGATCGCTATTTGGGGAATGCATCAGCTCCGTCCCCTGGGGGCTAGAAGCCACTGAGGAGACATGCCATTTTGGAGTTTTCAGAGGCAGCTCCAGCTCCTGGCCTGCAAATTAATTGTAGGGAGATCCAGCGATCAGTCTTGGGGGGTAATCGCACTTGCTTTAACCTCCCTGGATCTGGATTGTGACCTAGGGTGGAAGTCGTGGGTGGATTTACAGCTTGCTAGAAACGGAAGTTGCCCCCCACACGTTCGGGATGTAAATTCCTCTATCTAGCGTTAAAGCCATAGTGTGGCAACAATCCCAAAAGTCAAGCAATTAAGTGGAAACATGCCAAGGCAAAGGAAACAGAAAAATGCAACCCTAGACTCCTATTTTGGGGGCATAGAGCGGGAAAAGGACTGTGAGGTCAGAAGTCCTGCTCCAAAAGCCCCAGGGGAAAACATGAGTGGGATGCAGACCATAGAGGACCTTAAGAAGGACTTTAAAAATCAAATAAGAGAAGTGGAGGAAAAATTGGAAAGAGAAATGAGAAGGATGCAGGAGAAGTATGAAATGAGGGTCAACAGCCTGACTGAGGAAAACAACACCTTAAAAAATAGACTAGCTCAAATGGCAAAGGAAGCCCAAAAGGGCAATGAGGAGAAGAATGCCTTAAAAATCGAATTTGCCAGATGGAAAAATAATCTCAAAAGTTCACTGAGGAGATTCACTCCTTCAGAGTTAGACTGGAGCAAATGGAAGCTAATGACTTTATGAGAAATCAAGATGCTGTTAAGCAGATCCAAACAAATGAAAGCTTAGAAGGCAATGTGAAATATCTCATGGGAAAAACCACTGACCTGGAAAATAAATCCAGGAGAGACAATTTAAAAATTATTGGACTACCTGAAAGCCATGATCAAAGAAAGAACCTAAAAATCACCCTTCAAGAAATTCTCAAGGAAAATTGCCCTGATGTTTTAGATCCAGAGGGCAAAATAGAGGTTGAAAGAATCCACAGATCACCTCCTGAAAAAGATCCCAAAAGAAAACTCCCAGGAATATTATAGCCAGGTTCCAGAATCCCCAGATCAAGGAGAAATACTCCAAGCAGCCAGGAAGAAACAATTTCAATATTGTGGAAACACAATCAGAATAGCCCAGGACCTGGCAGCTTCTACACTGAGGGATCGAAGGGCATGGAATATGATATTCTAGAGGGCAAAAGAACTGAGAATGAACCTAAGGGTCACCTACCCAGCAAAACTGAGTATTTTGTTTCAGGGGAAAATATGGTCATTCAGTGGAATAGAGGACTTTCAAGCATTCTTGAGGGAAAAACCAGAATTGAATAGAAAATCTGACATCCAGACACAAGAAGCAAGAGATGCCTGAGAAGGTAATCAGGGAAAAGAAATCAAAAGGAACTTATCAAAGTTGAACTATTTACATTCCTATATGTAAAAGCAATAACTGTGACTGATGATATCTTTCTCACTATGAAAATAATGGAAGAAGGGTGTGTGGTCATATGAATACGTATGTGAATGTGTGTGTATATGGTTACAGTTATATATGGATAGAGGGCATAAGTTGAATTTGTTGGGAAGGGAGAATACTCAAGGGATGAAATTATGAGGTGAGAGAGGAAAGTGGCAAGAGGAGATGGGGAGAGACAGGGTAGGGTAAACTATCCCATGTAGAAGAAGCAAGGGGAAGTGATTGCAAAGGACGGGGAGAATAAGGAAGGCTAAAAAGGCAAAACCACATTCACATTGAATTTGGTTCAGGGAGAAAATGACATACATACTAAATGGGAAATCTCAACCTGCAGCAGGATAGGGGGAAGGTAGATGAGAGGAGGGATGATGGATGGGAGGGCATCCTTGGGGTGAGGGGAGGTTGGAAGTACCCACTATAGAAGAGGAACAGGATCATGTAGGGAATGGACCAGGTGGGGGGTGGGATGAATGGGAGGGAATTATAAGCAGCCTTGTACAATATATCTACTATGATAATGTTTTGCATAGCTAGACATGTACAACATATACTCAATTACTTATCTCCCAAGAGGTAATGGGTGACAAGGGAGGAAGGAAATGGATCTGAAATTCGAGGTCTTAACATTAAATGTTTCAAATATATATAAGTACTATTATTAATACTCTTTTGCTTGTAATTGGGAGATAAGATGTGCAGGCATTGGGACACAAAGATTCATCTTCCTCCAATGGAAAAGTCGAAGGGGGTATGGGAGAAGGTATGGGAGAGAGCAGATTGGAGGAAGCGATATCTTGTGGGACTGCTATTCTGTGAGGGTGGGTAGGGGAATAACGGGGGGAAAATGTTTGTAACTCAAAATCTGGCAGAAATGAATGATGTAAAACAGAAATTAATAAAGCATTTGTTTAAATAATAAATAAATGCAAAAAAAAAAAGAACATTGTGAGGTAGGCAAGATAGGGATCATTATCCTAACTGTATTGTAGAAGAATAGAAATAGGGAAATAGAGTCATAAAGTCATAACATAAATACATGATATTATGGCTTCTATGTTACTATTCTTTTCCAGGAAAAAAAAATGGAGTAAAGAGTTTGCAAAACAAATTCTGACCAACAGTGATGTCTTATTGATAATGTCACTATATAATATAACAGTAAAGTCAGTGAGTTTTTTTTTACAAATTTCATGAAATTACAACATATTTAAAATGATATTGGTTAAATTAAATGACATTAGTAGATAAATTATAAAATAATGAAAAGAACACTTGATTTGAACCCAGGAGAGTTGAATTTAAATATCAGATTTGGCAGACACATTGCCTATGTGACCTTAGGAAAGACAGCTCTCTAAGGTCTAGTTTTCTCATTTTGAAAATTGAGACAATAATAACCATAGACAATAAAAACTACAGAGATACAGCCTTACTTGAAGCAGAGCAGAGGTTCTTAACCTTGTATGTATATGTGAGAGAGAGAAAGAGGTGGACCCCTTTGGCAGTGGCAGTTTGGTACAGCTAATGGACTCCTCAGAATAATGCTTTAAAAAATGAATGCTATTTTATTTTTTCTAGTTACATGTAAAGATAGTTTTCAATATTCATTTTTACGAGATTTTAAGTTCCAAATTTTTCACTTTTCTCCCTCCCTCCTTTCATCCCTCCCCAAGATGGCAGATAATCTGATATAGATTATACATATACAATCATGTTAAATATATTTCCAGCAGAATAATGCTCTAATTTTTTTTTTTACTTTTTGGAGGGCAATTGGGGTTAAGTAACTTGCCCAAGGTCACACAGCTAGATTTTTTGTTTGTGTGTGTGTTAAGTGTCTGAGGCCAGATCCGAACTCAGGTCCTTCTGACTCCAGGGCAGGGCAGGCACTCTACTTACTGTGCCACCTAGCTGCACCTAATGCTTTTAAATTTAAAAACAAAATACATTGGAGTATACCAGCTATATCGAAATGCTATTAATTATATGTATATACACATGTGTATACACACATATATGCATGTGTGCATATACTGTAGTGATGCAGTTCCACAGAGATATATACATGCATATATGCATGTATGCATGCATATATGGTGTGTGTTCATAGATTCCAGGTTAAGGATCTCTGACTTACAGAAAAGAGGACCGACTTTGGAATCATGTTAGTTGAATTACTCTCTTAAATGCTATTTTTAAAACTGAAATTATCAGACCACAGCATTATGAAAGAAAATTTTCTAGAGGGAGTAAAAACAAGACTGTAAAATAAATTTATCAAATTTAAAAGACTAACAAAAAATTTTGTTCATAATATCTCAATCTCATATGTGCACGGTTATCTGGTTGTCCCTCTATACAGCAAGAATCTAAGTACTTATAGACTTAATGATAGAACTGGGCCTATAGACTCTCTTCTGGGTCTATGGATCCCTGAGGAAAGTAGTGTAAGCCATAAAATACATAGACATACATGTATATGTTTATATGTACACATATATACACACATAACACATGTGTGTGTCTGCACATATGTATGTGCATGTATACATAAACCCATGTGTTTGTATGTAAGCTGCTTCTGATACATTCTTTGAATAAAGAAGAGAATTTCTTATACCTGTAATAAGATTTAAGTTAATATATATAAGAATCTGGCTGCTATTGTTGCAGTTTTTTTATACCAATGACATATATTAAAAATCAAATAGCAAGTTCATTAAGAAGTAGAAACAATTCCATTTTCCCCTTTGTAGTTCTGGAACCCAGCATAATGCTTTACAGATTTCCTTCAAGCTGGAGATCGGTTTGGGCCTGCAATATGATCTGTATATGGATCTCCCTGCATGAAACTCCCTCCCATCCCCAACTCATTTCTAATTTATAATCTTGGAATGATGACTGGGGTACCAAGAGGTTAAATGACCTCTTGTTCATGACCAAAATATTAGTACATGCTAGAGGCAGGTCTTGAATGCAGGTTATCTTGGCTAAAGTGTGGCCCGCTCTCCACTGCCCTATGCCATCATATGATTACCTTTCAAATGTATATGCTGAAATTGGCAGAATTTAATAAATATTTGTTAAATAACAATATTTCTATTGCAAAATTAAGTAAGACATTTAACTTAATGAGGCATCCGAGAAAAATGTATTTCAGTAGGTTTGTCTCCCTGTTTAAAAAAAAGGATTCTCTAACCAATTTTGTATGATGTTATTAATTTGTTTTGAATCTAGTAATACACTGCTCTATTATCTGAGCTAATGGAGGAGCAAAGATTGGTGGGACTGATGCTGTTTCATGGTTCAAATTAAGACTGTAAGCCTAATGCTTTTTGAAGACTATTAGCCAGCATGTTAATAGTCTGCTTGCTGGTCTTGGCATGATAAGGGTTTGATCAGGAGAGGTTATTTTCATCTTCTAAATTCAAAACATGAAAATACTCATCTCAACTAGTATATGCAGGATAGTGTTTTTTTGGGGGGCAATGAGAAATAATATTTTTGAATAAATTAATAATATTATCCATTTTTGACAACAATACTGAATACAGTCAGTCCTCTACCCCACATATACCAATTATAATTTTGGAAGCATTATCATTTAAATGATAGTAACTTGTGCTTCTCTGGAAGAAAAAAATGAGAAACCATAGACTGCTTTATACAGACAAAAGCTAAGAAATAGTGTACATGGCTATAGAAAAACAGAAAAAGGAATTATTGGCCTTCTTTCTCACATTGAGGAATTACAATAGAAGCCTCCTGAGCCAGCAAAGGTCACACAAATTATAATTACTCACAAATGTCTCTAATTTATGATAATAAATTCATATATCTTTAGAGAGAGCTATAAATATATATATAAAATATTCTGATATTTCTTCATCCTTTCCATTGCCTTATGCATGTAGGATCAAGTCTCTGTTCGATTCCTAATTATTTGTTAACCTTTTCTACACCATAGAGTCATTATTTTTATTGTGAAGATGATAATGATGATGAAGCAGGATATTGACACAAATGGTGATCTTTGAGGGTTGCTGTTCAAAGTTCCTAGCTTAGTCTTTCAATGGAATCAATTGTGATAGAACAAGATAAAATATTTATGGCATATAAATAAAAAGTACGTCGCAAGCACAAATTCTCGACATTATTATTTAAAATAAGCAAGGAAATATTGAATCATTCAAGGGCAACATATCAATCTGTAATTTGGAGACTATCTCAAAGCTATTGATATACAAAGCACTTTAATTCCAATAAGTAGGAATCTATATAAAATAATACAAATTGTTTAATTAGTAAAATTAAGCTTAGCTTTCAAGTAGTAAATTGATTGGGGTAAAACTTTCAGGCAGGCATGTTTGGGAAAGGTCAAAAGTATGATCAAAATCCCTTACATCTTTCTGTCTGAAGTCAACGAAGTATCGAAGTGAATAGTAAATTGGACCTGGAGTCTAAGAGAATTGGGTTCCAATCTCACTTTAAATTCTGCCTATATGTGAACCTGGATATTGACCTTAACCTTTCTGTGCCTTGGTTTCCTCACCTTCAAAACGAGGTGATTAGAATGCTATAATTCTCTTGGATTTTTCCCTGAATGAAATTTTAAATGACTTAATCTTAGAGTTGGTAGGAACCTTGGAAATTAACACAACTCAATTTCCTACTCTGTTGATCAATCCCCTCTATAACCTTCCCAAGAAGTAATCATTGCTCTAGCTACTTATTAGAATGGGAAGGTTAGTAATATTATAAGTTCCTTGAAAGTAGGGTTTATGTCATCCCTTCCAATTTGTTTGGCCAACACCTAACACAGTGCAAAGCACAAGGTAGGTGCTTAATAAACGTTTGTTGATTAATGGAGGTTTCACTATTAAGGAGGCATCCCATGCCCTTTCTATTGGATAGCTCAAACTGTTAGCGAATTCTTCCTTTTTTTGAGCTAAAATGTGGTATCCTCTATAAGTAATACCCATGGTCCTTATTCTTCATGATGAAGCCACACAGACTATTTAATCTCTTTCATATCACTGTAATTCAAGTGTTAGAATATCCACATGTGTTATCACATGTTCTGGAAGTTATGTCTGAGATAGCCTAAAATAATTCCCTAAATAACTAAAAAGACTCTTATTTTACAGGGGACACCAAGATGCAGCATTTAGCACAGTGCCTGTCACATAGTAGGTCCTTAATAAGTGACTATTGACTGACTGAATTCCAAAAAGGATAAATTATATCATAGATTATAACAAAATAATATTTAGATCTTGAAGGGAATTTATGTATATAGTCAAACAAGTCTCAAAATGTGCTCCAGGATCCCCTGGAAGTCTCCATGATACTTTTTGAATGTGCATGGGGTCAAAACTATTTTTTTGGTATTACTAAGAGATTTTAATCTTGAATATGGTAAATATCAAGAGATAACTTTTACTATAACAATAACCAACATAAACTAAAGCTTTCGGGTGGATCTTATTTTTTTTTTATAAATATAGGAAAAACAGAGGTCTTGAGACCAAAATGTTTGAGAATTGCTCAAGTCCAACTTCTTTATTTTGCAATGAGGCAAGAGTCTTGGCTTGGCAAAGTGACTTTTCAAGGTTGCAAAGATAGTAACAGAACAATGACAGCAATAACAACAAACTCGCGTTTATATGGCCTGCTAAGATTTTCAAAGCATTTTATACAAATTTATCTCATTTAACAACAAAACTAGGATTAAACCTAAGGTGTCTGACTCCAAATCTAGTCATCTTTTTCCTTCATTATGATGTAGGTCATGCAACCAATAACTAATGCTTGGGCAACATACAATGATCATATCCCTGAATGTCCAAGAAACCTTCCTTCTTTCAGGCTAAGTTTTCCCATTTTCAAAATAAGCAAGTCATTTGGAATTGAAAAGGCAACTCACTGTTTGTCTGTAAGGCAAAACAGAATGGGAGACAGGATCATCAATATTTTTGAATCTCAATACTGTTGAAAGGCAAAGCAGATCATCCGGTGCTGATAAACAGATTTATATAATTTACAATGCCATTTCCCCAAACCAGAGGTAATGTGAGATGCATAAAAATGCCAACTGGACTGGAGATTAGAGTAGAATTAAAAAGAAGGAAAGCATAGCTTGGGAAGAGAAAACATTGTACAGCTGAGCAGACACCTTTGGTAAAGCATGAGTCCACATTTCATCTGAAATTGGGATGTGCTGAAACAATGCACCAGCCATACATAATTGATATACTGAGGGGTAAAGGACATAATAGAAAACATCATACGAAAAAAACAAAATACTAGAATATAAGGCTTTGGGGAAAGGGAGAAAAGTCAACAGACAGTGAAAGAGAAACAATTTAGCAGACAACTACATGCAAATGTATTCCTATGACCATATGAAGTAAAATAAATGAATAAATGTGATCACAATTTGAATTATTAACCTAGAATACAAAGCTCTGGGCAAAAATTATTAGTGACTCACAAATATATTTTGCATAACATGTAAGGGATTAGGAATAGGTAGAATAATTTTACCTGCTTGGGGAAATCAACACTGAAAAAGTGGTAAATTAATGAATTGCTTGGCAAGTTCTTGAAGACCCTCTCATTTTAGGTACCAGAGATCCAAAGTATATTCCTAGTGTATGAGCCAAGTGCAATTTTATCAGTGTAGTTAATGTCAAGATAGAAATAATACTAATATACGGGAAGACATTTTCAGTGATCTAATAAGGAAGAATTAAAGTAAGTAGGTCCTTTGGAACCTTGCATAGGTTCCTGATCTCTTAACCTAGACTATTGTAATAGCTTCTTTATAGTCACCATGCTTCAAATCTCTCCCTTCTCCAATCCATCCTTCACATAGTTGAAATTGATCCTGGAGAGAATAAGTTTGCCCATGTCACTTTACTACCAGATAAACTCCATTCGTTTCCTATTACCACTGTGGTCAAATATAAACTTCTCTGTCAGCATTTACTAGACTGACTCTAACCTACCTTTTAATTGTTATTGTCCACTGACTCTCTTACATACATAACCAAACTTACCTTTCCATTGCTGATAACACAACTATTTAACTACTCCCTCCTATCCTGTGAAAAGTCTTTGCCTTCTGCCTGTGGTACTCTCTCCTCCCTTCTGCCTCTTATCACTTCTCGCCTAGTTCATAGTGACTCCCCTGGAAATTTGCCTTATATTTATTTTGTATATACTTATATGTGTTGTCTCTGCCAATAGAATGTCAGCTCTCTGATAGCATGTAGTGCTTCATTTTGTCTTTGTATCCCCAGCATCTAACACAGTATCTGGTGCTTAATGAATATGTATGCATTGATTGGTTGATTAGTTGCAAGAAGTTAGGATTGATGATAATAAAAACTAACGTTTTTATAGTGTTTACAATGTACCAGGCACTATGATGGATCCTTTATTACTTTTATCTCGTTTGATCTTCACAACAACATTGTGAGGAAGGTGCAATTATTATCCCCATTTTAAAAATGAGAATACTGAAGCAAAAATAAGTTAACTATTAATCAAAAAGGTTAAGTCCAGCGTCACATCTGATACTATATTTGAACACAGATCCTCCCAAGACCCAGTTGTCTAACCACTGTACCACCCAGCTGCCCAGTGGATGGATAGAAATATAATAATGCACAACCTGAAACTGTACAAGGTACGCTGTACACAGTACTATGAGTTGGGTAAGTCAAATAACCCCAAAAGATTGGGACAATGAGGCTCAGAGTTAAAGCAATCTCCCCAAGTCACAAAAAGAATGATCAATAGATAAGCCATATCAATCTGATGGCTCTTCTAAGGCAAGGGTTCTTACCCTATTTTTATGTCATAGACTCCTTTGGCAATCTGACAAAGCCTATGGAAAGCTTATTAGAATGATATTTTTATTTTATTTTATTTTATTTTTTAAAGCAATTGGGGTTAAGTAACTTGCTCAAGGTTACATGGCTAGTCATTATTTATGCGTGGGTGCTCATTTTCTGAGGCCGGATCTGATCTCAGGTCATCCCAACTCCGAGGCTGGTGCTCTTACTCACTGCACCACCTAGCTGCCCCTTTAGGGCAATTGGGGTTAAGTAACTTGCCCAAGGTTACACGGCTAGGTTTTTGTTTGTGTGGATTAAGTGTCGGAGGCCGGCTCCGAACTCAGGTCCTTCTGACTCCAGGGCCGGCACTCTATTCACTGCGCCACCTAGCCGCCCCCTAGAATGATATTTTTAAATAATTAAAGAAATGCTAAATTTCAGCTACTGAGTAATGAAAATTAAGACATAATTTTTTTCCCCATCAAAGTTCAAGGGTCCCCTGAAATCCATGGACCACTTTAAGAAATCTTCCTCTAACTATGACCAAATGGCTATAAATAATTTGACACCCTCTGACCCAGCAATACCACTTCTAGGGTTTTATTCCAAAGAGATCATAGAAGTGGAAGGAGGGCCCATATGTACAAAACTATTTATAGCAGCTCTTTTTGTGATGGAAAAGAATTGGAAATCAAGGGGATGACCATCAATTAGGGAATGGCCGAATGCATTGTGGTATATGAATGTAATGGAATACTATTGTACTATTAGAAACGAGGAGCAGATGGACTTCATATTCACCTAGAGAGGCTTATCTGAACTGATGCTGAGCAAAAAGAGCAAAACCAGGAGAAATTTGTACACAATTATAGACACAACGTATGTGTGATGACCCAACTTTGATAGACTGGACTCTTCTCAGCAATGCAGGGTTATAAGTCAACTCCAAGTGACTCATGATGGAGAGAGATGTCTACTTTCAGAAAAAGAGCTAGAAAGAACAGAGTTTGAATTCAGATTGAAGCAAACTACCTGCTCTCTTTCTTTTTCTTGTTTGGTTTTGTTTCCTCTATCCCATTGTTCATTCCATATTATACAATCCTTCTCTATAACCTGATTAATGTCTAATGTGAGAGTATTTGTAGATCCTATACGTGATTGTAAGCTGCCATGGAGGGGTGACAGGAGGGAGGGGGAGAAATTTGAAACTCAAGGAATTGTGGAACTGAATTTTGTAAACTAAAAGTAAACAAACAAATAAATAAAGACCAACAACAAAAAAGAACTCCTCTAAGAATCCATAAATGAAAGTTACTTAAATGAACAAAGTATATTAAAGATATTTCCAGAGACATAAGAAAGAAGTGAAAGGCCAAGTACTGTGAGAGGACAATAAAATTTTAAAAGAGGATAGAGCTTAAATAGACTGCTTGATTCTTATTTTCTTGGGGTTTTGGGGGGAGAGGAATCAAGGATAAAGATCTGTAGACTTGGGGCAGCTAGGTAGTGCAGTGAGTACAGCGCCGGCCCTGGAGTGAGAAGCAACTGAATTTGGATCCCTCCTCAGACATTTAACACACACAAACAAAAACCTAGCCATGTGACCTTGGGCAAGTTACTTAACCCTAATTGCCCTCCCCCCCCCCAAAATAAAAAGATCTGTAGACTTGAAATGCTAGTGGGAAGATGGATAAAGAAATTGAATCATGAGACAGGTGAGGAGATAGCAAGATAACACCTAGCAGATTTAAACAAGTTCAATTCAGCTGAAAACAACAAGCATTTATTAAGTACCAAGTACTATGTCAGGTGCTAGAGATAGGAAGAAGAGAGAGAGAGAGAGAGAGAGAGAGAGAGAGAGAGAGAGAGAGAGAGAGAGAGAGAGAGAGAGAGAAGACATTTATCCTGAGTTTACATTTTAATAGATGAAACAACATGTGCAAAATATATACATAGTGCTGAGAGGTAGTGCTGCATCCTGTACTTAATCCCATTAGCTCCCTTTTCCCTCCTGGAAAGGGGCAAAAATAAATAGCATCAAGGCCTTACCTATTCTAGAGATGCAAATAGACATTAACTAGCTAACTTTTAGGTTGGGGTAAAATAATAGCGATTGGATCCATTTCTCTGGTGTTTTATGGAATTTTTGTTGGACAAAAGTAAAGTTATAAGTGTGATTATAATAGCTCAGAGCACCCAGTTAAAAAAAAAAACACCACCAAAATGCCTAACATTTGACTCTTTTACCTAATGAATTTGTGTGTGTGTGTGTGTGTAGCTCCAGTAAACTTTTTCTATATTTGAAGCAAATTCAGTGCCCTGAATTGTATGGTGGGTAAATGGACCAGAATACATTACAGTTTCTCTTACAGACAAAGAGAAGGAAAGTTTGAGAAAAGGGCAGACTACTCTTTGGAACTTTCCTCAGTATTCAAAAAAGTGAATATAACCATTACCTCGAGTCCAAGTCTTCTGTTGCAAGATGCTTACTGGAATCCAATGCCCCATTTTGGTCATTCTCCTCTCTGTTACAGCTTAACCTTTCTTTTAATTTCAACTTTTACCTATCACACACATTCTTTTCATTTCTACATAGTAAACCTCAGGTGAGATTGGAGAGGCTATCTCTCTGTTCCTTCTTTCACTCTGCTCTCCTGCAGGCTATACCTTTCTATTCTTAAATCTCCCACATGTTATTCAAATGCCCTTCCTGGATCAACATCATCATAGTCCAAATCACTCTCAGGGTTGTGAGAGAATGTTTTTGACCATAAACTAAAAATTCCAGGATCCCAGTCAGTTTCTCATCCTACCATTGCATAAGAAACACATATAAAGCTCTTTAAAAAAAAAAAAAGGCTAAAAACTGGAAGAATAAGAGAAGGCTACATTTAGACTTGAGTCTTAAAGCTAGGCATTCTCAAAGTCATAAATGAAGAGAGAGGTTTTAGGCAAAAGGGTACATAAAGGGGACAAATAGTTTAGTTTGACTGGAATTTAGTATGTCTGATGCATAAGAGAATGCTTTAAGAAACCTGGTAAACTTGTCTGGAGTAAGAGTGTGACTAGATTTGACCATGGCACTCTTTATTCAATAAACTCCAATAGTTACTTATCAATTCCAAGATCAAATAAAATATCCTTTATTTGGCATTGAAATGCCTTCATAACCTATGCCCCAATCCCTTCCACCACCACCACTTTCCAGTTTTTTATACCTTATTTACTCCATATATTCCATAATACAGGCTTCTTTGCTATTTCTCACAGAAGAAACTCCGCTTCCCAAATCCAGGCATTTTCACTAACTATCGCCTATGTTTGGAATTCTCCTCCTTATCTCTTCTTCCTGGCTTCCATGCCTATATTCAATTCTCAACTAAAATATTACTTTTTACAAAGAAGCTTTTCTCTAGTCCCCTTAATGCTGTTTCCCTCCCTTTGTTCTTTATTTTCAAATGATCATTTATATATTTACAGATATGAACATTTGTCATATAGATATACATTTGTGTGTATATGTGTGTATGTATACATGTATATATGGATGTAAGTACCATATTTGTACATCATTGTTTGTATGTTACTTCTCCCACTAAACTCTGAGCTCCTTGAGAAGAGCGATTGTCTTTTGCCTTTATTATCTCTAGTGCTTAGAACAACACTTGACGAGTAGAAGTACGTTAAAAAATACTTCTTTAACTAAATGCCAAAGAAACAAGTTTGTATTTTATTCTAGAGGCAAGAAGAAGCCACTGGAGCTTAAGGGGGAGGCATGTGAAATGGTCAGAACTGTGCTTCAGGAAAATCACCTTGGCAACTGTGTGGAGGATGGATTGGAGTAAGGAGTGATGAGATATTGAGAAAAAATAAGAGACTATTACAAAAGTCCAGGTTAAGAGGTCATGAGGCTAATGCTAGACAGGCAGTTATGTAAGTAGAGAGAAAGGGGGATACATGTGAAAGACACTGTGTAAGTGGAATTGACAAGCTTTAACAACTCATTTATTAAAGGGATTGATGTAGAGTGCAGTTGGAAATAACTGAGGCTTGGAATCTAGTTAACTTAAAGAATGGTGGTACTTTGGAAAGAAATAGGAAGGAAGAATGATGCATTTGGGGGGAGAAAATGAGCTTTCTTTTTTATGTGTCATGTTTGAAATAACTATGTGACATCATATGAAATGTCTTATATGCAGTTAGTGATATAGTACCTCAACATCAGAAAAGATACATTACATATATAGATTAGGAATCATATGCTTAAAATTATAATCAGTCCTATGAGAAATCAAGTTTTTTGACCCAGACTATATCCCAGGGAATTAAAAATGTTACATATGATGGTTTTGAATATAGTACTATTAGTTTCTGTGGAAATTTATAGAACAGAAAAATTGCTGCTGGACTGGATATGATCAAAATATATTCATATTTTTCAAAAGGAAGATGAAAATAGATCACAAAAATCCTAGTGATATCAATCCGAGGCAAAAGTCTATAGCACATTATTAATTAGAGAGCTTAGGAGTATTTAGAAAGAGAAAAGTAGTCACTGGGAGTCAGAATATGAATTCTATAAGACCAAATCATTCCAGATTACTCACTCTTTTCTCTGTCTCTCTCTGTCTCTGTCTCTGCTTCTCTGTCTCTGTCTCTCAATGTCTCTGTCTGTCTGTCTCTTTCTCTCTATCTCAAAAGTTTCTGAGACTGGAAGATCAAGGAAACATTTTAGACACCACATAGTCAGGTTTTAGCCAATGATTTGAGAGTATTTAACGATATCATTGTAGATAATGGAAAATAGAGAACAGAATAAATGATAGTACAGCCACATGTATTTGTAAGTAGATATTAGTGACAAAAAGTTCTGACAGTTCATTGATGTGGACCTCAGGGAAACTAAAATGGATCATTCCCTACTGTTATTCTGTCAATCAATGTGCTTGTTTTTTATCAGCCATTTGGATGACAACATTGGTTATACAAAACTATGTATGACACAGAACTTGGAGGGATAAATAATATTTATTGAGACTGTGATTTAATAAAGTAGGATTATAGGAATATAACTTCAATCAATAAAGGTTTTAGGCACCTACTATGTGCTAGACATTGTGCTAAATGCTACGGATACAAAGAAGGGAAGAAGATCCCTGCTCTTAAGTAATGCTAAACTCTTTAAGGGGAAAATAATGCTGTACAAAAAAGCTATATACAAAACACAAAAGAAATAATTGAAAGAAGGAAGGCACTAGAATTATGAGGGATTGGGAAAAAGCTTCCTATAGAAAGTGAGATTTTTGCTTGTAAGTGAAGAAAGTCAAGGAAGTCAGGTGCATCTCAATTATAAACATTCAACAAACATAAGCTTGTATAGAACCTTGACACCAATATTTGTCATGTTGATTATAAGCAGATACAGATACAAACAAGGCATGGCATTTTTCTCAATAACATCATTATAGCGTTCCATACTTGTGAAAATGTCCTGAGTTGGAAGATGGAATGTCTTATTTTTGGAAAAGCCAGGAGGTCACTATCACTGGATCAATTAATATGGGTGTTAGAGTTTGGAGAATGATTGGTTGGGATAGATTAAAAAGGCTTTATAGGGGCAGCTAGATGGCATAGTGAATAGGGCACCAGTCCTGGAATTAAGAAGACCTGAGTTCCAATATGGCCTCAGACACTTGGCATACTTATTAGCTCTGTGACCTTGGGCAAGTCATTTAACCCCAACTGAGAAAGCATGTTATGTTGAATACAGGGACCACCTTGGAATCAGGAATACTAGGACTCTAGTTGCACTTTTAACACATACTGTCTATATGTGTGACTTGACCCTCTGCAAGTCACCTAATCAATTCTTATCCCAGGCAACTATTTAAAACTCTAAATTGTAAAACAGGTACCCATCTTCATTGGTAGAGGGAGTTTTCTCTGTTAGTAAAACCATAAATCCTTTAAAAAAACCCACAACACAAAACAAAATGAAGCTACCATGCATAATTTACTCTGTGATGATGTTACAGAGAAAAATGTCATGCCATGGCTGTAATCTATCTTTGCTTATGATCATCTTGACAAATGTGACATAAAGGTCTTGTACAAATTGATGTTTTGTGATAGTTTATCATATAGATGCAAGGGGAAATTATGTACACTGCACATGTTTTGATGGATGCTTTATTTTCATTTTGGAACAAGTGTATTTAAATATGAATGAAAAGTTTGAGGACCATTTCCTGGTAAAAACTATTTAATTGTGACCAAAAATTATAGAGAAATTCCTGCTGAGATTTGACTGCATTTCATTAAACAAATTAGGATAAGAAAACCTCTCTTTTACCATATGGAGGTACAAGTTATTACTTAGCCATATTACTATCTCCCTATACAGTTTCTCTAGGATGCAAGCAGAAGGAATATATTAGAACTGAAGTTTGTGCAGAAAGGATGCCAATGGCTGATTTTTCACTCAGAGTAATAAAGTGGCGGAAAATGAGAGATGTTCCTGAAAAGTCAGTCAAGTCTTTAAGTTGTTGGAGTCTAGCCAGGGGGAACGGAGGGAAAAAATAAAGATAATGGTATAAGGCACTAAAGACAGGCAAGAAGTAAAAGCAATGGGAGAAGAGAAGAAAAAGACAAAGGCTCAATCTAGGGAAGCAAACTGAGATTTACCTGGAGAGGTGGCCAGTGGATAAATATATTGCTTTTTATAATCCTGCTCCTATTATCCTATAGGCTGCTGTGCGACCTTTTGGTGGAGGTCATTCTTTGGTCTTTGTGTAATTGTGTCCCTGCTGCTTATGCTATTAATGTGTGTGTCAAGAATAAAGATTTGGCCTCAGAGTATAGTAAAAGAGAGCCAGAAAAACAATCTACACAATGACTATGACAATGTAAATGACAAGAATAATAAAGCAAAGTATATTCTGTGAAATGGCAGTGGCCTATCTTGACCCCAGAGAAGAGATGAGAAACTACATTTCCCTCCTTTTTATTGGTGAAATGTGGGACTATGGGTGCAGGATCTTAAAACATATGCCGGCAGAGATGATTGCTGGGATGGTGGGTGTTGCTTAACTATTTGTTTCCTCTGTTACCTGATGTTTGTACATGGTGGTGGTACTGATGGTGGTGGTGGTGGTGGTAGTGAATGCGTGTGTTTGGTAGGGGGAGGGAATTATACCTGAAACTGACTGTCACAAAAATAAAAGTATCAATAATATTTTTGTAATCTTAAAAAATTTCCTTTCCTCCTTGTTTTCACTTATAGGGTTTTAAGATGGAATTTATCTAACACATATAAAACTGGTAATGTTTGTAGGTAATTCATGTGCACTTAAATAATTTAAGGATTCTTATACAGATTGAACTTGGAAAATGTTTTTTGGCATTTATGATGGGATCTGATCCTTTAAAGAATGAATATGTTCTTTCAAATCTAGGTGGGGAGGGTTAGGAGGTCCAGGATTGAGAAGAGAAAAGCAAGTATCAGGGTCCTATTAAGTAGCTCCACAAAATCTCAGTAATAGTTTATATTTTCCAAACTATGTAGAATGTTTTTGGGGCTCTATTCACAAAGCTTCTTGGAAAACTGAAAATGGATGATTATCATATTAATTTTGAAATTAAGATTTTCTTGGGCAGGGCTTTCAAATGATTTTCCTAATTTATACAATACCCTAGAAAATGTTTTGATTATAAGTATATATATATATATATATATGTATATATACACACACACATATATATACACACACATATATATGTACTTTTTATACTATATATATATATATAGTATAAAAAGTACAAAACAGATCAGAAGGTTCCTAATACCATTAATTCAAAGTGCAGGACTACACACATTATATCCTACAAATAAAGGAGTAGGTGGAGGAGGAGGAAGATGATTGTGCTTGAGTTTCAGTAATAAATAAATAAATGCATAAGTAGAGAACATCTATATATTATAATATATTCTACCATACTTCAGTCATTAAAAATTAACCAAAAGTCCATTTCAAAATAATTCAGGAAGAAAAAGACAATGACTAGGACTCATGTGCACACTTCAAATATTGTAGCTTCACACAGATCATCTACCCATTTTATCATACAGTAATGTGCATGGAGAGTATGAAGTATGTATACTTTTCTCCCAAAGGAGGAGTATATTGACTAATGTTGGAAATCTAAAAAACAAACAAACAACAACAACAACAACAAACTATAGGGAGGCTATAAAAATGGCTTACTCTACATTCTTATGTCATTTACACTATCAAATTTAGAAAAATCAGTCTTGAAAATAAGCACATGAAGGTACAAGATAAAAAAAAAAAAAACATCTCTCCACTTAGCTTCACTTTCTGCACTGATTTGGTAGAACGTGGTGAATTTACCCTCAAAATCTGAAACTCTCCCATAAAGAGATTTTTGTCAGTGTTATGAACCTGTAGTAGGTTCAAAGAAGAAATGTTTTTTTCTTGAACAATTGTAGAACTGAACAACATCATGTGCCATATTTATTTTATCCTGAACATTGCAATGTTCTGAAAGCTTGAATTAGAAATAAAAAAAAGCAAACCCATTCTATATTCCAACACTTTTCCCTTTCTAATGGAAGCTAATATTAAACATGAAAAGACAAACTTGTAGCAGTGCCCTACAACATATCCAGAGAGGTTAAAACAAGGTAAACGCCTACCTATCATAAGTGAAACCTTCACAAAGGTCAACTGAAATAATCCAGAACTAAAACTGAATCATGCAGACCTTTGATGTAGTCACTAAACAACCTATAGACAAGAATTATATATAATATAAAAGGATATTAAGATAGAATTATATATAATATAGGAAAAATCAATTATATACAGATGTGAAATCCCCTAGGAAATTAGGAAATGTGCCCAGAAGTATTAGCCCTTGTGTTTTTCACAGTCCTGTAGATATGCATAATTGTTTCATTAAGAGGGATCATTACTTTTAATAGTCAGTGTATACAGTGTATTCTCCACCCATGCAATGATGGCTCAAAAGTAAGATACAGGAAGAATAAAAGTCTATTCATTCTTCCCAAAGACTTACTACACAACCAGGAGGAGCTGAGGCTTTCTTGTTTTTGCAATACCATATAAATTACTATTTTCTCAGCCTATTAAAAAAGGAAGGAAGTAGGGGCGGCTAGGTGGCTCAGTGAATAGAGCACCGGCCCTGGAGTCAGAAGGACCTGAGTTCAGAGCCGGCCTCAGACAGTTAATCCACACAAACAAAAACCTAGCCCTGTAACCTTGGGCAAGTTACTTAACCCCAATTGCCCTAAAGGGGCGGCTAGGTGGCACAGTGAGTAAGAGTGCTGGCCTCGGAGTTGGAATGACCCGAGATCAAATCCGGCCTCAGAAAATGAGCACCCACACATAAATAATGACTAGCCGTGTAACCTTGAGCAACTTACTTAACCCCAATTGCTTTAAAAAAAAAAAGGGAGGAAGCAATATACATAAAAATGTCTCTCTTTGTCTTAAATATAAGGAATACCAACTCCTCCAAATTATCTGCACTAGATGGTGATGGTAAGGTCTTTTCTGCGTAATCACTCAGTAGAAAAGGTTTGAATAACTTTTTTGAAGCTGCTGTTTGAGAATTGTTTTCAGGGGTTACTAGGTAGCACAGTGAATAGAGTGCCAGCCCTGGAGTCAGGAGAACCTGCGTTCAAATCTGGCCTCAGAGAGTTAACACTTAATAGCCATGTGACCTTGGGCAAGTCACTTAACTATAATTGCCTGGCCTTTCCCCTCCAAAAAAAAAGGAAAAAAATATGTTTTCAAATTTCTTTCTGGTATTTAAGTTCTTTTCCCTGATTTGTCAGTTTTGCTTTCACAAAGGAAAACAAACATTATCACTCATGTAAAAATGCCAAATCACTTTTCTTTAATAGATAAATACTAAACTACATGTTTTATAGGAGCATTAAGCTTTCCTCTCAAATACATAGAATCTTAAATATTTGAATAGTCTTTTTTTTTGCTTTTTGGAGGGCAATTGGGGTTAAATAACTTGCCCAAGGTCACATGGCTAGGTTTTTTTTTTTTTTTTATTTGTGTGTGCATTAAGTGTCTGAGGCCGGATCCGAACTCAGGTCCTTCTGACTCCAGGGCTGATGCTCTACTCACTGCGCCACCTAGCCGCCCCATACAGTCTTTTTTTTAAAGATGCAAACTGACTTCAGAGTTCGTTGAAGTGGAGAACAAATGAAAACAAAGTTCACTTAAAACTATTCTAGAAATTGTCTTTTGGAAGGAAAGCAAGTGTCTAAGTGAAGTGTTGCTTTTCCTTTACTAATTCTCAGTCCTCTGTCTTGAGAAACATTAGAGTCACCATTCTTCCAGTTTGGAGACAGGTAGAGATTCTGGTCCCTGCTCCTCTGGTTTCCCTGCAACTGCTTTCTTGATTCTACAACAGGGCTTGGATAGATGTGTCTCTATTAGAACTTCTCCAAAAAGCCCTCTTTCAATAATTCCACAGTATACTTGTAGCAGCAAGCACCCCAGCATCCCCAGAATGGCTCCCAACACAGGTTCTTAGATCTGCTTTTGTAAAGGAAAGCAACTCAAAATCGGTTAACAAGCTTACTTTAATCAAACAAACATATATCATTTACCTAGTTCAGGGGGAAAAGGTCAGTACCCCGAACTTCAGAGTATACAAACAGATCAAACAGATAGGCTTCCAAACTGTCCAACCATTATCAATACCAAATCACAGTTACCAGAGAGGGAAGCATCAACATCTGGGTTTTCAAAGCCAGGGGGCTCTCAACAGCTGCCCAGAGTCTCATCTGGTCAAATCACACAACACTTCTCAAAGTGAGCCCCAAAGTAAAGCCTCCCATCAGGGCTTATATAACCTTCTCCTGGCTCAGAGAATGTAACCACTCTCTTGACCCACTGTCCAATCACACAGCATCATCAAGGTGTGGTCATTCCTGAAAACCAAGCCTCCTACCACAGGCTCCATGTGACCACATTCAGCCTATTAGGGGGCAGAGTATATCTTCAAATTAAAAAAGGTTCTCAGAGTCTCTTAAGCCAATCAAAGGGCCCAGGGGCAGGGAAGATCTTCAAATCTGCATTTCCATTACAATACTTTCTGTCTGTTCCAGTATGCGAGATCTAAAAAAGAAGACTGCTGGCCTGCTAGACCCAGAGTTGAGC
The DNA here is from genome assembly GCA_011680675.1 of Gymnobelideus leadbeateri. NCBI lineage: Eukaryota > Metazoa > Chordata > Mammalia > Diprotodontia > Petauridae > Gymnobelideus > Gymnobelideus leadbeateri. The sequence continues at coordinate 444,944 of WOXC01010068.1, forward strand.
TCCACATCTGAACCATCCTCAGATTGATTACTATAATAAGGGGATTGATCTGGAGAGGCATTTAAGGTGGTGCTATGAGCATCAGAACTGTGGTGTTTGAATTTCTTTTGCAATTTCTTGATCAGGTTGTTCTTTATTCTACTTCCAGAAAGAGTTGCCTTTTTCTTTGGCTTTAATGTCGTCTTTAGACTGGGTCCAGCCCTTGCATCTACCACATGATTCCATGTTGTTTGTTTTTGATCCTGCTGGTAGCTTTTTCATCTTTTCACCAGAAGCACACAGGCATTTTAGATGTCTACTGAAAATAAATCTCTTGCAACCCAAAGCAACTCTGCAAATGCTTCTTGTGGTTTACTGTCAGTGAAATGACAACTGGAGGACTTGGCTCGTCAAATATAGCAACTCTCCATACTTCAGCACATCTTTGGTTTGTGGAAACCAAACATTTTGTCTTCTTGGCAGTAGCCTTCCTGGAGCAACTTTCCAAGTTCAATAATGAGAGCAAGGTGTGGTGTACCCTTCAAGTCACCAGGGCCATATCTTCCTTAGATTGATCCTCTTGGTCTGCTAAACTCTTTTTACACTAAAAATCCACTTAACTTTGACTCATCTGAAGTTATACATAAAGCTCCCACTTTCTATAGTATATTCATACATATATATGTATATGTATATAGTATATTTCTATAGCATATTATGATTAGATCTCTGATATCTCCTGACATGGAGATGTGATGAAAGCCTTATCAAACAAGAGACTTGTGTTTGGATCTCAGCTCTGACACTTACTAGTTGTATAATCAGGGTAAAGTCATTTGATATTTCTAAGTGTAATCTCCATTTCTTCTGACTTTTGTTTCTTTCTTTATTTTAATATCTTAGGTATCCAAAAAAGCCTGTACAGGTTCAGTCTCCTCATCATAATCAGCTATCAATATATGTGTGTACTGTTTGAAGGACCTATCTTTAGGTGGTGCTAACTAATGTAAAACAATGACTTTGAGAGTTGACTGAAAATATAGCCTCCTCCTCATTTTGTACATGGAGTAATTGAAGCATGGGGAAAACCTGCTTCATATATTCAATTGTAAATTCTATTTTCAAGATTGCTGAACAAAATGAATATACTAAAATTTCTTATACATGATGAAGAAAATCAGAACAATTATCAGGAAAACCCAAACCCAGTAGCTAATATAATTTAGTTTCTCTATGATTTTAAGCCCTATTATTATGAATATTTTGTTAATAAGATTGAGAAAAAAGAAACTGAGGTAACACTATAGCACATAGTGAAGGAATATTGTTGTGGTTGTCTTGGCGACTTGAGATTTTTCTCTTCATTAATACTATGTATATACTGATAGTGCGATAAGCCTCTGGGAAGATATTCAGGGACAAAATTAGTGTCTGTGTGTATGTATGCATGTTAGTGTGTATTTATGGTTCCCTTTGGCACTGCTTTATGTTTCTTTGTATCCTAAATACAAAGATAGTTATAGATACAAAGATACTTATACACACTTATATTTCTTTATATCTTTGTATCTTAGAACAGTCCCTGGTACACAGTAGGTGCTTAATAATTTTTTTATTGACAGACTTGTCTTTGATCAACTAAGAACTTTGTTTATACAGTATAATCTCTTTGTGGTTAATACTATTGATGGAGCCTGTTTACTTGATTTGAAAACATCACAACTTTAAATATCTGTGATTCTTGGAAGTATCACAAATACTCCACCTGCATTAATAAGTAACTATGTTATTCGTGTAAACCTAGAAATTTTCCACCATCCCTAGACTGTGGACTACTCACTGAACCTCCCAAGGTCTCAGTTTCCTTAAAATGAGCAGAATGGACAAGATATGTTTTTAGAGGCATATTTAGACAGCTGCTTCAATGAAAAAGGACAAAATCAGGAATATTCAATAGCTAGTCTTAGCTATTGAAATTCTTATAATGTAGACTTTGCTTTAAATTATGAATTCCTACATACCCTATTAGCACCATCAGTGAAAATGTATTATAGCTATAAGATTATTTTGGGGACCAGAGAGCAATTCAGGGTTCTTCTGATTTTTTTTTCTTTCTAAAAATGAAAAGCATGAGGCACGAATCTTTTTTGGAGCAGTTGAGTGGGCATTAACAAAAGAACTGGAGAATCAAAAAGTGGCTTGCAGCTGAAAGTTAACATAAGCTATGTCAGTTATGCATATTCAAAATATCATTACTGAACTTGGGGCCTTAAGAGATTAACTCCAATTGACTTGGACCCCATTTTATATGATATAATATTGAAATTCTATGCAAGATGCTTTGTCTCTCCCATTAAGTATCATTAGTTACACTTATAATCTTTTTTTTTTTTTTGCGTTTTGGAGGGCAATTGGGGTTAAGTAACTTGCCCAAGGTCACACGGCTAGGTTTTTGTTTGTGTGTGCGTTAAATGTCTGAGGTCGGATCCGAACTCAGGTCCTTCTGACTCCAGGGCCAACACTACTCACTGCGCCACCTAGCCGCCACGACACTTATAATCTTGTAAAACTTTATGGCAATGAATTAAGTTATAATTACATTATAAATAATGAATTAAGTAATAAATTAAGTTTTTATCAAATGAGTTGTATGTGAAGTGTTTTATAAATTCAAAATGTTATGTAAATAATAACGGACATTTATGTAACCCTTTGCAAGGAGCTTTACGTATATTCTCTCATTTGAGCCTCACAATCTGTAAAATAGGAACTACAGGTTTTATTGTTGAATGAAAGGGGAAAAACATTTATTAATCACTCATTGCTTTCAAGGAACCATGCTAGGCATTGAGGATAAATATAAGGATAAAAAATAAGACAGTCTCTATCCTCAAGGAACTTCCTTAACAAGGGAAAGTACTAACCTAGAGCTACAATTTATGCTCTAGGAATATTCTTAAATATGTTACCTTCTAATAGGGAAAACTAGACATCTTTGTGTCAGTCAAGTAAGGCAATTTTAATCTTAGGAGACATGAGAGTCATGGGTCGATACCACAAGACGGTAGCTTTTCACACTGTTACCAGGGGGTGTTGCCAGTATTAATGTGATTACGGTTCTCAAGCAAAAAGTGGAAAAGCAGTTTGGGGTTGGTTTTATGTAGTCCTGGGGAAAATAGTGAGGTGCCAATGGGAATACTTGATTAGGTATAATGAGAATCTGGAGATCTTCCCTGCCCCTTGTCCCCTTGATAGGCTTAAGTGAATCTGAAAACCTTTCTGGATTTAAAAATATACTCTGCCCCCTAATAGTCTGAATGTGGTCACATGGAGCCTGTGGCAGGAGGCTTGCTTTTCAGGAATGCCCACACCTTGTTACTTTGTGATTGGGCAGGGGGTCAAGAGGGTTGTGACATTCTCTGACCCAGTAGAAGGCTGTATATACCCTGCTGTAAGGTTTTGCTTTGGGGCTCACTTTGGGAAGAGTTGTATGATTTGGCCAGATGAGACTCTGGACAGCCATTCAGCCCCATGGCTTTGAAAACCCAGATGTTGGTGCTCCCCTCTCTAGTAACTGACTAGGTCTGGATGTAATGGTCAGACAGCTGGAGGCCCTGTCTGCTGGTCTGTTTCTCTGTCTGTATTTTTTTTTCCTGCTTGTGACTTCTGTTTGTATTCTCTGAAGTTCAGGGTGATGACTTTTACCCCTGAACAAGGTAAATGATATATGTTTGATTGATTAAAGTAAGATTGTTAACCCATTTTGAGTTGCTTTCCTTTAGAAAAGGTAGATCTAAGAACCTGTGCTAGCAGCCATCCTGGGTATGCTAGGGTGCTTGCTATTACATTAGGCTATGAAGCAAAGTCTGCTTCTAGGTTATTGTAGACATAGTAGATTAAGTGAGTTTCTACTCATTCAGCACTTAAAACAGCTTATACCCAAAGCAGAATTCCAAAGTTGAGTGCATTCATATCCCACGGAGGTTAATTTGTTTCAGTCTTATTTGACAATTCTTCACCACATTTGGGGTTTCCTTGGAAAAGATACTTGAGTGATTTGCTATTTCCTTCTCTAGTTCATTTTATAGATGAGGAAACTGAGGCAAACAGGGCTAAGTGTCTTGCCCAAGGTCACACAGCCAGTAAATGTCTAAGCTAGGAACTGAACTCTGCTCTTCTGGATTCCAGTCCTGACACTGTCTCCATTGCATCACCTAGCTGCTTATTCTCCACAAGTCTGCTCCAATAGGTGCTGCTATGAATTGTGAGGTATAGTGAATTTTCTGCAGCAGGACAAAGGGCAAATTACCCAGGTTAAATGATGAGATGGAATCTATTGTTTCTATAATAATTCCCTCAGTAACTTATAACCTTCCACCAGAAATATCTTTGTGCATATTTTATATTAAACGTGTTCCTGCTAGTGTCCCCAAAATAGAATGTAAGCTTGTTGAGGTCAGAGAATGTTTTATTTCTGTCTTTGTATCTTCAAATGACTCACACAATGCCTAACATATAGGAGACACTTAAAAATTCTTGCCAGATAAATGAATGAATCTTCACTTTGCAGATTGTATAACTGAGGCTCAGAGAATGATTTAGAGTCACTGATCTTAGCTAGTAAGCATCAGAAGCAAGAAGTTGAATCCAGATGTTCCTGATTCCAAATCTGGTACTTTATTCATCATGTTGAACTTTCTCTCACTGTCATCTATTCTTATTATCTGATATCCTGGGACCAGGATCCTTTAGCTGGGGCATAAACCCATGTAAAGTGGTATCATTCCTTTTCATTCTCTGAGGAGGCTGGTGAGCAGAGATTTAGGTGATATGTGAGTTTTCATAAATTATATCAAAAGGACATTATCAAATGTATTCCCAGCAGCTTCAGAAAATGAGGCTATATCTTCCAATAACTACGGGTTATTTGGTTCAACACCAAATAGCTTATTCTACTTTCCCATTCTCATCTGGTATTAAAGAAAGGGGGATAATCATACCAACTGATATGTCCTAGAGCTCAGGTACCATTGGGTCTACAGAATCCCAGACCTCCAGCTGAGTCCAGAAGTCATCAAGTTGAAATTCCTCATTTTTCAGTTGAGAAAGCTGAGACTTAAGAAGGTCAAATGACTTGACCAGAGGTCCCCGGGGACTAAGGATCAAAAGGCAGGATTTAAAAGCAGATTCCCTGGCTCCAGGGTAGATACTCTTTCCACCATACTGTATTACTGTACTCAAGCCCCTAGTCTTAAAAACCCCTAGCTTTAACAGTCTGGCCCTGGGACAAAGGCTGCCATCTGATTCCTATGGATCATTGAATGCTAATTAAGATCATCACAGAAAGTTACAGCTGGAAGGGAATGTGACGTGTTCACACAGAAGGACTTATAACTAGCTGCAAATTTAACATTTTTACCAGCAGCCTCCTCCCAACTAAGGCAGAAAACGACTTTTAGGACAAAATCTTTTTTGAAGTTTACTATCAGTGGTTCTAGTAAAAATAATTGATAGTTATGCTTTATTTTAATTTATTTATTTTTAGTTTTCAACATTCACTTCCATAAGATTTTGAGTTTCAAATTTTCTGCCCCTCCCTTTTCTCCCCTCTTCCCAAGACAGTGTACAATCTGATATAGGCTCTGCTTACAGTTTCATATGAATCATACTTTCACATTAGTCATGATGTAAAGAAGAATTAGAACTAACGGGAAGAATCATGAGAAAGAAGAAACAAAATCAAATAATAAAAGAAAAGGAGAGCAAATATTATTCTTAGATGACATATAGAATCCAAAAGTCTTTCTCTGGATGTAGATAGCATTTTCCATCATGAGTCTTTTGGAATTGTCTTACTTAGATCCTTGCATTGTTGAGAAGAACTAAGTCTATCCAAGTCACTTATCATACAATGGGGTTGTTACTGTGTACAATGTTCTCCTTGCTCTGCTCATTTTACTCAGAACCAGTTCATTAAGTCTTTCCAGGTTTTTTAAAGTCTGTTTGTTCATCATTTCTTTTTATTTAATTAAATGCTTTATTAACTTCTGGTTTACATCATTCATTTCCACCAGATTTTGAGTTACAATTTTTCCCCATTTTTTCCCTACCCACCACCCCAGAATAGCAGTCCCTCTAGATATCCCCTCATCCAATCTGCTCTCTCCCATATCTTCTCCCATACCCCCTTCAACTTTGCCATTAGGGCAAGGTGAATCTCTGAACCCCAATGCCTGAACATCTTATCTCCCAATTACATGCAAAATACTATTAATAATAGTATTTATATACATTTGAAACATTTAATTTTAAGACTTTGAATTTCAGATCCATTCCCTTCCTCCCTTGTCACCCACTCCCTCTGGGAAGCTAAGCAATTCAGTATGTGTTGTACATGTATAGCTATGCAAAACATTACCATAGTAGATATATTGTAAAAGACTGCTTATATTTCCCTCCCACCCATCCCACCGCCCACGTGGTCCATACCCTACTTTGATCCTGTCCCTCTTCAAAAGTGAATACTTCTGACCTCCCCTCCCCCTTGAATGCCCTCCCCTCCATCATCCTCACTCTCATCCCCCTTCCCCCTACTCTCCTACAGGGTGAGATATCCCATTTAGTATGTATGTGATTCTCTCCCTGAGCCAAATTCAATGAGAATAAGGTTTTGCCTTTTTGCCTTCCTGTTCTTCGCCCTCCCCTGAAACTACTTCCCCTTGCCTCTTCTACATGAGATAGTTTACCCTACCCTGTCTCTCCCCATCTCCTCTTGTCACTTTCCTCTCTCACCTCTTAACTTCACCCCTTAAGTATCATCCCATCCCACCAAATTCAACCTGTGCCCTCTATCCATGTATACCTGTAAACATATATACACACATTCACATATGTACTCATATGTCCATATACCCTTCTTCAATTATTTTCATAGTAAGAAAGGTTTCATCAGACACAGTTATGGCTTTTCCATGTAGGAATGTAAATAGTTCAACTTTGATAAGTTCCTTTTGATTCCTTTTCCCTGAATACCTTCTCAAGCATCTCTTGCTTCTTGTGTCTGAATGTCAAATTTTCTATTCAACTCTGGTGATTTCCTCAAGAATGCTTGAAAGTCCTCTATTCCACTGAATGACCATATTTCCCCCTGAAACAAGATACTGGGTTTTGCTGGGTAGGTGACCCTTGGCTTCAATCCCAGCTCTTTTGCCCTCTGGAATATTATATTCCATGCCATTCGATCCCTCAGTGTAGAAGCTGCCAGGTCCTGCGCTATACTGATTGTGTTTCCACAATATTGGAATTGTTTCTTTCTGGCTGCTTGTAGAATTTTCTCCTTGATCTGGGAGTTCTGGAACCTGGCTATAATATTCCTGGGAGTTTTCTTTTTGGGATCCTTTTCAGGAGGCGATCCATGGGTTTTTTCAACCTCTATTTCCCCCTCTGGGTGTAAAACATCAGGGTAATTTACCTTGAGAATTTCTTGAAGGATGATTTCTAGGTTCTTTCTTTGATCATGACTTTCAGGTAGTCCAACAATTTTTAAATTATCTCTCCTGGATCTATTTTCCAGGTCAGTGGTTTTTCCCATGAGAGATTTCCCATTGCCTTCTATTCTTTCATTTGTTTGGATCTGCTTAACATCATCTTGATTTCTCATAAGGTCACTAGTTTCCATTTACTCCAATCTAATTCTGAAGAAATGAATCTCCTCAGTGAGCTTTTGAGATTCTTTTTCCATCTGGCAAATTTGGCTTTTTAAAGCATTCTTCTCCTCATTGCCTTTCTGAGCCTCTTTTGCCATTTGAGTTAGTCTGTTTTTTAAGGTGTTATTTTCCTCAGGCTGTTTACTGTCATTTCATACTTTTCTTGCATCTTTCTCATTTCTCTTCCCAATTTTCCCCCCACTTCTCTTGTCTGCTTCTTAAGGTCTTCTGTGGCCTGTAGCCAGCTTGTATTTTCATTCCTTCTGTTCCTTGCTTCGATCCTCTTTGCCCCCAAAATAGGAGTCTAATGTTTTATTTTTCTGTTTATTTTGTTTCCTTTGCCTTGGCATGATGCCACTTAATTACTTGACTTTTGGGCTTGTTGCCACAGTAGAACTCTGCCACCAGATAGAGGACCTTCGTCCCAAACATGGGGTCTTCACAACTTCCGGAGGTTGGATGGCCTCTCTAAAGCCTCCACCCACTCTGGCAAATTGGATACCCACCACAGACCTCCCCCCAAGACCACAATCCAGATCCAAGCAGGTAAAAGCAAGAGCGATTAAGCCCCAGACTGATTGCTGGATCTTTCTGCAGTTCGTAGACCAGGATCTGGAGCTGCCACAGAAGATGCAAAATGGCCTCTGTGCCCCGTGTCCTCAGCAGCTTTTCGCCCCCAGGGGAGGAAGCCAACGCGTTCCCCAAATACTGGTCCCAAAATCCATAGGGTACTAACCTCTCACTTTGTCCTAGGTATATCTGTGCTGATAATTCTGGAATCACCACAGCTGCTGGTATTCTGGGGTCCCTCGAGCTGGCTGCTGGCCCCACTGCCCTGGGGCTAAAACCTCAGCTCCCCTGAGCCTGGGCTTGGCTCCCAGAGCACTGCACTGTTGGTTCCCAGCGGGCTGTGCTGCCCGCTCTCAGAGTGCTGAGCTGACTGCTCCCTGCAGGGTTGCTGGGCTGTCCTCAGCAGGAGGTTAGCTTCTCTGTGTCATTCTGTGCGTGCAAGGACGAATCGCAGTCATCTCGCCTTCATCTCAGGAGGAGACGGGAAGAATGAGCCAAGTAGGAGAGTCGGGCCCCCAGGGGAGAGAGCAGCTTCTCTGGCTGCATGCGGCCCCCAGCCTGGAAGTTTAGAAACTACCTGCCTGTATAATACAGGGGCTGGAATGGCAATGCAAATTCTAGCTGCTCAGATCCTCCTATCCCTCTGTCCATCATTTCTTATAGCACAATAATATTCCATTACATTCATATACCACAACTTGTTGAGCCACTCCCCAGTTGATGGACATCCCCTCAATTTCCAATTCTTTGTCACCACAAACCAACTGGTCATAGAGCTGCTATAAATATTTTTGTACATGTAGGTCCTTTACCCATTTTTATGATCTCTTTGGGATACAGACCTAGAAGTGCTATTGCTGGATTAAAGGGTATGTGCAGTTTCATAATCTTTTGGGCATAATTCTAAATTACTCTCCAGAATGGTTAGATCAGTTCACAACTCCACCAACAATGCATTAGTGTTCTAATTATCTCATATCTTCTCCAGCATTTATCATTTTCCTGTTTTCTCATGTTAATCAATCTGATAGGTATGGTGTGACATCTCAAAGTTGTTTTTATTTGCATTTATCTAATCAATAGTGATTTAGAGCTCTATAACACCTTCACATTATAAAGTACTTTATGTACATTGGGGTAGCTTAGTGGTGCAGAAAATATAACCCTGTGTCTGGGGTCAAGAATGTTGGTTGATTGGTTGGTTGTTGTCCTTCATTCTTGAAGATGACCAAAATGACATCATGATGCTAGAGTCAAGTTACATTGGCTGATCAGATCAATCAATATGAGCTCAGCAGGTTCTACCACAGGTCAGGCAAGAACTTAGTTCAAATGGTACCTCAGACACTTACTAGTTGTGTGACCTTAGGCAAGTCATTTAACTTCTTTGTTAAGCACTTAGCACAGATCCTGGCATATACTTTGTGTCATATAAATGTTAGCTACTGGTATGATTTTTACCATTTTCTTTTGAACTTCACAACAACAATCATGGTGAGACGGGTAATGCAATTATATTTCATCCTTATTTTAAAGATGGCAAAACTGAGTTTCAAAATAATTAAATGACTTGCTCATGGTCACACAGTAATTATCAGAACCAAGATATGAAATCAAGTCTCTCATCAAAGGTTTCAACTACAACATTCAACTCACAATAACATGCTGTTACTTTATACACATGAGGTTTCTTATTCCCAACATTTTTGAGCCATTGTGTAGACAGAGCTAAAATAATATTCATATGTACAATTTCAAAGGCAATTTTTAGTGCATAGTCATTTTCCTTAAAAAAAGAACATTTAGGGGGCGGAGCCAAGATGGTGGAGTAGAAACAGCTCTTCCAAGACACTCTGCCCCCAGATTCCCCCCAAACTATTTAAAAGGGGACTCTGAACAACTTCTGGAGACCCAGCACCCACAGAACGACACAGAGAAGCTAACCTCCCGCTGAGGACAGCCCAGCAGCCCTGCAGGAAGGACCAGCACAGCGGTCTGGGAGCCTGCAGCACGAAACGCGCAGAGCGCAGGAAGCAGAGCCGAGCAGAGCCCAGGTCCGCATGAGCCGAGGTTTTAGCCACAGGGCGGCAGGGCCAGCAGCCGACTGGAGGAACCCCAGAACAAGAGGAGCTGTGGTGATTCCAGAATTATCAATATAGACATGCCTAGGACAAAGTAAGAGGTTAGTGTCCTATGGACTTTGGGACCTGTATTTTGGGGAATGCGTCGGCTCCCTCCCCTGGGGTCTAGAAGCCGCTGAGGAGTCACAACATTTTGTAGTTTTCAGAGGCAGCTCCAGCTCCCGGCCTGCCGAACTGTAGGGAGGTCCAGCGATCAGTCTTGGGGGGTAATCGCTCTTGCTTTAGCCCCCCTGGATCTGGATTGTGATCTAGGGTGGAAGTCGTGGGTGGATTTACAGCTTGCCAGAAACGGAAGTTGCCCCCCACACGTTCGGGACGAAAATTCCTCTATCTGGCCTTAAAGCCATAGTGTGGCAACAAGCCCAAAAGTCAAGCAATTAAGTGGCAACATGCCAAGGCAAAGGAAACAGAAAAATGCAACCCTAGACTCCTATTTTGGGGGCATAGAGCAGGAAAAGGACTGTGAGGTCAGAAGTCCTGCTCCAAAAGCCCCAGGGGAAAACATGAGCGGGTTGCAGGCCATAGAGGACCTTAAGAAGGACTTTAAAAATCAAATAAGAGAAGTGGAGGAAAAATTGGAAAGAGAAATGAGAAGGATGCAGGAAAAGTATGAAATGAGGGTCAACAGCCTGACTGAGGAAAACAACACCTTAAAAAATAGACTAACTCAAATGGCAAAGGAGGCCCAAAAGGGCAATGAGGAGAAGAATGCCTTAAAAAGTCGAATTTGCCAGATGGAAAAAGAATCTCAAAAGTTCACTGAGGAGATTCATTCCTTCAGAGTTAGACTGGAGCAAATGGAAGCTAATGACTTTATGAGAAATCAAGATGCTGTTAAGCAGATCCAAACAAATGAAAGATTAGAAGGCAATGTGAAATATCTCATGGGAAAAACCACTGACCTGGAAAATAGATCCAGGAGAGACAATTTAAAAATTATTGGACTACCTGAAAGCCATGATCAAAGAAAGAACCTAGAAATCACCCTTCAAGAAATTCTCAAGGAAAACTGCCCTGATGTTTTAGATCCAGAGGGCAAAATAGAGGTTGAAAGAATCCATCGATCACCTCCTGAAAAAGATCCCAAAAAGAAAACTCCCAGGAATATTATAGCCAGGTTCCAGAATCCCCAGATCAAGGAGAAAATACTCCAAGCAGCCAGGAAGAAACAATTTCAATATTGTGGAAACACAATAAGAATAGCCCAGGACCTGGCAGCTTCTACACTGAGGGATCGAAGGGCATGGGATATGATATTCCAGAGGGCAAAAGAACTGGGAATGAACCCAAGGGTCACCTACCCAGCAAAACTGAGTATTTTGTTTCAGGGGAAAATATGGTCATTCAGTGGAATAGAGGACTTTCAAGCATTCTTGAGGAAAAAACCAGAGTTGAATAGAAAATTTGACATCCAGACACAAGAAGGAAGAGATGCCTGAGAAGGTAATCAGGGAAAAGAAATCAAAAGGAACTTATCAAAGTTGAACTATTTACATTCCTATATGGAAAAACAATAACTGTGAGTGATAATATCTTTCTCACTATGAAAATAATGGAAGAAGGATGTGTGGTCATATTAATCCATATGTGAATGTGTGTGTATATGGATAGAGGGCATAGGTTGAATTTGTTGGGAAGGGAGAATACTCAAGGGATGAAATTATGAGGTGAGAGAGGAAAGTGGCAAGAGGAGATGGGGAGAGACAGGGTAGGGTAAACTATCTCATGTAGAAGAAGCAAGGGGAAGTGGTTGCAAAGGAGGGGGAGAATAGGAAGGGAAAAAAAAGGCAAATCCACATTCTCATTGAATTTGGTTCAGGGAGAGAATGACATACATACTAAATGGGCTATCTCAACCTGCAGCAGAATAGGGGGAAGGGGGATGAGAGGAGGGATGATGTATGGGGGGGCATCCTTGGGGGGAGGGGAGGTTGGAAGTACCCACTATAGAAGAGGGACAGGATCATGTAGGGAATGGACCAGGTTGGGGGTGGGATGAGTGGGAGGGAATTATAAGCAGCCTTGTACAATATATCTACTATGATAATGTTTTGCATAGCTAGACATGTACAACATATACTGAATCACTTATCTCCCCAGTGGGAATGGGTGACAAGGGAGGAAGGAAATGGATATGAAATTCGAGGTCTTAAGATTAAATGTTTCAAATATATATAAATACTATTATTAATACTCTTTTGCTTATAAGATGTGCAGGCATTGGGACACAAAGATTCACCTTCCTCTACTGGAAAAGTCGAAGGGGGTATGGGAGAAGGTATGGGAGAGAGCAGATTGGAGGAAGCGATATCTTGTGGGACTGCTATTCTGGGAGGTTGGGTAGGGGAATAATGGGGGGAAAATGATTGTAACTCAAAATCTGGCGGAAATGAATGATGTAAAACAGAAGTTAATTTAATTTTTAAAAAAAGAACATTTAACACTGGATTTAATATTAAAATTGTCTTCACAAAGGTAATTGAAAAAAATAATAAAATCAGTTTCTGTCTACTGATAGATAAATGCCACTGCATTGCTAGGGTTGAGAAGAAGTATAATTAGCCTAAATTCTAGCTGAAACTTAGCCTTGTGTCTTGAGAATCTTTTTTCCTTTAAATATAATTTTGCATTTTTATTTTTAAAAAAGGCCAAAGTGAAACTTATGGATCTAACTAAGCCTACATTTTAAGGCCCTTAAGGTTAAAACATGAAAACAAAAATAAGGAAAAGTGGAAAGAGATGGTTTGAAATAAAGTGGCTTATTTGAACAAGATTTCGGTTTTCTTCTTAACCAAACTTTGAATCTATCAGAGGAAAACAAACAACACTGCCCCCAAAATTAGTTTTCATTTTATCATCTGGAGGTGGGGAGGTAAGAAGAAAGGAATAATGTTACATGATAAATTTATTATATATTTCAAAGGAATAAAAATATTACATATGGATTTATAATTCCATATGCAATCATCTTTCCCCCCCTATTCTATGTTATGGAAATTCTTATTTTATTTCTTAAGTTTAGAATAAAATAGATAGAATTCAAAAATTTGCCAAATGTCAAGTTCTCTTTCTTGGAGGCTCCCATGCCAGCATAGTCTTTGTTTAGGCTTAATTTGGGGACCAAATAAGTCACTTGTAAGTCACTGAACAGTTGCAGAGCAAGGATGTGCCACAGTGGCTCGTATCTTCAGGTTTGGTACACGTGGCTTCCCTTACCTCCCTATGGCAATGCATCTGATCACCAGGTCAGAAAGATATAAAAACTCATATAGTCTCAGCTAATCTATCAAATTTGAGAGGTGTAGAATCCACCTGCTGGAATTCTTTATGCTTTTATATGACCAGGAAACGGAAATAGGGAAGCCAGGGTCAATCAGGTCCTGCAGATAGTTTTGTCTCCTTTTAGGGAGTGTTAATTCCTAACATTATAGGGGGCAGGGGGAAGAGGCAGATCCTGAGCCTACCCCACATACAGAATTGGGGGAATGGAGAACTATCTGCCAGGTATTAATCTTTTCACACTTGGTTTCCAAGTTTCTAAGTAGTTTGGATTTAGGGCAAGAGGCATGTATTATGAATGAGGCTTGAACACTCTATGTCCTAAAATTATAACAGAGGCTGGTAAGAGCGAGTGAGATCTAGGGAAGAAGCTAATAGAAGCAACTATGTTTAATTTAGAATTTCACCTTGTGGTCAATGCTCATCATGTAAGGACTTCACATTGCCTAAACACAAACAATCACAGTTAAGCTAAATGAGGATCTTCCAAAAATGAGTTCAAATAGAAAATATATTGGGGCCTAGTGGCTCATTGGGAAAAGTGTTGATTAAATTTGTTAAAAATGCTATTCCTTTTTAGCCAATCAGTTAGTCAGTCAACAAGTTTTTATTAAGCATTTACTATATAATTTACTATCACCAGGAATAACACATACTTCAGTGCAGAGACTGAAACCAAGGCAAGGTCTACACAATGAAGGGGCTATAGAATGTCTTCCTTATATACATGTCCTCTCCCCCAATATAATATAAGGTCTCTGAGAGCAGAGACTCTGTGTATCTCCAGCACTCAGCACTGTGCCTGGCAGAGACTTACCAAATGGTTGCTTGTTGGTTAATTGATTGATATAGGAATTTAAATCCTAGTATATAGAATGGGAAGGGGCCTTATCTAGTATCTAGTTTATCCCCCTAATTTTACAGATGAGGAAACTGAAGCCCAGAGAGATGGAAATCACAACATAATCTACATATCAAAGCCCGCATTTGACCCCACGTATTGTCATTCCAAATCCAGTGCCCTTTCAATACTCTACAACTGAAAATCCCTGATATTTCCTAGAATCTACTACAGTGTAAACACAGCTGTTTTCCCATGCAGGGAATGCCTTTTCTGGTGGAGAGATTTCCATAGATGAAACCAGAGCTGTGAGAAGGGTGTCCCATGACAGGACTCAAAAGAACTTGGCAAATGGATAAAATAGTGGACTTGGGGTCATTGAAGATGAGGGTTGCAAAAGTACCTGTTTAAGTCACTTAAACCTCCCTGAGTCTCTGTTTCCTTTTCTGCAATGGAGCTAATAGCAGCATATGCATCCTGTTGTTGTGAAGATCAGATGAAATTTGGACTCCCATTAAGAAATTTCTTTTCCCTATGCCAATCAGCAACAATTCTGCAATTCGTAGTCTAAAAGAGTTTTGTTGAGACAATTAAGAGATTAAATGACTTTCCCAGAGTCATTTAGCCATAATTCTTTTTCCTCCCATTGGCAGAACTTTAAACCAGGTCATACTGAAAATCTCACACAGAAACACACCCACCCCCCCATATAATACATACAATTATTTGTGTATTTTATATTCACATATATTAAGGTTTATATGCATATATATATAATATAATGTAATCATTCCACACAGATAATAGTCATATGCATATATTTCACATATATGAATTTTGATATTCCATGTGTATGTATATGTGTAAGTGTGTGAGTGTGTGTGTGTGTGTGTGTGAGCGTGCATGTGTGTACATAGAAAGTAGTAATGTAGTGAATACAGAGGGGCCTTAGCATCCAGAAGACTGGAAAAGTTGTGTTCAAATCTCTGACACCTATAATTCTTCTGACACTAGGTGAGTCATGTCAGGTCCCAAACAAAGCTCTTTAAGCCTATATGTTTCAGAAGAGGTTCTTATGAGCATTGGTAGAAGCTTTCTTTCTAGTTCTCAATTCCAAAGAAATCATAGACTTGCTCCAGAATAGGTAGGTGAATATCTATATGTATTTATATTTATTTGAAAAGATATTTATTTGTATATGCATATACATATCTACCCATGTATATGTATATATATATATACATGTGTATACATGTGTATAATTGTGTACATGCATATACATGTTTGTGGATATATCCAATAATTGCATTTTCCACCCAACAGCACTCCAGTGTACTAGAGTCCAGGAATCTTACCATCCTTGTCCTTTGAAATTCCATAAATCTTGATACCCACATGGTATAAGTATTCCTAGTACCTTTTGCCTCTCTGATTGGGGGGGCTGGAGCATGCCAGCCATCTCTTCATTTCCCACCAGGCTGCACTCCTTTTGTACTGGACTCTCCTGTGCTTCTGGAGCACCTCCCCATCTCCTTTTTCAGCATCCTTTAGTGTGCTGTATTCTTCCATTAGATTGTAAGCTTCTTAAGGACAGGAATTATCTTCCTTTTTCATGTTTGTGTCTTCAGCATTTATCACAATGCTTGACACACAGCAGAGACTTAAATGTTTATTGATTGACTGAAGAGAAGCAAATCAAGTTATGTATGAAATCTGTGAGAGTTCAAGACTACATAAGCATCTATTTCCTTGAACTCTTGATTGACTGTAGACGACAGATTTCCTTTTTGTATCTTTTCATTGTCCACCCTTTTGACTCTTTTCTGTTCATTTTCTTATCCTGGCTTTTCTGCTAATTCTCCTCCTCTATCCCTCCAGAACAACCTATTTCTTTGTTTTGTGCCTCTGAACTACAGACCTTATTACTGGGTCCTGCACATATACAATCTGAATTATATTCCCCCTGAGTCTTTGGACTCACATATAAGAGATGAATTGTCTTCTCAAAGTAATTATTTCAGTTACTTTTGGACATTTTCATGGGAAAAGAAAGTGTCTTGGTACAATAAAGGAGCCCCTTTTCTGGTCTCTGGAAATGCCCCAGCTGTCTTATGTGCCATTTTAACAGTTGACCTTTATATATAGCTTTAAAATTTATAAAGTGCTTTATCTTGCCTGATACCCCCTGATGTAAGTGCTGTGCACTTTACAGGTGGTGGGGAAACTGGTGCTCAGAGAGGTAATTGCCTTGTCTGCAGTAACAGTCACTAAATATAAGAGGAAGGATTCAAACTCAGGACTTACTGACTCTAAGTTAATGAACTACATGCCTTTCTTCTGCTCTAACACAAATTACACCACAAAGAAGCTGGTTTCAGATCTGAGGCATGATATTTCTCCTTGCAAAATGTCAGGCTTTGGATTGTACTCAAAGATGTCACATGCTTTCCTGCTATGATATATGGGCCTGAATTCATTAGTGATGGATTCCTAGTGGTAGTACAGGTAAAACTTCTTAACTAAGCAAACGTTCCATCATCTTGGCACTGTAAAATGTCATCAGCACTCCCTGTGTAATCCTCTCTTTTCTTTGCTACATTTGGATGATTCAGGAAGACATTAGAATAATGCCATACCCTTCTGAAGTTAATGGCCAAACAGAGAAACACCTTAGGTTGCCCAGCTTTTGTGTTCAGCAGAGCCTTCTTCCTGCCCTAATTATTTACTGGAGTTTCTGCCAAATGTGCTAATTGAACTACAGTTTCATTCATTTGCAATGCAAAAACATAAAAGGGTTTAGCCCTCTGCTGCAAGACTTACCCTTTAGTTCTGGGTTCACCGGTCCTTTATCTCGCACACTGGTCCTTATCTTTGAGGTTTCAAAAGTTGGGCAACTTGCCACTCAGTGACAGCGTGAAAGTTAATGGAGATCTAATTCAGGTAATTCCCATGAATTAAAAATAACTTTGGAAAGCACGGCAATTTCAGCACAATCAAATGCAGAGTTCACAATAGAGTATTTCCACTTTCAAATATTTGGGAACTATTTCAGCAACATAAAATGAACAGCGGGCTTCCAGAAAGGAGCACAATGTTTTCTTTGCATATTACTATGAAATAAGGCCTTTGATTAATATTACATTGTTTGTTTAGATCTACCAAATAATTTCCCTCTATACCCTATAATTTGGAAATGGAGATACACATATAACAATTCTTAACCACGGAGTGAGCTCAATTGCCCTTTTTGCTCAGATACAAACAGTATCAATGAAAGTGAGTCAAATGAATTAACAACTCATGAAAAATAACAAGTATTGGACTCACATATAATTCTGATTTTTATTACATAAAAAAAAAGCTTGGGGCAGCTAGGTGGCACAGTGAATAGAGCACTGGCCCTGGAGTCAGGAGGACCAGAGTTCAAATTCGGCCTCAGACACAACACAAAAACTAGCTATGTGACCTTGGGCAAGTCACTTAACCCTAACTGCCCTCAAAAAAAAAAAAAACTTTCTAAGATTTAGGTTTGGGATAGAGGAGGTCATTCGGATGGAGGCATTTAGTCCATCCCACTGTGAAAAAAAAATAGTTCCATGGTGAAGTGATTCTGAATGGAAATACAGAATTTTTTTTCCAAGATTTCCCCAAATTTCCCTTTTGTCACTTAAGCTGCTCAGTTGATATATTTAAAATACAGAAGCATTAGGTCCTATATATCAGTTCCTTCATCCTGCCATTACCTTTTTTTTCAAGTAGAAATTGAAAAAGCAAAACAAAAACAAGGTATCCTAAGAAGCTTTCCTACTACCAAAGAAAATTACAACTCACATTTTTATAGCACTTAAAATTTATTAATTTTATCCCAGCTCATTTCACTGTTTTTTCTTGACAAATATTTTTTTTAAGGCAATTGGGTTAAGTAACTTGCCCAAGGTCACATGGCTAGGATTTTGTTTGTGTGTGTTAAGTGTCTGAGGCCGGATCAGAACTCAGATCCTCCTGACTCCAGGGCCGGCGCTATACTCACTGTGCCACCTAGCGGCCTCTCTTGACAATATTTTCTAAACCTCAGACACAAAATGGTGTTATTTTGAGTTGAATTTAAGAAATTTGAAATTCCCCAAACTCCATGAAATTCTTCATGTTGTATCTACCTGGTGATTTTATTGCACAATGGTCCTTCAACTGTTGTTAATCACGTTAAACGTTGAACCAAACCTTATTTAAGGATAATATCACCGTCATATCTCTTTTCTATTCTCTGCTAAAACAGCATGTAATTTCTATGCAGTAGATGACACTTATTGACTCACCTCTCCTTTTGGAGCTAATCTCTTACACTGGATTCTCTGACATTATTCTCTTCTATTTTTCTTGTCTGATTACTCCTTCTGACTGATCTTTACTAGATCTTCATCCAACTCCTACCCCCTTAGCATAGGTATTCTCAATGTGATGTAGAAGAAGGGAAAACTGGAACGGAGTTAGGAAAACCTAGGTTCACATCCCACCTTGGACATTTACTGTCTGACCTTAGACAATGCACTGAATTTCTCTAAGCATAAGTTTAGTCATCTGCAAAATGACAGAATAGGACTAGATAGTCTCTTAAGATCCATTTCAGTTCTAAATTTGTGATCCTGTGATTCAGGCCTACGTGCTGAACCGTCTACTTTTTTCTCTCTATGCTATTTTTCTCTGGGAATTCTTGTCTGCTCCCATGGGTTCAAGGACCATGTCAATGCAGACCCAAACCTATAAATCTAACCCTCTTCTCTCTCCTAAATTTCAGCCCTGCATCACCAATTATTTTCCACATTCCCTCCTTTTGGATGTACTCTAAGCATCTCCATTTCGACATTTCCCGAAAAAGAGCTCATTATCTTTCCCAGTAAGCCTATCTCTAGTCCACTTTGCCTAAATTCTGTCACTACCATTCTTCCAGTCCCTGAGTTTTGCAGTCTGGAAATCATTTGGTTCAGTAGTATTAGTAAGATATTTTTCAGTCTCTGCTATGTGCAAAACACATTCTTGATCCTTTCTTCCTCCATGCCTTCTATAGCCAATCTAGTTCCAAATCTTGTTTCTTCAGCTTTCACAATATTTCTTACATTTTCCCATTTTTTTTTACTCATGCAGTCACTATCTAACTTCAGGCAGTCTTAATCAATCACCTAGACTGTAATAACCCCCCAATTGGTCTTTTTGCATCCAGTCTTTCCCATAGTTGATCCTTCCTTACCCAACTATCAAAATCCCTTCCCTAAAGCACAACTATGCCATTGCCCTGTTAAAAAATGTCCACTGGTTCCAATTTCCAATAGGATTTTAAAAATTCTTCCTGACTGGGATTCTATTTACATTTTCAGCTTGATTTCATACAATTAGGCATCAAAACTTTTATATTCCAGATAAATTAGATGTACAGTGGAAAGAGTGGTTGTTTTGGATCCACAGATCCTTGCTCCTAATTCTGTCAATTAGCTATATAACCATTGTCAAGTTGCTTAACCTCTCTGGGCCTCAGTTTCCTCATCTACAAAATGGGGAGATAGGACAAGATGACCTCTGAGTTCCTTTCCATCTCTAAATCTATGACCTTATGATCATGCTATTTCCCCCCTAAATACAATATGCCATCTCCTTCCTTGAAGCCTTCACACAAATGATTCCCTTTACTTAAAATGTACTTTCTCCTTCAATCTACCTTTCAAAATTATTATATTTTACCAAATGTCAGTTCAACTGCCCTTACTTCTCTGGAGCCTTCCCCAGCTCTATCCAGTTGCTGATGCTCTCTCCTGTCTTGGTTTACCTCATGCTATACATCTTCTACTCCCCCAATTGAATGTAAGACTCTTGAGGTCAGGGACTCTTTCAGTTGGAATATTCCCAGCATCTAGCACGGTGTCATGCACAGGGATAACAATTAATACTCATTGGACTGAATAGAATTTGCTTAGAAGGAAGATTGTGTGATGCAGAAGAAAGTGTTCAGTTGCTTAGGATTCATATAGTAAAACAGATATCCCATGATCTCTCAGCCCTGGAAAACCAGTGGTAGGCCTTGTTCACTACTTCAAGGACTCTTTTTCCATATAAAGTATTTTATATGCAGAAGAATGCAATTTACTCTGACTGTATGTATCCCTTTGGAAGAAAGCTTTCCTTTTTTTTTAAGAATTCACATCTTGATTTGCTAAAACCATATTTACTATACATACTGAATAGAGCACCAACTCTATGCATCTCATGAAAATAAGAAGCCAAATTGAGTGGACATCTGGTGCTGGACAGGTAGGGAAACAAACTGACACACTGTGTACCTTAATGAATGGCCCCTCTCCCTGCTGCCCAATCACATATTTTATTTTTATCTATAAATAAAATGAGAAATATTCAGGCCTACTTTTATTTATATCTAAGGCAACAAAGTAGAGATAGAGTACAGGACTTGAAATCAGGAAGACCAGAAAGTCAGAAGCAGAACTAGGAGAAGAATGAAGGTTGACTGGCCTATGCCACTTCTTAAGATGGAGGACCTTGAAGGAACTTATCAAAGGGAGAATGTGGCTAGAATGGCTGAGTGACAGGCTACAGATATAGATGGATGTTCCAGGTAGAAGAGGCCCCAGTGTGGAGCATGAAGATCTCAAGACATGGGGGCAAAATCCAGAAAGCAGAACCAAGATAGGAAATATTTCAATATTGATTAACCAATCTCAAACCCCTCACATCATCCCTCTGTAACAGATATTATAAAATAGAAAAAATAAGAAATCTGAGATTGAATCCACATTGTGAAGGGAGCAAGACAGACGAGATAAAAGTATTTGACTTGGAATCAAGGAGACTTGAATTCAAATGTTTACTGTGACAATAAGCAAGGCCAATATGACATAATGAGTATTTATGTAAAAGCACTAAATACAAAGGCAGTAAGTCGTGAACGTGAGAGAAGACAAAAGACCACATCGTTCCTCTCCTTACATATTCCTCATAGCTGTGGAAGGAGACAATGCCACCTACAGCAAATACTTCAAGAGTTCCTAGTCCTAATTTATAAAATGGGGAATATAATACCTGGAGAGAAGGGAGAAGAAAAGAGAGAAAAGGGGAAAGGGGGCAAAAAGACAGAGAGACAAAGAGAGACAGACAGACAGACACAGTGTTACTTTCAAAACTATATAAAAATGTCAAAATTCTAATTATTATTATTATTTCAGATGTATTTCTTTTCTTCCACAATTTTAGGTTTCTCCATAGTTCTCTGTTCCTAATTTGTATGGGTGGCTATACCTAGGAACAGTAGCAAAGTATTTTTATTCCCTTTCTATTCTTCTAAAACTACTCTTCCAGGTTTAATCTTTCTGTTTTTAAATAGAATGGTTCTTATCTAGGTCTTGTGGTTAAGTTAAAAAAATAGACCTAGAAAATATTCCAAAATAAAGTATTCCATCTATTTTCTAGAGAGAAGACAGTCTCCATAACAATCACAGAATGTGTGGGCTCCCTTTGGGCCTACTCTCACAATTCAACTTGTCAGTTTGGGTTCCCAGGGAGCAATGGCTATTATTCTGTTCACAGTTCTAGGACAAACCCTGAGGGGCTGGAATTCTTGTACTCTCTCATAGCTATCATTATCCTCTGTTACAAGGGGCTCACCATCCTTTAAGCTGCCTCCTATCTTTTGTGTTCAATTTTTTCTATCTTTCTGGGTCTGTGTTTGGCCTTCTTGTCTCCCCTCTATGTATTGTCTGCCATTTACCTAGTCTCTCCAGGAACATGATTTGGGGAGGGAGGAGAAAAGGGAGGTGGAGGAGGAATAATTTCTCCTCTGGACTCATTCATAAGTAGCTAGGTGGCACAGTCCATAAAGTTATGAGCTTGGATCTGAAATTTGCTAGCCTCAAATCCAGCTTCATAAACTTACTAGCAGTGTGACTCTAGGCAAGTCATTTAATCTCTGTCTGACTCAGTTTCCTCAACTATAAAAGAGAATCATAATATTACCTACCTCCCAGAATTATTGTGAGGATCAAATAATATAATATTTGCACAACAATAAGAACAGTACCTGGCATATAATAGATGCTTAATAAGTGCTTATACCTTTCCTTTCTCCTTGCTGCCCTCTTGTACTGTCAAGAAGGTTTGCCTCTTCAAGGTATACCTTGGTACCCTGACCTCAGTCTGGAATTTCTGCCCCTTTAATACTTCAAGGTAAGACTAAGTCAACTGCTGAAATTCCTCAGTTACTTAAAGCCCCTGTGGCTGTAGCTAGCTTGTTTGCTTAGCCAATTTTACCATTTTCTTCTTAATGCAAATAAAGTATTTCACACCTTGTAAAGATATCAAAAGATGTAAACTACTTTGTTCACACTTTGTAAGAATGTTAGTTTATTTTTCAATTGAAAATATTTCTTTTCTCATCTTCCCACTGTTTTTCTTAATTTAAAAGTACATAAAATGAAATAAAAATATTATAAAAAAATATATACATATACATAAACAAGCAAAACAAGCTCTTTTGTTCAGGTCCATAAATGAATGTCTAATTTTGCAATTTGAATCCCTCCCATTTTTTGCCAGGATGTGGATAGCACTGCTCATATTTTGAAAACTTGAAAATGTGAACAACTTATAGTTAATTCCTTGTACTTATATTAATGGGGGGTGGGTATGGAATCTCAACCATACAAATGTCAAAATGAATTGGACTGAGTTCAGAGAGAGTCTATTTCCTCTCCCTGCAAACCTTCCACTGAAGATGGATTACCACTTCTCATGTACGTTGTAGAGACGATTTTAGTTATTCTAACAGCTAGAATAGATGACCAGTCACGTGACTTCCTGCTCAGAGATTATCAAGGAATATAATTTTTATAAATATTTTAAACACACACTTTAATAATTATGCTATAAAAGATTTGTATTTTTCTAATTAATAAAAAAAAAACTATAACCCTGTTTAATCATTTTTACTCAAGGTTTGCAGAAACTGCCCAAGGTTGATTTTTATTATATTTTAGAAATTATATTTTATTTTTTCAATTAATAAGCATCCTATATCTCTTCTGTCCTTTGTTGCCAAATTTCTTAAAAATGCCATCCACAAACAGGTGCCTCTACTTTCTCTCCTCTCATCTCTTAATTCTTTACAATCCATTTCTAACCTTATCATTCTGTCAAAACTACTCTCTTAAATTACTAATGATGTTTTAGTTGCCAAATTCAATGGCCTTTTCTCTATCTTCATTGCCCTTGACCTCTCTGCAGTGTTGACACTATTGCTCACTCTCTCCTCTTCTCTGTAGGTTTTGGGATACAGATAAAGCTGTCTCCTGGATCTACTCATATGTATCTGATCACTTCTTTGTCTCTTTGGCTAGATCCTCTACCAGATCCCATCTTTAAACCTAGGTGTTCCTCAGGGTTCGGTCCTGGACTCTCTTCTTTTTTGCTTTTTTTTTTCTACTTTATTTGGTGATCTCATCAGTTCCCAAGAATTTAATTACCATCTCTATTCTAATGATTCTTAAATCTACCTAACCCAAACTCTCCACAGACCTCCAATCTTGCAACTCATTTAGATAACTCAAGCTGCATGTGTAGCAGATATCTTAAACTCAATATGTCCAAAATAGAGTTCATTGTTCTTCCCAACTCTTCCCCACTTCCTTCCCCCCTCCATAATCTCCCTATTACTTTATAGAGAAACATCATCCTTCCAGTCCATCAAGTTTACAACCTAGGAGTGATCCTGGATTCGTTATCCATTCTCTTGCCAAGACTTGTCAAGTTTATCATTGAAACATCTCATATATATATATGCATCCTTCTCTCCTCTGATACCACCACCACTCATATGCAGGCTTCTTGATGAGCCTGCCTGTATCAAGTCTCTCCCCACTCTAGTCCATTATCCATTCAGCTACTAATGGGATTTTCCTAAAACACAGGTCTGATCATGTCACTACCCTACTCAATAAACTACAATAGCTTCCTATGGCCTCCAGAAGCAAATCCAAAATTTTCTGTTTGACATTCAAAGACCTTCAAAACCTAACCTCTTCCTACATTTCCAGTCTTCTTAAAGCTTAATCCCCTCCACATACACTTCAAACCAGTGATGGTGGTCTCTAGCCTGTTCCATAAATAAGACACTTCATCTCTTGACTCCATATTTTTTTTCTGGCTGTCTACCATGCCTGTAATCTTCCATTTTGATTACTTACCTCCTTGTCATCCTTTAAATCCCAAGCAAAATTCCTCCTTCTACACAAGTCTTTTCCATTCCCTCTTAGTTCTAGTGCTTCTTGACAGTGAATTATTTCCTATTCATCATGTATATAGCTTGCTTTGTATATAGTTGTTTGCATGTTGTCTCCCTCTTTAGATTGCAAGCCCTTTGACGACAGGGACTGTCTTTCATCTCTTTTTGTATCCGCAGTACTTAGCATAATGCCTGGCAAATAGGTGTTTAATAAATGTTTATTGATTGATCGAATATCACTGGTGTTTTTGTTGTTGTTGTCTAGCCATTTTTCGTTGTGTCTGTCTCTTTTGTAACCCCTTTTTAGTGTTTTCTTGGCAAAGATGCTGGAGAGGTTTGCCATTTCCTTCTCTACCTCATTTTACAGATGAGGAAATGAAATAAAGTATTTGTAAAATATTTAAAGCCAAATATGACCTTTCTTTGTTTTCAAATGTAAGGTGTTCCTTTGAGTTAATGGTGTGGAAGCATATTAAAAACTAAAACAATCTCTGCATTTTAGTTTCACTAGAAATATTAAGAAATGCTATTTTTCTATTCCAAAAAGTCCTTTCCAAAATCTTTTAAATAGAAAGGTATGTTACATGTGGAAGACAAAAAGTCTTTTCTTAGGACAATGGAGTAAGAAAGATAACCAAATTTATATGTAGTTAACAGAATTAATTTCCCACAGGAAGCAGTTGACCCCATGTCTCACACTTCTCTAATAAGAAAGGAAGAAGATAAGGGGGTGAATGATTGAAGACCCTTTATTTCCTCCAGTAATGAGGGGAATGATTCAAGGGACTTGATTACTCAATTATTCTTGAATATTAATCCAAACTATATTTTAAAATGTCTGTTCTTTGAGATGCTTCATAAATATTATCTGAAATCTTCTTTAGATAAAGTCATGTGACAGGGAATGGAAATGAGACTCTCTTACTAGGTCTGGCCACCAGTAAAACAGTTTACATTTAAGGAACATTCTTCATTGTTCTTCAAGAGTAAACTAAAGAATCCTAGGGAAGTTTCTGTAAAGAGCTTGCCCCTCTTACAAATTCAGGAATGAAATCACAATTTAGATTAAGTGCATTTAGGTTAATGTTGTTCAGCTGCAGGTCATTACATTGCATCCAAATTCAGATCAACCTCAGGAAAGCAGAGAGTAGAAAAGCCCAGCTCTAATTGGAGTTGTAGGGGAAGAACAAAACAAAAAGGTTTGGGAAATCAAGACCAATACAGTCAACTCTTGATTATCTCCACATCTGGTGGAAAGCCCTGGTGGATTATCTGGCATAAAGTCTTTCTGCTTGGCACTGGAATACATTATATAGGTTTATTTACAGTAGATTTACCTCCTTAATTATGTTTTGTTTAGACTAATATTGAAATGCATTTGCATTCCCTGAATACACATTAGTTGGGCAGTGGGCGGGGGGAGTAAGGTGGGGAGAAGAATCAAAGTAGTTGATGTTAGCCTATGCATAAGAGAGGAACTGGCTAGAGACTTTTCAACTTTCTGTAGATAATACATAAAGAAGAGACTAGAGAAGAGACCTAGAAAATCAATGGTTGACTACAATTGAGGAAACCAAGACAAACAACAGTTAAATGACTTGCCCAACTTCACCTTAGCTAGTAAGTGTCTGAGGTCAGCTTTCAACTTAGGCACATCACTGTGCCACCTGGGTGCCTACCTTTTCTGTATATAGTGGGTAAATAAAAAATAACCTTTTAATCATATAGTAGATAAGGAAGAAATAGCAGCACAGTTAATTTGGGCATCCTTTTTATTTTTCTAGGTCATGCAGCAGTCAGTATAAAATTATAAGAATGCCCAAGTGTAGATCATGAAAATGGCTCACAGATGGGCATGCTAGTTCTCCAGATCTCTGTTCATTTCTTGGTCCTGATTCAAGCCTCTGTATCATTCTCTTAGAATTAATAGAACCACAGATTAAGACCAGGAAGAGATTTTAGTGACCACTAAGGCCAAACCCCTTAAACGCCAAGAAACTATTGTCCAGAAAGGTAAAATGCTATATCTGGGAACATACAACCACTAGTATCTGAGAAAAGATCTGAGCACAGGTCTTCTTAATTCCAAATCTAGTCCCTTATCTACTATGTTATACTATGGTGCCTGCCTTAACCATCACAATGCCGAGGCAGATCAAATTTTTTAACTTCTCTCCACATTTATTGAAATATTTAAAGTTTATTGGAAATTTTTAAAACTTCTTGGAACCTGCTGCCTGCTGAACCTCTCTTCCTACTATATTTTTTTCTCTTGGCTTCTTTGGCACTATCCTCTCATGTTTTTCTTCCTATTTGACTGTGGCTTAACATATCCAGTAATTCATTTCTCTATCAGTGTCGGTATTCCCCAGGAATGTATTAGACCCCCTTTGATTTTCTATATTCTCCTTCATTGGTGGTTTCATTGACTTCCATGGATTTAGCTATTGCTTTCTTCAGGTATTTCCCAAGTAATAAGAGTTAGCAATTTAGATAGCATTTTAAAATTTGCAGTCATTTCAAACATTAACTCGTGTCTCACAACAACCCTCTGAAGTTACTTTTATTATTGTCCTCATTTTATAGAGAAGGAAATTGAAGCTTAGTCATGTGAATTTACTCATATTCAAACACAGTTCAGTCTTCATTTGTATATAGTAGGAGCTTGATAAATTTAGTATATGTCTTATAGATTCATAAAAAAGAAAAAACTTCCTGGGTACCTCATTTTAAGAGATGGGAGTTGATAAATTGAAGAACAGACAGTCACACAGTGAAGTGTCTGACAGTATATTCCTTAATCTGTTTCCATTATTCTATCTACTATACAACTATACCATATAAACTATGTAACTAGCCCTAATCTCTCATGTGAATTAAATCCTGCATTAAATCACCAATGAATATAACATCTGAATATCTCACAAGTCCCTCAAAATCAACTTGCCTAAAACTTAATTCAACTCAACTTTCCACCCCCATCTTCCCTCTAAGTTTCTGTTTCTTTTGAAAACCCTCTTTCAAGTCTCCCAGATTTACAACTTCAGAGTAATCTTTTATTTTTTCTCACTTCTTTATCATATATTTGTATATATATGCATATATATTACAAATCCAGTATATTATACTTATTTATTATTTCCGTTCTTTGCTTTTCATTTCTACTTCCAGCATCCTAATTAAGGCTGTTATAAATAATAGCTAGAATTTATATAGTGCTTTGAGGTTTGTAAATATTATCTTTCCAAATGTTTCATAAATATTATATTAAAACTATTACAATTATTATATTACAAATAGCACTATACAAATATTATCTCATTTTATCCTATCAACAACCCTGGGAGGTCAGTGCTATTATTATCCCCAATATACAAATGAGAAAACTGAGGCACAGAGAAGTTAATTTACTTGCCCAGGTTAACACAGCTAGTGGGTATTTGATGTAGGATTCAAACTCATGATTTTCTGACTCCAAGCCCAATGCTCTATCTAGCAAATATCAGTAGGAGCACTCCAGTTTTGCAGTTAAGCTCCTTGCCTCCAGTTTCTAGTCTCCTCAATTCATATGCCACTCAGTTTCCAAGTTAATAAGAATAGGGACTGAACATATTACTTCACTGATATAAAAAAGTCCATACTCAGGAAACTCTCTCTACCAGTGAAGATCAGCACATTCTCTGAAATGTATATGATGTAATAGAGTTGCCTAGAGCACTGAGATAGTAAGTGATTTGTTCAGGATCATACAGCAAGTCTGAGTCAGATGCAGAGGTTGGATTTAGGCCTTCCTGACTTCCTTTCTGCCATATTTTCTCATACCAAATGATTATTCCTAAGAAACAGAGGTAGCTATCACTCCTTGCTCAAAAACCTTTTGTGTTTCCCTATTACTAGGGGAAAATGCAATTTGCTTAGCTTAAATTTTGAGACTCCACAGTCCAAAAAATTTTTTTCTTAGCCTTATTTAATATCATTCCCCTGTGTACTCTCTGTTTTCTAGCATAACTTGATTATTCCTTCAACAGATGTTCTGCTAAATGGGTAGACACATTACTCTTTTGTTATCAGTTGACTGTGTGGACTCTGGCTACAAGACAACAGGTGCACTCCTTAGAGTAGCACCTGCTTAAGCTGTAATTAAAAAGAGAAAATATGTCAAGTAGATTCGGTCACTCTTAAGTTGTGCATGATAGACACTTGGTAAATGTTTTGTGGTCAGTTTTAACGTACTTCTCCAACACAGATATAAGAAAACATTTCTGAGGGCCTCATATGGACAAGGATAAACTGGAGTACAGCCTGAGAAAGGTGACTAAAATATGGTGAAATAATACTGTCTCACATAGAGGCCAGTTAAAAGAACTTGGGTACAAAGGAAATTCTGCAGGGCTATTATGTGGAAAGCACAGTTTTGCTCTGTGTGATACAAGAGGGCATGAATACATCCATAGTGAACCTTAGCAGGTGGGAGAATTTTTGTGTAATATAAGAGAAAACATAAAGATGAAATGTCCCCAACAATGAAATAGACTTTCACATAAAGTAGTACATTCCAGATTAAGTATTCAAGCAGGGAAAGAGAGATCACTTGTGAAAGATGTTTTGGAATGGATTCCTTAATCAGGTGGGACGTTGGATTAGATCTTGGATCATCTCCACATTTAAGACTCTCTAATAGAGGGTTTGGAACACACTCAATAGATCTTCTCTTATATAATTTCCTTCAAAGGTTCCACTCCTGAGCTTGTGACAAAAACTCAGCATGGCCTCACATTCTGTAAGAAATCCAGGTTACCCTAATAAGAATTAAGCAATAGTTCTAAAGAGGAGGGACAAAATACTTTTCCTTTTGGTTTGGCTGTTTATAGCAAATGAGAACTGAGAGGGTGGAAGAGAGAGGTAAGAGGGATGGTGCAGGGTAGGAATTATGAGGTTTTGGAAATAAACAGACTTATATAGTTTTGTTTTCTTCCAATACATGAATAGGATGCCCCACAGATAAATGTGGATGAAACCAATGTAAGTTTGATACATCCTCATGTTTATAGAATGTGTGTTTGTGTGTGTGCACATATGCGTGTATGTGGGGTGTGTGTGTGTGTGTGTGTGTGTGTGTGTGTGTGTGTGTGTTTGTCCTTGGACTTCCTTAATTGGGGAAATTCTTTGGTTAATTCAAGAATCATTCCAATGCTTAACAGAGTGTCTAGCACGCTGGGTTTCTGTTGCTGTTATATGGTGCAAACCTGGAACTTCACTGGTGTTAAGAACTTGTAGTGGGTAAACCTCTCCCAAAGTAGATAATTATTTACTTTGCCACTTAATTTTAGAGAATTTCCTGGGGAACTGCCAGGTTGTGATTTGCCCACTGTCACAGTGGCATTGTAGATAACATTTGAATCTACATCTTCCTGACTTAGAATCTAGATTTTTCCCCCTCCATTATATGATAATGCTTCAATCTTGGCATAGAATAAGCATTAAAATGTTTGTTAATGAAATGAACAAATGCCCAAGTGGAAACACAATTAAAATTTCAGATTCCTTCTTAATGCATGTCTTTAAAAGACTTTAAATTACTTATTTTTAATTCTCTTTAAAATACACCAGAATTTAATTCTTATCTGTTCATGGTGTGGATATTAAAAGATAAGTAGTAACTAGGAAGTAATAGAAGGATCAAAACTGCAGGACACCTTGTGAAAAAATAAGGTTACAGTAGAGGATTTTTACTCACTGAAGACATAAAAAGAAAAAATAGGTCAAAGCTGGATGACATTTGATGAGACTGAAGCTCAAACTTGGTTCAAAGTTATAGCAATCAGAATTGACCCAGTTCCTGAAAGCAGTCTGAACAAGCTCTCATCATGCCAGACCATTAAGTTATGTTTTCATTGGCCTGGGAAAACTATAAGGCCAAGCATTCTAGTAAGTCACCAGTTGCTTTAAGGGGTGGTGGAAGTCTGATGAGTGAGGGAGATGGATTTGGGAATGGGATATGGGATTCGGCCAGATGGCATCTAAAGTCCCTTCTATCTCTAGAATGCCATCATCGAAACTAGTTTTCTTGCTATTCCATTTATGTAATAAGTTCCTACCTCACCTCTCTCTTCCTCTTAGAATTCCTTATATCCTTCAAAGTTACACTGTCTGGGGCATGGGGGGAGTGGGCCAAGATGGCAGCATAGAAGCAGGAAAACCCCCTGCATTCCCCCTATAACCACCTCAAATACCTATAAAATGACTTTAAAAAAAAGTTTAGGGCTACAGAACCCACAAAGTGACAGAGAGAAACAAATCTCCCACTGAAGACAGCCCAGCAGGCAGACAGGAATGGTCCATCAAAGCACCCTGGGAGCTGAGCCCAGCCCTGTGTAAGCCCACAGTTTTAGGTTTAGGGTGGCCCAACCAGCCCCAGCTAGAGGGATATTAGGAGAGTAGATCACCAGGAGTTATGGCAGTATCCAGAATGTTCAACCCATAAATGCCAAAGACAAAGTGAGAGGTCAGTGTAGACTTTGGGAACAGAGAGTCTGGGAATATGGTCAGGCGTCTGCCCCCAGAGGGAGAAGCGGCTGAGATTCAGCAGCCACTGCCATGTGGCTGCTTCAGAGCTCCTGGCCTACAGATTGTATGGGGGCCAAGCAACCAGTCTGAGGGGTAATTGCTCTTGCTTTAACCTGCTTGGATCTGGATTGCTGTCTAAGATGGAGGTCCTGGGGTGGGTGACCAGGTGCCAGAACCTGTAGAGGCTTCAGAGAGAGCACCCAACTAATGGCTCTGGCAGCTGCAAAAACCCCAGTTATTTGGGACAAAGTTCTCCTCACTGGAAGCAGAGTTCTATTGAGGCTAAAAGCTCAAAAGTCAAATAATTGAGTGGCAACATGAGCAAGCAAATGAAGCAAAGCAAGCACAGCAGTCAAACCTTAGATTCTTTTTTGGGGGACAAAAAGGCTCAAAGCATGGAATGGCAGGAAGACAACATGGTCAGAAGTCCTGCACCCGAAGCTTCCAAGAAAAATATGAATTGGTTACAGGCCACAGAGGAGCCTAAGGAGGATTTTGAAAACCAAATGAGAGAAGTAAAGGAAAAATTGGGAAGAGAAATGAGAATGATGTAAGAAAATCATAAAAAGAGACTGACTGTAGAAAATACCTTAAAAAATAGACTAACTCAAATGGCAAAAGAGGCTCAAAAAGCCAATGAGGAGAAGAATGACTTAAAAGCTGAACTTTCCTGATGAAAAAAAGAATATAAAAAGCTCACTGAAGAAAATAATTCTTTTAGAATTATAGTGGAGCAAATGGAAGCTAGTGACTTTATAAGAAATCAAGATACTATTAAACAGATCCAAGCAAATGAAAAAAATAGAAGGCAATGTGAAATATCTCATTGGAAAAACCACTCACCTGGAAAATAGATCCAGGAGAGATCATTTAAAACTTAGTGGACTAGCTGAAAGCCATGATCAAAAAAAGAACCTAGAATACATCCTGCAAGAAATTCTCAAGGAAAATTGCCCTGATGTTTTAGAACCAGAGGGCAAAAAAGAGGTTGAAAGAATCCACCAATCACCTCTTGAAAAAGATCCCAAAAAGAAAACTCCCAGGAATATGATAGCCAGGTTCTTGAGTTCCCAGATCAAGCAGAAAATATTACAAGCAGCCAGGAAGAAACAATTTGAATACTATGGAAACACAATCAGTATAACAAAAGACCTGGCAGCTTCTACACTGAGGGATGAAAAGACTTAGAATATGATATTCTGGAGGTCAAAGGAGCTGGGATTAAATCCAAGAATCACCTACCCAACAAAACTGAGTATCATGTGTCGGGGAAAATATGTCATTCAATGAAATAGAGGACTTTCAAGCATTCTTGATGAATAAACCAGAGTTGAATAAAAAATTTGACATTCATATACAAGAAACAAGAGAAGCATGAGAAGGTAAACAGGGAAAAGAAATCACAAGGGACTTATCAAAGTTGAACTCTTTACATTCCTAGATAGAAAAACAATAATTGTAACTTATAAAACTTTTCTCAGTATGAGAATAAAGGGAATATAAATGTATATGTATGTGTATATATATATGTATATGTATATATATGTATATACATACAAACATATATGCACATATATTGTATGTATATTTATGTATATATGTACATATGTAGGGGATATATGGGCATATGAATACATATGTGAGTGTGGGTATATATGTGTACAGGTATACATAGAGAGCACAGGACCAATTGAATAGGAAGGTATGATACTTAAAAGTTGAAATTGAGAGGTGAGAGAGGAATATAATGAGAGGAGATGGGGAGAGACAGAATGGGGGTAAACTATCTCATATAGAAGAGGCAAGGGAAAATGGGTTACAATGGAGGGGAAGAACAGGAAGGAAAAAGGGAATGGGTCAACCTTACTCTCATTGAATGTGGCTTATGAAGGGAATGACATACACACTAAATAGGGTATTTCATCCTGCAAGATAATAAGGGGGAAGGGGATGAGAGGGGGAGTGATGGAGGGGATCAAATTTCTCTGAAAAATGGTTAAATCAGTTCATGCCTCTACTAACAGTGAATTAGTGTCCCTTTCAAAAGTACAAGAAATTAATAAAGTTGAACTGTTAGGGTCAAACATTTAAATGGTAAAGATAAAGCTCATTGTTCAAATTTCAAAATTCATCTCTAGACCAACCAAACAAAAATTTTATGTAATTGACAGCTTATATTTACAATTTATTGCACCTACCAGGAGAAATACATGTAAAAGAATCTGTTAAAATTGCCTACAAATCACTTTCACCTCTGTCAAGCAAGAGTTGATACTATAAAAAACATAACTTTCATCTACAAATGAAGCTTATAGAAAATGAAGTTACCAAGTAATAATCTGTTTTTCTTTTCTTTTTTTCTTTTTTGGAGGGCCATTGGGGTTAAGTGACTTGCCCAAAGTCACATGGCTAGTAAGTGTGTCAAGTGTCTGAGGCCGTATTGGAATTCAGGTCCTCCTGACTCCAGGGCTAGTGCTCTATTCACTGCTCCACCTAGCTGCCCCAATAATCTGTTTTTCAAACCTGAAAAATTCTTTCTCCTTCCCTTCCTAAAACTTCTGTAGCACTTTTATATTTGCAAAATGTTTACATTTTCTGGATTGTCACAACACCACTCTCAGGTAGATGCTTATAGGTGTTATTACCCAATGCAGAAGCAAGGGTAAGAAGGGTTGTAAACCTTAAATTTCTGTACAAATGTTGTCATTATTATTCTTACTATAATTACAACTATTGTCATTATTATTTCTGCCCAAAATCAAACAATAATGGTAGAGAAATGGCACAGTGTATAGAGTGCTAGGCTTGGAGTCAGGAAGACCTGAGTTCAAATACATCCTCAGACAATTACTAGTTGTTTGACCCTGGGTAATTCACTTAACCCTGTTTGCCTCAGTTTCCTCATCTATGAAATGAGCTGGAGAGGGAAATAGCAAACCACTCTAGTATCTCTGACAGGAAAACCCCAAAATGGGTCACAAAAAGTCAGAATTGAGTGAAAGTAACTTGACAAAAAATGGTGACACAGTTAGTATCAGTGGTGGTATCAAGTGAATTAACATATTAATTTATTTGAGAATCTTAGAACAGTATTTAAATACTAGTTTTTGTTTTGAGCCAAATCTTCTGGATTCTGGGACCAACATACTCTGATATTGCCTTTTCTTTAAAATCCTAGATAAGGTAGAGCTTATTATGACTGCCTTGGAGCAAGCAAGACTACAATGCCTGTAAGGAAGCTATAAAGCAGAATTCTAATTTCTGATTCTGCCTCAAACATTTAATAGCTTTATGAACTTTAGCAGATCATGTCAATCTGAGTTTTCTTATAAAATTGGAATGATAATGGAACCTAATCTTTGGGTTGTTTTGAGGTTCAAATGAGAATATATGGAGAGTTATTGGAAGTCCTTAAAACTATTATATAGCTGAGAATTATTTTTGAAACTAAGGAGAGAGGGGTTACAAATCACATTTATACTGGTGTCTTCAGTATTCCAGATGTTTGATTATGATCTCAGTCATCAAAGGAGAAAAGTTGAGGGGTTTAGATTTGACTGACTTCAAAATACATGGAGGACAGAATAATTTTGTTCTTATGGCCATTGATTATCTCTTTGGGGGAGGGTTGTGCCTCTTGCTATGAGTTTCTGATCAAGGAAAAGTTCTTTCCTGTTGCAATATTGGCCTATAACTTACTTTAAAGTAAACTATTCACAATATACCTTGATAGTAGGAGTAGTATCCTCAGTCCCTGTATTAAAAGAGCAAATGCGTTGTAGCCACTAGTATTCAGTCACTTGAAAGTTTCTGTGAATAAACTGGTTTCTATTTTTTGTTGTTATTTGTGTTTCAATATTTAGTCAATTAACAAGGATTTATCAAGTACTTGATTGCTATGTGCCTAGCCCGGTCCTAAACACTTGAGGATAGAAAGAGAGTTAAAAACACAGATGCTGCCTTCAAGAAGTTTACATTCTATTTGGAGGAGTGGAGAAACATGCAAACCACTATGTAAAAAAAAACAAAACACAAGATATAGAGAGATGGATAGGTAGATAGATATCTTAGATATATATTCATATCTATATCTACTTGCCTATCCCTCACCCCCCCACCCCGAGGCAACCAGAAAAGTATTCTAGTGTTCTTCCAAATGGGGTGGCATGGGCAGATTTAAGTTGAGTTCCCTAGGAACTTGTTGGTATAATTGCACTGGGAGATAACTCCAAACATAGGAAATAGACACATTCCAAAAGCACAGGGAGAAGACATGGAGTGTCTTATAAAAGGAATAGTGAGAAGGGCAGCATCACTATATTTTAAGAACATGTGGATAGGGATAAAGGGCAAGAAAACTGGAAAGATGGCAAGAGGGTAGGTTGAGAACAGTTTTAAACATGAAACAGAGAATTTTATATTTAATCCTTAGGGATAATAAGATTATTAATAATTTTGTTTTTAAGATCTCTACAATAACTAACTGGATTATTGTTTTAATAATTACTGAAAACACTGAGGGAGATGACCAGGCACCAGACTGTAGATTGAAAATAATATATTCTTTCTTGGCTGAAATTCAGTTGTATTATGTAAAAAGAAACCAAAATGGAAAAGTCTGATGGTAACATTTTCTCCCTTCTTCTCAGTCTAGAATTAAATCTTCATAAACTAGGTTTTAAGACTCTCTGAACATCCTCAAAAAATAACCAAAAAAATGGAAAAGCAACATTTAAGTAATGCTATTCTTTGATAAGAAGTTGCTCTACCCATCTTTAATGTTATTTACTAGTTGCCAAGGGGGAGGAGCCAAGATGGCAGAAAGGAAGCAGTAACCTCGCTGAGCTCCTCAGTCACTAAGTCTCAAAGGGTGAATCTGAGCGGATTCCGGAGTGACAGAGCCCATTGGAAGTCAGAGCGTGGCAGAGTCCAGCCCAGGAGGTTGCCCAGTGTGCCTGGACAGGAGGAGCGTAGAGCACCTGGAGTCTGCACTGCTCATACCTAAGAGCAGACAAGCAGATTACACCACAGAGAGAAAAAGCCCCACCCTGCAGACTTACCAAGGAGGAATCGCAGTCATCTCCCCTTCATCTCACGAAGAGAGGGGAGGGATCATTGGAGCCAGGTAGGAGAGTCGGGCCTCCAGGGGAGAGAGCGGCTTCCCCTGCTGCATTCAGCCCCCAGCCTGGAAGGTTGGAGGCTGCCTGCCTGTATAATACAGGGGCTGGAATGGCAAAGTAAATTCTAGCTGCTCAGATCCTCCCATCCCTCCTTCAGGAAGCAGAAAACCCAGGGATAAGTCTCCCACCCAGATTGAAATCCCAAGTTAATGGAAATAGCCCCAGGCTTGAGAGTCTCCAAGAAGGGGTGTAACTGAGACAGCCAGGAGTCTGAAGAGAAGAGAGAGAGGGGTCCCAACAAGCCCCACCTCACCTCACCAACAAAAGCCTACTTATAGCCCAGGGGTATAGAGGCAGAAATCTGAAGTGGTCAGACTCACCCCCACCTACTCATCTACATTCCTCACTGACTTCCCTGACTTAGCCATAAACTAGCCACCCAGAGGTATTCAAAGTCAAGGATCAGGCCCTAAACTCATAGCCTGAGAAACTAAGAAACAGGAAGTCACAATGGGAAAGAAAGAAGCTGAGAAGGAGAAGGGGAAGGCAAGAAAGTCTATTCGAGCCTACTATGCAGGGCAAGAACAACAGAATACACAGGACAATATAGACTCTCTACCCACACCTGAGACCACAGAAGGAAACATGATCTGGTCTCAAGCCCAGATAGCTTTCCTGGAGGAGCTTAAGAACAATTTTAAAGACCAAATCAGGGAGGCAGTGACCAACTTGGAAAAACATCTCAGTGAAGTAGTTGGAGAAAATATCTCCCTAAAAAAGGAACTTCAAAAACTAACTGAAGACCATAATTCGCTAAAAATTAGAAACAATCAAACTGAAACTCAGAACTCTATGATGCAGCAAGAGTCAATCAAACAAAACAAGATGATCGAAAAACTGGAAGAAAATGTATTAGTTGCCTTTGTCCCACATCTCTCACCACAAACTCAGAATGCCCAACCAGGTTCTATTACTAAGACATAACATAATAGACTTACACAAAAAATTAGGAAATTCAATTCAATACAAAAAATGTATAACTTGTTAAAGGTATGATTAAGATATTAATCTTTTGGGGTGGCTAGGTGGCGCAGTGAGTAAAGTGTCCGCCCTGGATTCAGAAGGACCTGAGTGCAGATCCGGCCTCAGACACTTAAGGCACACACAAACAAATATCTAGCCGTGTGACCTTGGGCAAGTTACTTAACCCCAATAGCCCTCCAAAAAGCAAAAAAAAAAAAAAAAGATATTAATCTTTTGAGGATTTTTCCCTTTACCCATAAACCCATTCATTTCAGCATCGTTGCTATGTCAGACTCTTTGTAACCCCATTTGAGGCAGCCTTCTTGGCAAAGATACTGCAGTGGTTTGCCATTTCCTTCTCCAGCTTACTTTACAGATGAGGAAACTGAGGCAGATGGAGTTAAGTGATTAGCTGAGGATCACAGAGGTAGTAAGTGTCTGAAGCCAGATTTGAACTCAGGAAAATGAGTCTTCCTGATTCCCACCCCAGTGGTCTATCCACTGTGTTACCTACCTTCCCTGTTCATTTTCTATAGGAGAAGCATGATAGGAAGAACGCTAGACTAGCATAGTAGCCAGACACTTGAGTTCTGGCACTAGCTCTGCC
The DNA here is from genome assembly GCA_011680675.1 of Gymnobelideus leadbeateri. Classification (NCBI taxonomy): domain Eukaryota; kingdom Metazoa; phylum Chordata; class Mammalia; order Diprotodontia; family Petauridae; genus Gymnobelideus; species Gymnobelideus leadbeateri. The sequence continues at coordinate 483,056 of WOXC01010068.1, forward strand.
ATTAGCTCCCTTATCACATAAGCTTAGATGAGGCATTTATGCTCTGTGGAACTTAGCTTCTTCATCTATCAAGTGAAGACATTGTTTCAGAACAAGAGTTCTTAACCTGGGGTCCACAGACCTGTCCATGGATAGAATTTAATTCAAAAAACATTTCTTAAGCATTTGCTGCATTCTAGGCAACATGGTAGGCTATGAGAATTCGTAGACTAAAATAAAGAAAATAGTTATCAAGGAGCTTTCATTCTATTATATACAAAATTAAGACAGTTTTGGGCAGGTTTAAGGTAATTGGAAATGGGGAATAAAACTGACACAAGTAGGAGATGCTTCATCAGGAGATGCTTCATGGAGGAGGTGACAACTAAAGCTAATCTTGAAAGAGGGTGAGGATTCTAAAGGACATAGTTGAAGAGTTCCTGACTTAGAGATTGCTTGGTGGAAATGCATGGAGGTGAGAGATGGCATGTCAAGCTGGAGCAAAATTAGGGGTTAATGTTAGGTGGAATGCAGTATAGTAGAGCAAGAAGTAATAAGTTTGGAAAGATATGCCAGCCTTGAGAGTTTGTATTTGATATTGGAGGACATAGGGAGTTATGTAAGGCTTTTGAACAGGATGGTAACATGATCAAATTCATGCTTAAGAATATTAAAATCATTTATAGGATGCATTGGAAAGAGGGGACAAACTAGAAATTGCTAGTCCAATTCAGAGGCAATTTTAACAGTAATGACTCAATGAATAGTTGTTGTAAGATTGAACTTCATGAAAAGATTCTTTGATTTGAGTAAAGCCCTCAAATTTCATAGTACAAGGGTCTGGTTTTATTGCATAAATATGTATTAGAAATGAGTTTTACTTAACCTGTTCTCACCTAAAAGTAAGTTCTCCCATATGGCTTCTAATTTGCTTTATCTTTATTATCATTCAGCTGTTCTCCCAGTTACTTCAAACTCTAACCCTGGGGTCAGAAACTTCTGAACAATACTATGCCAAGATTTCAGAAAATGCACTTCTGGCATCTTAGAGATGAGGACGAGGTTGCTTGTGATTGAGTGTCAATTCCTGTCAGCATGAGAGAGAAATGTGAACCTTGCCAACTCTTACAGTGAAAATGGTGGGTTGATCACAACGAAGTAGTGGTTAGGAAGGTCACCAACTTTTGTGGGGGAGGAGAGATGATATTATGCTAGCCCTTCCTGCATTGACACTTTTCTTTTGAGATTGTCTTCACTTCATAGTCATTTCCCAATTTATCCTAACCCCAATAGAATACTGTATTATAATTAATAACCAAGCATTCATTAAGTACCTATTGTGCGTCAACTATGCTGGGAAATGGGGATATAAGGACCCTATTCTCAAGGGACAGTATTTGGCAAGCAATTTAGAATATAGGGAGAAAGAGAGTAAGGAGTTGAGGTGATAAGGAATTTATGAGCCAGATTGAATGAAATAATAACTAGTAATTAGATAGTATCTCTAGGTTTGTAAAGTGCTTTACATATGAACTGATTTGTTTTTCATAACAATGCTATTATTATCTCTATTTTATAGATACTAAAACCACCGGGGAAATGAGAAGAGGATAACAATGGCATATAAGCTGAAACTTGAAGGGAGGAAGAGGTTCCAAGAGATAAGAGATATAGAAAAGGAATATCGGGGCAGCTAGGTGGCACAGTGAATAGAGCACTGGCCCTGGAGTCAGGAAGACCTGAGTTCAAATCCGGTCTCAGACACTTGACATTTACTAGCTGTGTGACCTTGGGCAAGTCACTTAACCCCAATTGCCCTGCCCTCCTCCCTCAAAAAAGACAAAAAAAAAAAGAGGAGAAATATTTCAGGCCTGGAGCCCAGTCTGTACAAATTTTTGGAATCAGGAGGTCCTTCAAGTTAATATGCCTTGATCCCAAGGGCCTTTGCCATTCTGCTTGCATTCTTCTGAACAGAGTCCAATTTTTAAATGACCTTCCTAAAAATTGTCATTCAGAATTAAAACAATATCCCAGATGGGGGATGACCAAGGCAGAGTCCAACAATAGTCATCTATCTAGTCCTGGTCACTCTTGTCTCCTTTAATGTAAAGTAAGATCATATTAGCTTTCCTTCCTTCCTTCCTTCCTTCCTTCCTTCCTTCCTTCCTTCCTTCCTCCCTCCCTTCCTTCCTTCCCCCCTCTTTCCTTCCTTCCTTCCTCTTTTGCTGCCCCCTCTCTTTCTTTCTTCCCTTACTTCCTTTCTTCTTCTTTTTTTTTTTGTGGTAGACAGATGCCGGACTTAGACCCAAGAAAAAAACTGGGGACAAATTCCCCTTCAGACCCATAGTCATTGTATGACTCTGGACAAGTCACTTAAGCATATTGCATCTGTAAAATGACAGGGTTGAACTCGATGACCTTCTATTAAGACCCTATAATATGTCATTATTGGCTCATTGAAGTTTGTGGTCCACGAAAGTCTCCAGAAATAAAGTTTAATAAATGTACTCATGCCTGGTTTATTTACATAGCTGCAAATCCTTGCTACTTTTTCATAAGCAGTGAAGCTTTGTAAACTGAAAAGCCTATGCAAATATAAGGTAAAATTGACCTTTTGCTTGCATTTGATTTAAAATATAAAGTATAAGGTGCTATTAGAATTCATTTCAGACCTCATTTTATGATCAGACTTCAAAATGTGTATGTGGCCTCTCACACACACATTTAAAGGGACTCTTTTGTTCCCTAATTTTTCCTGATTTCCTTTTCCCCCTGTTGTATTTTCATTAGCATGCTAAAGACTAACTCCATTTTAAAACTGTTCTATATGTTAGTTGTCCTGATACTTTCCAATAGATGCTATAAATAATGAAGGTATTTGTTATCCACTTCCAGCTTTTTTACCTTGGGTATCTGTATTAAGAATTTTTATTCAAATTGCATGGAAAGAGATTCTGGTCCAGAAACCAGAATCCAGACATTTAATGACTTAGATTTTAAACTTCAATTCACATTCTAACCCTATCTCCCACTGAAAAATGACAAAGGACGTTCTGAAAGATATGTATGTTGGGATATATCAGATTTGAGACAGACAGACAATGAATAAATGCTGAAGAATGATTCCATTTACATGATATGAAGAATATATATGATTTTTATATTTAAAGATGACTATGGTAAAGTTATATGTGTGGGGGGGGAAGAGGGAAGAGAGAGAGAGAGAGAGAGAGAGAGAGAGAGAGAGAGAGAGAGGAACATAGAAATAAAACTTAAATGACTGCAATAATTTATATTATAGGTCACGTTTCTATAACATTCCAAAAGATTCAAACTTTATACAAACTTTTCAATGCATCAAATGCTTCATTGCAGTATGGAAGTAATTCTGGGTCCCTGAAGGCTATAGCAAGGTATAATAAGTTCTGATGGTTCCACTGAACTAAAAAAACCTCGATTATAGTCCAGTGATAGACTACCTTTGATAATCTTGAAATTATCTTTGGAAAAAAGTTAGGGATCAGCTTATGAATTTTACTGGCCACAACAACTCATAAGTTTATTTTCTATGGTCCAAAGGGGTCATGACCTTAATCAGTGGAGTTTTCCTCATAGCAACCAAATAACAGTATCAAAGAATTGTAGATTCAAAGGCAGAAGGAACCTTAGAAGTGATTGAGTCCAAATCTCTAGTTTGTCAGAGAGAAAACCTAAGTCACAGATACTCTAAGTGACCTTTTAAAGTCGCATGGGTAACAAGTAGAATTGCCAGGATTTGAATTAATGTCACCCACTGCCAAACCCACTGCTGGCTCCATAGTACCACGTTGCCTTACAGTTGTTATGTATCTGAAGTTTTGCAAAATACTTTGCTTACAACAGTTCTGGGAGATGAATATTATAAGTATTTTAATTATCATTTTTCAGATAAGGAAACTGAGCCTCAATAAATATATGACTTGCTCATGGTCACATAGCAAGTAAACTATAGAGCTAAGACTAGAACCCATGTCTTTTGTCTATAACAGCAGTCATTTAACCATACTGCCTCAGGAAAGATGAGATATTAAAGCAATTTCTCTCTCATAAAAGCCACTTTTAAAAATATCAAGCATACTATTTTCATAGCCCTCCTCCTAACATTCCAGGTGGTACATAGCAGAGTCCTAATAATAAACTGGTTTCTAACTTAATGAATCATTCATGATTAATTTGAACTAATCATTGAAATGATCAGATCTTGGCAGGGGTGGATGTGATAAAAGGAAATGATCCACTGTCCATAAGTGGTTCAGAATCCTGCAGTTTCTGAGGTTCCATCTTTGCCCCAGTCTTTAGTCATTCTTTACAGCCATTTATCTTGAATGAGCTCAAAAGAAGGAAAGGTCAGCCAGATTCAGGACTTCAAAAGTGTCATTTCTTTAGCAAACATGTTCTATTCTTGATAGGTTTTGAAACATTCTGCACCTATAACACCTTCCTCTTAAAAAGTAAATTGCAGGACATTTGCACTTCCTAAATAAAGGTGAATTCTAACCTTGAGTCAGCAAAACTGTAGGATCTCAGGTTTTTTAGACCTAAATTATAGTTTCCTATCACTTAAGCAGATTTAGAGGTGTGGTAGCTGGGATACATTCACTTTTCTCTAGCATAAATAGCTGCCAAACTGCCAATTCCATCCTTATAATATCCCTTGAATTTATTCTGTCCTCTATATTCCCAATCACTACCCTGATCCAATACTTCATATACCTTGAGTGTGACCTTGTCCTGTGACAGGTCATAATATTTTCATTCTCTCTTTCCAGTCCATCCATCACACCACTACCAGGCAGCATAGTGCCCAGGCTCTGCCACTTAGGTGACCTTGTGAAAATTATTTCTTCTCCTTGAAGCTATTTCCTCATCAATATAATGAAGGGGTTAGACCAGATCACTTTTGAGGTCCCTTCCAGCTGGATATGATCTGTTGTTGTTGTTGTGTCCAACTCTTTGTGATCCCATTTGGGGTTTTCTCGTAAGGGAACTGAGGGGTTTAGGACAGAAAGTTTCTTATTGTGGGAATTAAAGTGAACTATACTGACTCCATTTTATGACTCAATTCTGGAGCTAGTTCAGTTCCTTTTCTATCCAATTATGAATTTAGTCCAAATTATTTCCTTTGAGAAAACTTTATTTAATTGTGGGAATTCATAGAAAATTTTATTATATTGTTTGAACCTAGCCCTGCATGGCTGGGAAACTGGACCACTTCTCCCTGCTGTTTATTCCTCAACTAAAGACCTAGGTTACCAGAAACCCAGTCAAATCCAAAGACTGACACAAGTAGTTTTCTCACAGTTACATATCTCAAGCAACCCATATGTCTTATCTGAAAACTGGCCATTAGTAATTAAACAGATATTGTTTTCATGTACCCTTGATTGTTTACAGGTATTTGGGAGTGGGATACCTCTTCTTCTGAATTCAGGGAATTGTATCTGTTGGTTCTCCCCCTTCTAACTTGAAAAGTCCCTAATCTTTCATCCAATTAGAAATAAGATTACCTAATCTGTATTGTTTCCTTTTAATCAATTGGTCTTATTTGATTGTTTTTAATGTATAAAAGCCTATCTTCCCCTGTAGTCAGAATCCAGCTCTAAATTGAGAAAGGGACTTGGTCTTGATTTGGCAATTGCCGTATATTGCTTAATAAATATGCTCAGAAAATTGAATCTTTGTTTTTCTCAGTCATTAATCTTTACGTGACACACTTGGCAAAGATACTAGAGTGGTGTGCTATTTTCTTCTCCAGCTCATTTTACAGACAAGGAAACTGAGGCACAAAGGATTAAAGGACTTGCTCAGGGTCACACAATTAGTGTCTGAAAGCAGGTTTGAAGACATGAAGATTAGTCTTCCTGACTCCAGTTCTAGCATTCTATTATGCCACCTAGCTGCCTATGATCCTATAATTAATTCCTTTTATGAAAAGATTTGATCATCTCACAACACTCCTCTAAATATTCTGATGGCTCCCTATTTGCAATTTGATGTGTATAAATAGGTATATATTATATGTATGTATTCCCTTAGTTGACTTTGTGCATAATATACACATGATAAAGGTATAAGTGTATAATATGTAAGCCTAAGTGAACTTCATCTGGAAGGTTTTGAAATGCAAAAAAATTAGTAGCATCAGCCCATACCTGTAATACTATTGATGAAGTCCACACTGTCTCTTGACCTTGGAGTTTAGAGCCACAGTGGGCTTTGGAGATTGGGTGTCTGCACTAAGTTCTTTAATATGGTGAACTCCCAGGAGAGTGGGTCCACTGGGTTGCCTGAGGAAGTGTGAACTAGTCAAAGCAGAAACAGCAGGTCAAAGCTCTAGTGCTAACAGTAGTGGGATCAGCCTGTGAGTCATCCCCACACTTCTAGCCTGAAAATAAGTAAAAGAATCACCTGGTTACAGATAGTTTCCCAAAAGGCCTCTACTCAAGGTACAGCCGAAGCTAGATTTGTTAAGGCAGCCCTATAGTCATTGTAAATACCAGCTATTACCTGAATCAAATATAAAGGACATGTGACTTAGTTTGTCCTCTAAGGGAAGGAGAGAAGAAAGTATCATTTGTATAATATTATAAGCATTGGGCTCAATGTCATGTGAGTGATATTTTTTTCTGCCTCAAGGAGACCTGAAGTACATGTCCCTATTTTGGGGAATGTAAACCTTGAGAATGCTTATATCAACCATGCTCTTCCTGAGAATCTTGAATTCTGTAATTAGACCAATCCTCTTGTGATAAGAGCCTTAGACTGATAAACCGCTTTAGTCAATTATATGTGTCCATGTCTCATGCCTCTGCATTTAAGTCTTTGTAAATATAATGTGGCTTTAAGTTGTCTGATTGCATTGGCCCTCTTAGGGTTTACTTAGGGCTTTGGAAGGGCTGTTATCATTGTGTCTGATTCCAGGGAGGAAATCTACCAGCTCCTGATGGAATGACACCAAGAGACAGAGATGAAATAGTGGGAAGGCTTCCAAACTAATACCTGCCTGACAGGGAGAAAGACAAAGGTTGTGTAGTTGTTAGGATAGCCAATGACCATCATCTCAGTTTCCCATACTAGCAAAATGGGCTTGCATTTTACTTGTTTTGGGCATCGTTGAAACATGAAAGATATTTAAAGAACACTCAGAATGATTGCACATGAAATCTATGCTATCAAAATGACAGAAAAAATTAACATCAGAAGCAAACTAGATTAAGCAATACTGCAGGGATAGGATGAAAGCTATTGAGAAAACCCTGAATGGTATTAAAAGATAAGAAAGGAAGGAAGAAAGAAAGAGAAATTCAGCAAGGAATTAACAGATGGGAAAAATTAAAAATATAACTTAAAATCTACCAAAATCTAATTCTTAATAACTTTTAGTACAACCATATGTTTAAATGAGAAAAAAAAAAGTGAGAGGAACTATCTTATTCTAGAATGGCTGTATACCAGGAAATAAAGAAAATGTAATAGGATTTTTTTTACATCTCTTTCTTCAAAAACATTTTTAACATGACTAGATTTATATAAACCAAAGCTTTCTGAAGGAAGAGGCTGAATAATTAGGAAGTGAAAGGATAGCACTGTAGATTCTTAAAAGGTTAAGAGCCATTAAAATTGACAAATCACCAGTTCCAAGCATCATATATCAAAGAATGTATGGAAGTGAGAATGGAAATTAGAGAAATTTTAGCCAATATTTTCCTCATAAGTGTCCTAAGTGTGCTTAATTCAGGAAAAAATCCCAGAGTATAAGAAAGATGGTAACATAATCTTGGCATTTAAATCACAAACTAAGCATTGTGTGAGCTTGAAGGCAGGAAGGTACTCAACAACACTGAGATTAAGGAAAGGATTTATGTGACCAGATGAATGAATAAGATAGGATGGAACAGGCTGCTTTGGCAGTTGTGTGGATTAGGTGACCTTTTCTTCTACAAATTTCTGTGATTCTATAAGAGCCAAGTTGATTTCCCTAAAACACTGGAACTTTTAAGTGTGATTTCTCATCTAGGCAGGGAGAGGGGAATGCATATTAGATCTTGCTTCATTTCTTCCAGGATGTAAGATTATATATTTTAGAGGATGGAAGAACTTCAGAGGTTAATGATACAGATAGGGAAACTGAGGCATAGAGCAAAATGGGAATTGCCCAGGGTCATATAGCTAGTGTCTGAAACAAGATGAGAACATAAGCATTCCTGACTCCAAGTCTAATACTCTACCCATCATGCCACCTAAATGTATCTAATAACTAATAATTAGGAAGGTTAAGTGACTGTTCATGATCATACAACTTCTAAGAACTTGAGGCTGGATTCGATGCAGGTCTTCTTGCTCTCATTTGGAACCTTCTATGCACTACCCTACCCTGTACCTTATAACCCTTGTCAATAAAACATTCTTTTGTCTGAGGCTGTACCTGGACTTGTGGAGTTACTACCATTTCCTGGGTTTTCTTCTTAGATTTCTCTTAGTTTATAGTGTTTCTTCATTGTAATTTGCATTTTTGTCTGTTTCTCCAGCCTCCAGATTTGGATTGGGGCTTGGATCTTGGGTCAGACTCTGTTTCCTGATCAACTTTTGACTGTATGGGCAAGTTCTGTTTGATCCCAGACATGGTGGCTAAGATCAGGCCCCACTATTTGCAGGATTTCCTAAGTTTTATCTCAGGATCCTTGTAACCCAATAAAGGCCCTAACTTGGCCCTTTCCCTTCTCCATCCACTGCCCCAAACCTAGAGTTGGCTTTATTCTTTGTTGGGATCCTGACAATTCCAACCATATGTTGTTGATAGTGCTAGTACCATGTGTTCTGCAAAAGTCCAAGTACATTGCCTCTCAGATACTGCCCTGGCCCATTCCCCCACTGTGGATCCTTCTGTGGCTATGGTATGGGTTATTTGGGTGCTGGCTTAGCCTTGTCTCTTGCTATGATTTCAGAGGGACTGCCGGAAGGCTGCCTGGACACTGATCTGGCCTTGTTTCCTGTTCTGGATTCATGCTATTTTTCCTGTTTCCATACACTTATCTCTGCTTAGAGCTTTTAAGTCGGTTTCTCAAAGCCTTTTTGTGCTGTCCTGGACCGGAAGGAAGCACTTAGAACTTTTTTGTTTTGGGATTTGTTCATCATGGTCCCCTCTGTTACATTTTTAAAAGTTTATTGGGAATATTTGTGGGGGGTATTTGCTCCTACATGCCCTAATTTTGCTTCTTACAATTCCCAGGATGGTATATTTTAAAACTTCTTAAATGTTCAAGTTTTCTTAATTTCTTGCTTTAGGCTGAGCTGAAGTCCTCAGCTGAGTGGGGATTTTAGGGGTGGGAGGTGGGGAGTGTTGTGTTCTTTTAGAAAGAGCAACAACTACCATTGCCAGAGGTCTTCAGTTCAAAGTTCAGTTCAAAGATGTTTTTCTTCCTCCCTTAGCCCCACTTCCAGAGAAGCAGGTTATTGTGCTTAGATATAAAGTCTTTCCCTTTCCCTTTCCCTTTCCCTTCCCCTTTCCCCTTCCCCTTTCCCCTTCCCCTTCCCCTTCCCCTTCCCCTTCCCCTTCCCGTTCCTTTTCCCTTTTCCTTTCTTTCTCCTCCCCTTCCCTCCCCTCTCCTCCCCTTCCCTCCCCTCCCCTTCCCTCCCCTCCCCTCCTCCTCTCCCTCTCTCTCCCTCCTCCTCCATCTCCCTCTCTCCTCTCCTCTCTCTCTCTCCCTCTCCCTCTTCCCCCTCCCTCCCTCCCTCCCTCTCTCTCTTTCTCTCCCTCCTCTCCCCTCCCTCCCCTCCCCCTCCCTCTCCTCTCCTCTCCTCTCCTCTCCTCTCCTCTCCTCTCCTCTCCTCTCCTCTCCTCTCCTCTCCCCTCCTCTCCTCTCCTCTCTCCT